>CM068952.1:83440063-83455168 GCA_035128595.1 Eptatretus atami
GCGGGTTACGGACGGGCAGAGCACATGTGCTCGCGTGGGGAACCTCTTGAAATGCGGGGCTTGCTTTGGGATGCGCAGTGACGTCGTGGCTGCACGAATAGTTGGAATCCGGCAGAAGGGAATTTATGAGAATTTAATAATTTTCCACAGAAGTCGAGTTTCCAACCAGGAGTAAACAACTACTCTCACAAGGTTTTAATGCTGGTCTTCAAAGAAGAAAGATATAATCGGTTATTTAAACTTCAAAAAAACCGAAATGATTATAACATTGAAGATATAATACAACTAATTTTGTGATACACAGAGATGTAAAAATAAATTCAAAACCGAAACTTGTATGGTTTATGATAATCGGATGAATTACCGTCTCCCCAAGATTGGATAAATCAAAAAAGAACCTCGGTATCTTTGATATGGTTAATGAGAGGGAAACCAAACGGGTATGGACACACTACCACAAGAGGGGACATTCTTCTTGTTAATTGTATTTATCTTAGTTCATCGTACTTTCAACTTCCGCGTCTTCCATCAGAAACAATGCTAATACTTTATTTTAATTAGTTAAATCAATAGATATAAACAAATTTTTGGAGAGACAATTGTTCTACATTAAGCAGAAAAAGAATTTTGCAGATTACATGAAGCACACGATGAAAAATATAAATATATTGATTGTGAACAAAGATAGCTATAATTGATATTTCCAATAAATTAAATGGATATGCGAAAGGAAAGAGCAAGAATTAAGGTTTAGGCAAGGAGTTGGTTTCAAAAGTTGTAAACAAACAGGAAGACATAAAGAAGAATGGCAGATAGAAACTAAAGCGTGAAGAAGCATTTGAAAGAAAAACAAGAGAAATTTTTTTAACACTATTAAAAATTTCCAAAAAAAAAAATTGTAGATGTTTTCCACAGTTCCCACAGTTAGAATATACTCCTAAAAAACGTCAATTGTTAAAAATTTTGATCCAAATGACGGAGGAAGAATTAGAGCATTATAGGGAATTATAATATGAATGATGAAGATTATTCAACAACGGGAGAAGTTAATCACCCCCCTGGCTTATATGTTGAATGCCTTCAAACAATGAATATTCAAGCCGGGAATCTAAAACCAAAGCAGGACTCATTCCAGCAGAACAAACCAGCAAATATTTCATTCTTGTTCAAGAAAAAGTGATATGATATGTTTAATGAATGAATTAAGGATCTTGAGGTCGCTCAAACCCCCTGTTAACTAACCCCCACATTTAATGTCTTTTCTCACCAAAAGATGGAAGACAAAAGCTTCAACTGTGAGGATGAATCAAAGTATTTGATAAACATGGATAAGGAAAATGATGATGATAGAAGTATATATTGATTCTTGCTGAACTCTGTTGATTATAGTTAGTCTCTGGTAAACGTCAGCAAGAATGAGAAGGAGAAAAAACACATTATGCAGCTTAATATCCTTGTTCAGGTGTAGTCTCCAAATGGACCCATCGCCAATTACGTAATAGACTGTTATTGTTGTTAGGTAGTAAGAAGGCTGAAATAACAATTGTTTAATGAAGCATCAGCCATTTGTAGGACCAGTGATGAAATGAAAATATAATAAATCTCAATAATAAAAGGAACATTATCTCATAATTAAATAGATGAAAGCACAATCCTGAGTTTATCACAACAAGCGACCCACCATCGTCATTCCCATACCCAACTACAACTGGACCCAACAAAAAGGAATATTGAGGCAGATTCTTCATTTGTCCATAGGAAAACTTATAATACCTTATTTAATTAACTGATAAAAATGACCCAAGTTTAGTTATAATCCGGGAAGGGTACAAAACGATAACAGCTCACCCCGGAGCTATGAGATTTCTCAAATATCTTCCGAAAATTGCTGGTCTTATGGAAAGAAACCATGGTGATAACAAAAAAATAATTTATTAGACATTCAAAAACATAACTTCAAAATCAACGATTAAACTTAAAAATAAACTACAAGGGTGATTTCACCAATGATAATCATTTGATAGTTTATTGGGTTTCTCCTCAAAAAGAGGCGAAACTAATGGGCATTTTACAGTGATAATGTCATCAAATATTCCTCAGAATAAATTCGGTATATAATCACTTGATTTGATGATGTGCTTATAATGATGGAATAAAAAACAAATACAATATGTTTCATTCAGCGCAACTCAACCCAAATTGGTTTGATAAATTCAATATTGGAAACCCAAAAATCTGTTACTCCCGTGTCAGGAAAAAACCATACACAGAGTAAATTTTAAGGATAACTGACAAAGATAATCGTATTATGGAGAAGTTATCCAATCAGAATTCACCTACGTGAAGTTTTCCCAATAAATAAATAACGATGGTTATGTGAGAAACACGAGGTTGAGAAAAATATAAAAATAATTTACAGGGATGGGAGTTCCTTCCCCAACTACAAGGAGTGAAGTATGATTCTTGGTAGAGGAATACTATAACCTAAAGGACAAAGGTGTCGGATATCCAATTTAGAGGAGATGGGATAATTGATCTTTCTCATGGGTATCAGTCAACCATTTTAACATAAAGACCTATTGGTTTCAACTCTTCTGCTGTGGGAAATGTAGCAGTGCTGTAAGAGCATAAAAGATGCCCAAAAGGAATTATACAATTACAAGCAAATTAAGGAAATTAAGAAATGCAACTCAGTTGTCTTCCCCAGAAGGAACAGAAAGATTCAAAATCACTTGGTCAGGTTTTCAAAAAGTTTAACATCTTTATTTCCTAAATTAAATGCAAGTATGGAAGCAATTGATAGTATCATTGATTTGGATCGATACTATTATATTCTCACTCCCACTAAAAAAAAAAGAGGATACTTCAAGGTAGAATGCAATAACTGGAACAGACTGGAATGCAAATGGTACAAAAAGTTTTGAAAATTAAATAGATCAAACAAACCTATGGCGTGAATCTATCCGAAAAGTTTCTTGTTGTGTAAATTTAAATTCACTAAGGCTGGAAAACACAACGCTACACTCGTTAAATGGATTTCCTGGAAATGTTTGATAGTGTTCGTTTGTACATTGGAACACAAGAAGTTGAAGCGGTGATTATGTCTCTGCTGTTATTGAAATGATGAAATTTACACTATTACATGCAGTATAGAATGGGAAAGGGGGGCTGTCGAAGGTTTTTATTCCTGATATGTCAACGGGAACAACCACAGACCCTTGGAATTACCAAAGGAAAGAAGCGTTCACTAATGATACAAAAAGCAGTCAATAGTTTTACTGTGGCATTCCTCTTAAAGGTATATTTGGGATTTTGTGATCATATAAGTTCTGTATGGTCTAAAATTAGAGATTCAACTACAAAGGAATGATACATGGAAATAGATTACTTTTGGGTTAGGTAGTCGCTTTTGGTGATCAGAATAAATTGTAATTGATGAATGAGTTGGATATTAGTGAATATACTCCTAATCTTAAAACAAGAAAGATGTTAGAATAAAGACTAAACTCAAAGAGAAACTACTCAGTATTCAAGTACCTCAAAAGAAGATGTCAACACGTTAAACTAACAAACCACTACACGTGGAATTTGGGTGTTCTGGGAAGAAAGCCGACGACTATCTGTGGATAATGTTTTTAAAAACCACGATGGCGATACTGCTTTACTAATAAAGAATAAATGCATTGGTGATAATGCTAAGGTGAAACAACTTCGCGGTTCTCTAGAAGGAACATTTTATCCACCGAGATTAGAATGGAAATAATTGGGGAAAAAAAAGATTATGCTGAAGCAACCAAGTCTTACCAAAAGGGCGTGAAAGTAATGGAAAAAAGAAACCTATTTTGGATATGACAGCATTTAAAAGTTTGATACCCAATCTATGCATTTGACCTGTGTGCTTCAAAAGGAAACTATTAAGTCTCATCGAGTGGAACTTCCTTATACATTGAAAGAGGAAGAGAGGTGAAAAAGTTGATGCATATTGTTTGCTTTTGGAAAGAAAAAAACAGAATTACAGATTAATACAATAATGTTTTGATTGTCTCAAACATAATTTTTTTGTTAAAAAAATGAGTGGTAAAGTCCAACTGGGGTATATGTTAATCAATCAATCTTCATTAACTATCACTTGTGTTCAAAATCAAAAAGGCCTATGTACGATTAACCTTTAATACAATTCAGAGAAAAGAGCGTAAGAATTGATGTTTTGGTTCACAAAGAAACAGGGTTTTAAATCTTAGATACTGGCTCACTTAAAATTAAAATGACAAAAACCAATGTGAAAAAATATTCAATAAGAGAACGGAACGGTGGAAGGAATTTCTCCCATTCTAATCCTTTTATTTGCTGGTTTAAGTGCGGTTGGAGCATTGACGGTGGTATTTTCAACAGCGTGAAAAGCAACGAAAGAAGGCTCAAATCGGGCTCAAAAAGACTGGGAAAGACATAACAAAGGTTGTGGAGAAACAAATTCGTGGAAGTGGTGTAATTGAGTAGGAATTTTGCTGAAAAAACTGAAGGCTGGCCTGATAAGCCAAGATTGTTAGTGGAAGATATGCTTTCTTCTAATCGCCACAAGCAGGTGTAAAATTAACTAAAAGGGTAATGATATATATCTTTCAATAAAATGAGCATGTGATGGTTTAAAGGAATTTGGAAAGAATTACAGACATCAAATTTACAACTGTCAAATTTGTAAAAATTAAAAATTCATAATGTGGTTATTTGTATGAGAGATGAATTAACAAACGTGGCCGTAAACATATAAAGAATTATTATTATGAACTTAGAAAGATAAATAATGGGAAACGGTTCTCATGGGTTTGTATTTTTAATAGTCAAGACAAATATTATTTTGATAGTTTTGGTCTTCCACCACCTGTTTAATATAAAATTCTTACAGAATGTGTTTATCAAACATTTCAAGTCCAAGGAATTAAATTCAAAGTGTTGTGGTCAATTATGGTCTATATGTGTTATTTCGAACTCAACAAAAAATAAAAAAATTTTATGACATTTTTTAATCTAATTAAATGACTTAGGTGGGTAAAGATGGTTCGACTTTGGTGTATCCCAAGACTGGATATTGATTATACAAATTTATACACAGGCACAGGCGTGAACGACAAATATAGTATACCAAAAAATATAATATGAAAAATGCTTATAAAATTAAAAAATTATCCAAGGGGGGGGCCGACTGTGTGAATGACTTGTGAGATTAAGTGATTTATACAAATATATATATCCTTAATAAAACGGCGTGTTATTCCAAGAACAGGAAGTGTTGATTTTATCCCAGGTCATAACAGAATTCACAGTTCGAATTAAAATAAATTTTATAAAGAAGGGATATCGTTCTGTATGAGAATAGAAGACAATGCGTGTATGATATGAATGATTTTAGGGTATTAATTGGTCATTTAAAAATGACCTAGAAGACCTGGACAATTAAATCAGTCTCGTAGAAGAAGAATATTATCCACTTGGTATAGAGGACATGAGTTTGTGGAAGACGGATTAGTAAACAAACAAATAAAAGGAATTTAATAGGGTAAATATAATAATGGTTTGCCCTAGTTTTTGATCATGAAAACAGAAAAAAAACAGATGTATATATATAATAAGTAAGGAATAACAGAAATATTTAAACTATGGGAGATGGGGGAGGGTTCGTTCATAATATTCTGTCCATATATCTAATACATAAAATGACAGCAAGAAGGCTTCAAGAAATTATCATTACTGTTCCAAGCATACCTTCAAGAAAATGGTTTCGGATATTTTAATAAATATGTTCTACAACAAAGAATGAAGTATTTTCAATAAAAGATTGGCATTTATGCCTGATGTTATAAACCAACAACTTTGGGATTTAATTAAAATGTTAAATAATGAAAAATATAAAGTTAAGACAAAACGTAAAGGGCTCTTTTGAAATTCCAAAATAAATTTATTGGTTTCCTGTTGTAAAAAAATTATTTTTTGGATACAGGAATAAACCAAGAAATCCGATAAATATATGTATGATATATCTATGGGGTGTGAAAGCGATTCAAGGATAGTAAGGGACGCAGAAGGAGTTGACAGAAGAGAGAGAAGAGGAGAAAGGAAGAAAGAGAAGGAGGAGGAGAGGGAGAGAAGAGAGAGAAGGAGGAAAGAGAGAAGAAGGGAGAGAGAGAAGAGAGAAAGAGGAGAGAGAGAGAGAGAGAAGGAGAGAGGGAGGAAAGAGCGAGAATAAATCAAATCAAAAATAATGGAACGCGTGAGATTAAAAAAGATTGGGTATTACAGAAAAATAACTCAACGCACCGAGGAAAAGACAAAAGAATTGACAAGTTATTTTAGCAATATTTTCGACAGACGATTGTCATCGGGCAAGATTCATTGATTTAATTCAAGTTTTTCATTTTTTTCTTAAAAATAAATGGAGAGAGAGTAAGACGTTTCTAAGGTGATTCTTATGTTTTAAAATTAAGATTAAAATGTGCATTTTGGAAACTAAAGGTTTTCGCACTCTGTAGGGAATTTTCTCATAATAAAAATGAGTTATTGTCTCAAATGTAAAAAAGAAAAACTAATACTAAAAAAAATTTCATATTTTAAAAGTAAAAATAATGAGATCAACAAAAAGGTACATGTTCGTGTGTGGTTTCAAAAAAGAGCAACTTATTCCAAACACACACATGGAGGAAAATACAAAGTTTTTTTATCAGAAGTTTTAAATTTAACAACCTACTGAATACCAGCGGGAATTACTCTCCAGGGTATTCTTCTGTGTCCAGCACAAACATTGGATAAAGATTAGAGAGGCAGACATCCAAATCATTGGATAAGCCCATCAACTAAGTTGATGAAGTTTGCCATGAGCACGATATTGATGATGGAATAACCACAACTTGAAGAAAAGCATAAGCCGATAGAGAAAATGTTGTATAATTTGTCTCGATACAAAAATCCAACCCTTTGATAGAAAAAGTGATAGTTCATCGTGAAGGAAGATAGATTCAGTGCTAAATTAAAACTTGGACTTGGAAATTCAAAAACTTATAGGCTCTAAGGATGTCATTAAGATGTGAGAGCAATTAGCTGATGAATAATAAACCAATATTCACAAAGTATTCAGAGAAGAAGGATTATTGCCAATGAAGTTGGGGATTATATCTGGTCCGGCTATTTGATTGAACTCAATAATGATAAGGGTAACAATGTAGCTTAACCGTTATCGATTTGAGGAGTAGAATGCGATGTTGTCCCTTAAAACAAAAAAACATGTAATTACTCTTGATGTAGCCTTTCACAGATATTAATTAAGAGTAGAGAAAACCTAAAAAATTGTCGACTGCATGAGGTAGAAGTTTATAACAAGGAAGTATGAATTTTTCTAAAAAATTAACAGTATTACTTATACAGACCTTAATGAAGGAAATGCGTTGTTATTGAACGTTTTAATCGATACCTTAAAGAGAGACTATATTAAAAATTCACACAACTCGGTTTTCTTCAACAATGTCATTTCTTTTTATTCAGGAATATTGTGGATAAGTGAATGACACGATTCACACATCAACGAATATGGAAACCATCAGAACATTACAAAATAAATTATGAAAAAAGATAAGTCAGAAAACCTAAGTTCAAAGTTGGTGATATCGAAAGAATATATAGATGGAAATTCTCATTTGAAAAGGGTTATACTAAACAGAGTGACGACCGAACTTTTTGAAACTTGTGATGTAATAATCGGTTCCTTGGACTTATAAAAAGGGGGGGGAAATATGATTAGAAGGGGGAAGAATTTTAGGTTCATTTTTATTCACAGGGAATTACAAAAGGACAAAACTAAGCAAAATTAATACCCATGGCAAGCAATGGTGGCGCTTCACTCCTCCACTATACACCTTGTGGACACTCGAGGCCAAGTCCGAGGTGTATACAGTATATAAGTGTGTCAAGGGACGTTCTTAGACTGGGAACCCAAACACAGAGATACTCAAACTGAATAGTCAAGGCTTAACTTTTGTTTGTGGTGTGGTGTGTGTGTGGAGTGTGTGTGTGTGTGTGTGAGGGCAATGGTTTGGCGCTCACTCCCCCTCTAATAACACCGTTGTGGGACACCGAGGGCCAAGCGAGGTGTATAACAGTGGCATCTGCCGTATATAATGTGTTTCCAAGGGGGGACGTTTTAGATCTGTGAACCAAAACACAGAATTACCTCAACTGAATAGTCAAGGCTTAACTTATTGTTTATTGATGTGTGTGGTGTGTGTGTGTGTGTGTGTGTGTGTGTGTGTGGTGTGTGTGGGTGTGAGTTGTGTGGGTGTGTCCCAACCCTCACATTCAAAAATCTTCAGCCCCAACCCTTCACAATTCAAAATCTCAACCCCACCCTCATCAAAATCTCAACCCCAACCATTCACATTCAAAATCTCAACTCCCCACCCCACCTTCACATTCAAAATCCCAACCTCACATTCAATCTCAACCCCAACCTTCACCATTCAAAATCTCAACCCCACCTTCACATTCAAAATCTCAGGCCCCCCACCCCAACCTTTCACATTCAAAATCTCAACCCCCACCCCAACCTTCACATTCAAATCCAACCCCCACCCCAATCCTTCACCATTCAAATCTCAACCCCAACCTCACATTCAAAATCTCAACCCAACCCCCCAAACCCTCACATTCAAAATCTCAACCCCAACCCAACCCTCGCGCCCACACAATGTCTTTTTTTCAATTCGTATGGTCAACATATATATTTTTTATGGGTTTTATTTTTTTCTTTCTTCCATTCATGGTCTTTAAGACTTTCAGGTGATGAAGTGAAAGGGAGTAAGAACTTTTCCTGCACTTTCTTCCAGAACTTCTTGGATATTGCCTCTCATCAAGCCACCACCAGCAAAGACGTACATCGAAGGTTTAGATCCCAAAGAGTGGTAGCATTTCAAGTTCCAAAATAAACCCAACTTCCAAGTCCCAAGTATAACCAGCTTTCCTGTTGAGTTTCCAAAATACGTATCACATTGTGAGTTTATCAAGCCAGGAACCCACATTCAAGTCTCCAAAAACTTAACCAATCTATCCAAGACTCCAAGGTAGGAATTCACAATTTCCAGAAGAATATTGTGGGTTTCTGGTGATAGATCTCACATAGATTAAATGGATCATCAAGGGAAACCCATTTTCCATTTTATGGGTTTCTGATAGATTCTCACAAGTATAACTGCTGGATCATTAAGGAAAAATCCAGTTTTTCCATTTTTATGGGAGTTTTTTAGGATAGAAATCTCACATAGTATAAACTTGTGGATATCAAGGAAAAACTCCATTTTTCCCAATTTTTATGGGTTTTCGGTTGATGATCTCACATAGTATAAATGTTGGATCATCAAAGGGAAAAACTCCATTTTTCCCAATTTTTTATGGGTTATCGGGACTTGAGTCTCACATATAGTATAACTTAGTGGATCATCAGGTAAATCTCCATTTTTCAAAATGTCTGAAAATTTGTGATATCCAGGTAGGTTCCATATGTTAGAACCATCTTGGCAGAACCCTTTTCCCGAGTCATCCAAGGTAGTTATTTAACCATCAAGGCAGAACTCATTTTTTACGGATTATTTCAAAAATTGTGAAGTTCTTCAAGGTAAAAAACTTGTATTCTGGCTCATCAGATATAACTTGTCAGTTGGTATTGTCTTGTAACTCGCAATGAGTACATTGCTGTTAAAACTCTTTTTCAGGATTTTGCTGGTCTCCAAGGTTAGAAACTCTTTGGTTGGGTCATCAAGGACGAGCTCGTTCTGGTGGGTCTTAGCTCGCTCATAAAGGTCTCAACCAAGCCACAATTTCGGCCCCAAGTTGGTAGCCAAAAGAAGTATTTCAATACATCCTGTGAGAGAAATAATAATGTATATAATCCAAGTGATTTAATTATTAAATGAGTCATTGCTTAAATCAAACTGAAAATAGGAAAATAAAATCTTACCTCAATAGATAACGAGGTTGAATCCAGTTCATTCAACTTGAAGGTTTTGTTCATACAGTAGTAGAACTCCAAGGAACGCCAGAAATCATCCCCACTCAAGGTCTAGCTCGTTCTGTGGTTCTTTGGTCGTCACAGGTCTTCAACCAAGCCAACAATGTCACCCCAAGTTGTGGCAAAATCGGTATTTTATCAGATACAATTCCTGTTGAGAGAAAATATAATGTTATTAATTAATGATTAATTTAATAAATGAGTTATGCTTAAATCAAAACTTGAAAAATAGAGAAAATAAAAATCTTACCCGTTAATAAGAGGTTTGAATCCAGTTCATCAACTTGAAGGGTTTAGTTCCATACAAGTAGGAGAACTCCAAGGAACCCCAAAGTCATACAGCACTCCATTGTCAGAAATTGTTTTTTAAGAGAGTTGGGTTGAACCTTTATAGAGGAAGACTGGTTGCTATGTTCTCCTTTTTCAAAAGGAGGATTTTTGAAAAAATTGGCCTAACAGCCCAGAACAAGCCTTGGAAATTTTTCAAAACCAAACATTCTAGAATTTTCTAGATGATTTCTTGTGGAGTCAAGAGATGAACTGGGAAATTACTGTAAGAGTAGGCGGGGCTTAGTTAAAAAGGCGGGGCTTAGGAAAAAACGGGCGTTGCTTATAAAAACCTCATGAAAAGTGGTGGGCTTAGAAAAGTGGGCGGGGCTTTATGAAAAAAGTGGGGCGGGCATATGAAAAAGTGGGCGGGGCTTATGCAAAAAATAATTGAGCTTTCAGGAGGTGGCAAACAAGAGCATTAAGAGAAGTTTATCGTTTCGTAATGGCACAAAAGGGATATCTAAAAAATATTAAAGATTTCAAATGTTTTATTTTTAAATATTTTAGATGGGTTATTGTGCAAAGAAAATTAAATATTGAAGGAATTTGAGAATGAACAAATCTTAAAAGGTTCAATGAGTGAGCTAAACAATATGCAATGGTTTGAAAAAAAAGTGCTCTAGCTAAAAGGGAGGCTATTAAAATTCTTCCATTCACCTACATTCGTTTAGATATTTCAAACAGCAGAGATTCCAACAGGTTGGGATAACAGGTATATTTTTTAGGGAAAAAAGAAATGATCGCTGAGACCCCATCTTAAAACATGGGGGAAAGTGAGCCAGAATCAGTTATATCACCTACACACACCACACACACACACACACACACAACAACCACACACACAGCACACCACACACCACACACACCACACACACACTCTGGAATTATATAGATATATATATAGATATATATATTATATACATACACATTTATATATATAATATAACATTATATATAACATATATATATACATATTGTTGTACATTTCCGCCCGCCGGCGTACCGAACGGACGCGTCTAAACTCATAGCGTCGCTTGCCCCAGCCGAACGACAACCATCGCGGCTTCCGATCAACGCCGAAAAACCAAGCCACGGGTGTGTTTTTAACCACACCACAAACCGTTTCCGCACCTACCCACGCGTTAACAGGGCAATCGCCGAAAT
This sequence comes from Eptatretus atami, assembly GCA_035128595.1. NCBI lineage: Eukaryota > Metazoa > Chordata > Myxini > Myxiniformes > Myxinidae > Eptatretus > Eptatretus atami. The sequence goes on from CM068952.1 coordinate 83,451,603, forward strand.
TGTCGATATACCTAAATTAATCGCGCAGTAGACTACCGAAGATTGTACCCAACGGGAACCCGCCTTGCGAAACGAGCTTGGCTTAAGCAGCTCGCTTCCTTTTGGGATAACCGATTGAGCCCGGTCTTTATCGCCAGTCCCGTTGACCCAGAATCACTTTACCGGCGTATTTAAAACCAACTATTATCGAGAGCAAGATGGCAGCTCAATTAAGGGAAGAGACGCAACAACAGGTTTACATCAACACAAACATTTATTGTAATTAAATACGTAAGGCAGGATGACGTATGCAAATTAACAAGGCAGAAACGCGATAATGCAATTATACAAGGCCAACACGCATGAACAGAGAACAAACAAACCGTTCTACACAATTCAACTTAACAGTTTTACTACTTAGTAGACATGGGCCCCACGGGACACACGTAGGCACCACCACACACACCCAAGAAATGGTGGCAGAGCCTTAATAACGAGCTCCAGTCGGAGGACAAGGTGAGCTGAAACCCAGAGCCTTCTCAACCTTCTCCACCTCGTGTGTGGTCTTCAGTTGTTCGGACCCGAGCCTCCAGCGAGAGCGAGCTGGATCCCAATCGCCGTGAGCCGCGATCCTTCCCAGCTCCCGCGCGAATCCTCCCGCGCTTCTCACCACGTTGCTGGCTGAGACGAGGTGCCGATCCTTCCGTCGATGCGTCGCTTCCCGAGGAACCACCTCCAAGAAGGGTCGATGAGTCGCACCAAGCGGGAACCATAAATGGAGAACAAAGAGCTCCACGAACAAGAAGAAGCCACCACTCGCAGCTCAAGCCAAGCGACCAGCTCAACTTTTCTTCCAAACCCAAAGCAGCTCTACCAAAAGCCCATACGAGCCAAGCAGGACCCAAAGCTCTGGCTGAAACAACTCCTCTGCAGAGAAGCAAAAGCTTCAGATGCTCAACCCTAACCCAAGCCAAGCAGGACCCGGAAGGTCGCTGAGCGACTACTCTCTGCCGAAGCAAAAGAAGCTCCTAGCTCAGAACAAAGAAAGATCTCGGTCCTTGTCCTTCTCGCCCCCTCCCACGCCCGGCGTTGACTCATGCCTCGTGATCCATCCCGCGCTCAACCACGGGTGGTAGGGAGTTGTTGACTCATGAATCACGGACGGCAGGGTTCTTCGTCCTTTTGCAGAAAGGGGGAGGAGTCTCCATTGTTTCGTTCCCTACTATTAAATCGATCCGCAGTGCATCTAATCAAATTTCTAAACATTAAACAAGATGGAAAGTGGCTATCTAGGGGAACAAGCACTATCGACATAGCTGACAAGGAACTGTATGTTGTGCTGCAATCGATTCCAAATTCATAACCACCCCCTCCCCTTTTTACAGACTCGTCCCGAGTCATCAAATTTCCGTGTGAACCAGCATGTGTAAGTTTTCCCAAGTACGTTCTACTCGGATCCCTAAGAGTTTGCGACATTCTTTATAGCTGTCCCAAAATAAATAAGCTATTGCGCTGCGAACTACTTAACAAACTCTCCACAGACTCATTCGGAACAACTTAACTAAAATTGGCCGGCGCCTAAAACAACATGCAGGTGAGGTTCCCAGTATTTACCAATTTTCAATTTAACTTATCCATTACTTAACCATGGGCCCAGGACTTGGTGATCGGTGAAAGGGGAAAGGTAAAAGTCTTCAAAGTTCCACTGATGCAGGGAACGGATGGAGATGGTCGCAAACACAAGAGCATGATGGAATGCACGGGATGGCCTGCAGGGCAGTCCTTGCAAAACTTTGGATGTCCTTGGCGCACATGGTGATGGATGGGACACAGGGCAACGCAAACAAGGGCTAGCTAGCATGGGTCATGGCAGAGGCTAGGCAAAATAGCATGGAAGGCAAGCCCATGCAGAACGAGGCCCTGCAGCACCAACAAAGCGGCAATTAAGCTGAGCGGCCTCTGTGTGGATCCATTCAGGTCTGGAGGAGTGCGGTGTGCCGGCCCGCTCGAAGGGCAGGCCGGACCTAGCCTACTGTCTCCCCCCACTTCTATCGCCTTTGCCTGTCCACTGTCCGAATACCCACTCCCTTAATTTGCACACAACACAACAAAATTTATCCCCTCTTTTATTTTTATATTTTTATTCCCTTTGTATAATTGTCTCCCTTAACCCCCTTTATCGTCTTTGTCCTCCTAACCCTATCTCGTTCAAACCAGTCCCACTCCCCAACCCCTTAACCGTTCCCTCTCTGGAGCGGAATAGGGAAGAACAGCGTCCTGTCTCGAGGCCCAAACAAGCCTCCGAATTGGCCTCCTCAGAGTTACAGCCATCTACCAAGGTGAGTCCACGGCTACAACGAGCGAAGGATGGATGGTGCGAAGGGGTAACAGCTCCTATCTACCCTAACATCTTAACCTGAACTACCCCGGGGCTTTCCAAAAATGCCTCACACTTTTAAACTATCGGTTCTAAAAAAACCATGATTCCCGTGGCCTGTGTTGGTGTCCATTATAAATTTGGCCTTCCCTCAAATTTTCAGTTTGTGCCCTCGCACCCCAATATTCCTGGATGGGCAAGGTGGCTCAACTTGGCAGGAACTCCCCCTCTGCCGAACTCTACCATGGCACCCCGCCAGGCCCGCAGGCTGCCTCCGAGCCTAGCTGCTCCCTATGAACGCGGGGGGTGCCCTCTGCATGGCCCCCCTCCGAGCCCCCGTTGGGATCTGGCGCTACGGGTCCCGTTTCCGACGGTCGCCCAGTGCCCACTTACACTAACCCGGCCCCTCTTGGCCCTTTGGCTACTCTGGCCGACTCGTCGGTGCCCGGGGGGCCCACTTAACAAAACTAACTTGCCACAGCCACACTCCCAGCCCGGTCCAGAACTCTTGCACCCTCCATAACGGGTTTCGTGGCCTTCTCGTCGACACGCAACAACAAAACCAACCTTCCTGTTAGTAAATTTAACACCCACTAGCTAACATTTAAAACGACCCGGGGTCACTTGGTGGGATCACTCCTCCCCCAACCATCATTCGCATCATGCATACCACGATTCGACTCCACGCGCACACTTGGCCCACTGTCCCACACTCATTCCCACACACTTTCCATTTCGCAACCACACCAACACTCTTTACTGCCACCTTCCTAAGTTAAATCCCCTGACTAACTCTTGCCTCCCTCGTCATCCCTTACATCCAATGCACATTTCCTTTTACGTCTACGTTAGCTAAAGCTACGTCACTTAACATTTCCAGTCTGTCCATGTCTCCAAAACCAACAATTCCCATTTCCCTAAAATCTAAACTGAAATCCCTCTAACAATCCATTCCACAAGGGCTCCATAGGCCTGTCCCTGCCCCATGCAAGCGGTCTAACTATCGCTAAAACCCATCCCCTAACTAGTACTTCCGTGCCCCCCATAGGGCGGGTCTCCCACCCTGCCTGGGCTCGCTTGTTCGCCACTCGAAGTGGCGAGGCTTCTTTTTTTTTACTTGCACACCAGCGCGGCAATTCGCAACCGCCGTGACGTCATGGCAAGCTGTTCGCGTTTCGACTCCCTTCGCCGGACGGTAACACCGGCAGGG
>CM068952.1:83496122-83511914 GCA_035128595.1 Eptatretus atami
ATATATATAAGACTAATTACTGGCATTTCCACCACACAGACCAGTCCCTTTACGGCCATTGCAGCCTGGTATTTGTGGATGTTCGAGCACAATTATTACCTGAACAACATCAATTTTGATCAAAATGCAATTGGCTAACACAAGACCACAGACAACTCTCATATGATTATCTGGTGCAAAAGTAATGTCACTGATTGACTTGCTTATTGAAATGCTTGTTAAACTAAGTGAGGGAATGCTTCTGCAATTCTTTGCTTATTCCTCCACATAGTTCCTGATTTATGGAACCTCATTGGAGAGCAAAAAACACAGTCATTGAACGGTAACGGAATGTCAAGGGTAGAAAGAGGTAGACATAGATTGTTCAAACGAACAAGGTTGGAGGAAATGGAAAAATATAGCATGGCGTTATAATCAATGGCACTCAGCTCATACCTAGGATGGTAGCCCATACTAAGAAGAACCACAGAACACCAAAAGAGGGGAAGCTTCTCAAGGAAAAGGAGTAGGTAGATGCAGTAAGATTGGACTAGGAGATGTAACTTACTGAGGCTGGAGAGTGATAGACAGTTGTGAGGAATAATGACAGATGTAACTTACTGAGGCTGGAGAGTGATAGACAGTTGTGAGGAATAATGACAGATTGTAGAAGACTAAAAGGCCATATATCTGTCTGTGAGACAATAGCAGGACCATTTCTCCTCCAGGTTCAGCTTTACCATGTTATGGGATACAAGTTGCGCTGCAAGTGCTTCACGCTCTCCTGGGAGCAAATGTACTGTGACTCGGCGTCGAGCAACTAAATCGATTCCAGGAAGGGTTGAAGGAGACAGGACTTTTTACATTGGAAAGGAAATGATTACGTGGTAATATGATTGAGATGTTTAAGATAATGAAGGGCATAGAAAAGTGAGTGCAGAATAATTTTTCAGAAGAATAAACAGTGATAGGACCAGGAGGCACAGTCTGAGAGTAAAGAAGAGGAGAGCTCGGATCATAGTAAGGCAGGGGTATTTCACTCAGAGTAGACAAGGCATGGGATGATCTCACTGGAAAGGCAGTGTCAGCAGCAACAATGGATAGGTTCAAAGTTTAGTTAGATATGTAGCTAGAAGCATTGGGACAGAGGGGTACTTGATATTGACAGGAATGGTAGGTAGTTGAGGTATGCATGGGCGATGGTACACATGTGCAGTGATTGTGTTGTCTGTGAGAAGGTCTCGTGAAACGGTGAATGTGCTGTCTGTTCCTTCCTCGTCCTACAGTTGTGTCCGCAGAGGTGGCGCATTTATTTTGAGTATCCCCTGAAGAACACTTGCCATGAAGATTAGGCGAGGTGCCAGCAATAACTCAATTACTCTTTGCCAAAGACATTGTGGGATCAACTAATGCTAACAGATGGACGTCCTTCCAAGTGACGGTGCACTTTGTGATGCAACACTCAGACTAAGAAGTACCAATCTGATAGTTTAAAGTCATGCCAAAATCCAAATCCAGACTACTAGACAGCTCAAAGGTATGCATGTTCTCTCTCTGTGCCAAATTGTTGTACTTATGTTGGATGAAATCCAGGCAAAAATCTATTTCTTTGAAAATAATTATTCCTGCATTCATTTTTTCAGACTGTATTGTCTTCGGACTTCAGTAAAATATTTATTGTTTAACATAATACCCAACAATATCAAAATGAAATGAGCAAATTCGTTCAATAGCACTCCAAACATTTATTGCATAATATTAAGTATCATTACCAGAAGGCAATTACAAATTCGGTCTGTTGGTTGCATCACAACAATGTATAGCTTTGCCGATCATGCAGTATCCTCACCGATCCAACCTTGGCAGTAAGGCATTGTAAAACTATACACTCAAAATGGGGAAAGCACTGATGTTTGTCCCACATCAGACCAAGCACATGCATTTTACAGTTGCATTCTCTCCTTAAAATGTTCATCAAATATTTATCACTAGCTTGTAAAATTATGCACCAGAAATAAATAATTCAACAAAAGCATGGTTGTTAAATTTGTTGCTCTCTTTTCTTGTCTGTTGGTGTACTCCTGCCACCTGTCGGTGATCATGAAGAAACACTTAAACCTCACACTTTACTTTGGAAGGTGAAAAATATTTTCTGTTCAACATAATTTAAGAGCGAATTAGAGGGGCACATTATATATTTATTTTAATTATTCCTGTTGTCCACAACTAAAACAAAACAAGAAAAACTAGAAGGGCACTCGGTAGAGTGCATCCCTCCGCCGTGCAATGCCTGATCCAATAGAACATATCAGGCCCAATAAATATATCGTTTTAGCCCAATCTCTCAATGGTGAAGAATCACTTTATAAATTAAATAAATCCAGACCCGGATTTTGATCTTCACCAAAATCGAATCAATTCGTCCTTGCGACACACACAACCTGTCCAGCAAGTTTCGTCCGAATCCGTCCACAACTTTTTGAGATATCGTGCTATATATCATTGTAGCCCTATCTCTCAATGGTGAAGAATCACTTAAAAAATTCTAGTAGTCGGATCCGGATCCGGATCTTCACCAAAATCGAATCAATTCCTTATTGTCACACACCCAACCTGTCCACCAAGTTTCATCTGAATCCGTCCACAACTTTTTGAGATATCCTGTACAAAGACAAACAGACAGAAAGGGGGTGAAAACATATCCTCCTTCACCTTCGGTGGCGGAGGTAACAATGCAGGATCTAGACAACGAAGCATCATACAAATACCTCAGAGTAGAAGAGGGCCACCAAATATGTCACAAACAAATGCGCAAAACAACTGCCAAAGAATAATTGCGTAGAACGAGGCTGATCCTGAAAACATATCTCACTCCGAGAAACAAAATCAAAACCATCAACCAAATAGCAATACCAGTATTCCAATACAGCTGCGGAACAATAAACTGGCCACACACGTAAATCGACAAACTAGATATCAAAACAAGGAAACTTCTCACCATCCACAAAATGTTCTACAAAAATCAGTGCATCCCGAGAATGTACCTGCCGAGACGAGAAGGAGGTACCGGCTTGATCAAACTCGACCAAGTGCAGAGAATGGCAACTGTCGGATTGGCTGAATATGTGTGTGTTGTTGGTTATTTCCATATGCAGGTTTCAGAATGTGGAAAGGAGCTCTACCAGGTCTCTAAGTATCCACCTTCATTTTGGTAAGGGAGGGGAGGGGGTCACGATTCATGGCCCAAGCTGTGAAGTTGTGTTGTCACTCCTCAATGACAGTGAGGATCTTCACTGAGCCCCAGAGTGCTTCCAACTGCAGTTCCTTTGTATTAATATTCCCGGGGAGAGTTTTTAAGATCTCTAAGGTTCTTCTTCATCATTCCCATTGCTCCAATGATCACTGGTATAATTTTGACATTCTTCAGATTTCAGTATCTTTTCACTTCATTTTTGAGGTCTTGGTATTTTTCTTGATTTCTGCGTTGTTTCGGCCAAAATCGCTGGGAACTGAAACCTCAATTAGCAATGCCGTTTTTTTTCTTTTTCATACCCAAGTACTATTTCCGGTCGCAATGCTTTGCTTTCTATGTTCATTGTTCACGCTCGATGGGATCATCAAGGGATATGTGAGCATTACTTGCTTATTCTCAATTATCACTTTTGGTTCATGTGTCCATTTCTGGGACTGGGATATTGAAGTGTTTGCAGATGTGCCAGTGGATTACTCTCCAAACTCTGTTGTGCCTCTGTGTGTACAGCTGTACTGACATGAGTTTTTTTTTACATCCCAATAGGAGGTGGCTTTCTGTTTCTTAGTCCGGCAGATATGTGAAAAAAATGTGCCTTTAGTGATACAAGCATGAAATTTGGCACACTGCTAGGGCAGTATCTTACAAAGATTTTGGATATAGGGACATTCCAGATTCTTCCCAGAGCCAAAATGGCGGCCATTTACAAAATAGCCGATTTTGTGTTGTACAAGGAGGATACATGTGGATACAACTATATTTAAGAAGCATACCAGTGGTTTATTTAACTAAATATAGATTCTAGCAAATAAGAAATAGCAAATAAAGGTGACAAAGCTGAATAAACCATTTATTTGGTCATTTTTTGGTGCATTTTTGCACTTTTGGACGGTTTCTACAACAAACTCTTCAAAAAACTGTTATCAAGCACCATGGAATGACTGTTGTTCATTTAACACTCTTGAACTCAGAGGAAGTGCTTCTGTTTGATCCTAACATCAACTTACAGAGTCAAAATTATACAGTGGAACCTCTAGATCCAGGTAACAGAGTCTACTATGTACAGTGGTGTATGACTCTGGCAGGTTGCAGTGGTTGCTGTTGTAGTAACATCATCTGAGACTACTACCCGCAGCCGTTGAACTCCACGCACTTCACTATTCGGGTGCTGGAACAGCGAGATGCCAGTGCCGTGGAACGAGTCTTGAGCACTAGTTGAGCTGGGATCGTGGTCGATGTTATCCACTGTGCCAGTCGTGAACAGACCACTCTTCAGTTCAGGTGGGCAAACTGCACCCTCCTGCTGGAAGAAGCGGCAGATACTGTTCCCCAAGTCCGTGGAGATGCTCAGCACCCTATCATAGGAGACGGAGAGACCCAAGTGGAACAGAGTGTCAACCAGGTCTCGTTTGCGAGTCTTTGTGTGCATCAGCATTCCCAGGTACACAGGCACGGGGGTCTCCCGATTGTGGCCGTGCTTGGTAGACTCAATACTCGTACCTGTTGCGCGTGCGTAGCTGTTGAACATGAGGAGCTGTGAGATTGTAAGAGTGGGTGTTGATACAGATGATGGCTTGACTGCTCTTGGATTGTGGGACCATTCAGGATCATAGCAACTAGTGCACGAGAGAATTTGGCACGGATTGTTCTTGGCAGAGGGCGTCAAATGAACCACTAAAGGCTGTCTTCATCTTCAACATGTCTCTTCGGACTATGTTCGCGGCTCTAGCAAGATGAACACCATCACTATCAGCATCGTGTTCACAGGCCTTGTTAAGGGCTGATCCGATGTCCTCGTTGAAAGCTAGCAGAACATCTCGCCAGGCTTGTGCTCCTCCATGTCCGGAAAATATGTCATGATCCGGTGCTTGAGTTTTGTCGAGTGAACCGTCCAGTCAAGACTGTTCCAAGCTGTTTCAGCCGGTTGTTGTACAGACTTGTTAGTCTGCCAGCATGAACACTGTGCCACAAGAGCGTCCATGCGGGCATCATCGATGTAGGACACCAGTTCTCCGAGAGCTATGCCATGATTGATATCATCCTGTCATCCAAGGTTCTCTTTGTGTCCCTTGCTTTGTTATAGAGGGAAACCAGACACTTCACATGGTACAGGGCATCTTGCGCCATCATATCTCCAGCACTCAGTTTAGCAATAAGTGGCTTGTCTTCTAGTTTCAGAGCACATTTCCTGACTCGTCTGTCCAGGTCAAAGTAGAAGCTTTGCGCAAAGACTCGTTACCTGCTGGCTTGTCACAAAAGAAACACGTTTCGAGCAGTGACTCTGTGCGGTCCACACTCTGACGGGTATACTTTCGTGTCACGCCTTCGGTATCCCACTGGTTGTTTCCTCTTCTCTGCCCGAATCAATTGAGTTTTTTGTATTGTAGTCTGCACGAATCATGCCACTTAGCCCTGTGGTGCTGGAAGGTGGACTCAATACCCTCACCATCGTCCAAGCGGGACATGTCGAGAGATTTTGGCAAGCAGTCGATCTCACTGAACCTGAGGAGGTTGTCTGCCAGAGTCTGGTATCCAGACCTCCTGTGCTTCGCTTGGAGTCAGCTGGACAATGAAGAGGCTCAGTGTGTCCATCTGACACAGCACACATAGTTCCAGTGTGTCTGGTTAATTGAGTAACATGTACTTGGCCCTCGCTGCTGGGGGTCTAATAGTTTGAAATGCTTGGCCATTGTCTTGAACCACCACCAATCAGTCACTGTAAAATTGGGAAGAACCACCACAGCAGGGATTAGTCTTTGGGTACACTACAGTGGAGTTATCACCTGAAAACAGAATAGCGAGTTAAAATGTTTTCAACTACGACCCCAGCCCAGAGGAGATGCATATATACACAATGGCGATCTTGGGTGATTGTCACTCGATGTCCCCAATAGGCCACCATACATTATTTCTTTGCGCTGGACAGGACCATGTTAAACCCAAATCAATATGAACACACCATTGTAGTTTGAACATTTCTATTATGCAATCATGAAAATTATACAGTGAGTACATCAATATCGATTTCGCAAATTTATGCATTTAATCGCGACATTGCCAGCACCAGTATGTAATTAATAATGGAAATATTCATGGAGTCTTTCCTTTCACCAAATTTGATTTTTGATCTATTTATATTTCCAGAAACAATATTCAGGTAACATTCACATGCATGATCATATTGCAGAGCTCTGTTCCAGCCATGCATTATTGCGATGGTAAACTGTTATCTGTGTTCCTCATAGACCACCGTAGATGCATTTTTTAGTCAAATATGAAGTAGATAATGAAGCATGTGCATACTAGTTGATAATAATCATATTATACTCACTACATTGTGTTTTGCACAAGCACATATGACTTTGCTGACCTTGTAGGCAGAATTTGTTATTCGTGGCAGCCATTTTGTAAAATGGCCACCATTTTGACCCTAGGGATAATCTGGAATGTCCCTATATCCAAAATGTTTCCTAAGGGTATGCTATAACGTTGTACCAAATTTCATGCTTGTATATCAAAGGCACAAAACTACCAGAATATTTCACATATCTGCTGACCTATCTACCTTGCAGAACCTACAGTTGTCCGATTGACTCAGTTCTGCCATTTTCTTAAAGCCATTCGTGTAGTGTCCCTGGTCTTGAGCATTAATAATAATTAGTTCGCCATCCCAGTTGAGCTGACCATTCCAATGACTTTATCATTCCAATGAGCCTTCTTTGTCTATGCCCAATCTGTTCAACTCTTTTATATCTTCCTGCTCTTTTGTTGTTCTCCAAGTTGTCGGTGTACAACTGTTGAAATTTCGTTTTATATTTTTCCTTTGTCTTTTTTGCAATCATTGGGGCTGTATTCATTGCAGTTTCGGTTTGATCTCCATTGAGCTCCCATCCATGTTAAGAGAGCAGAAGCAGCATATCCAGGGTAGAGTGACCTGCTCTGAATCCAAATTGATGATCGGAAATCAAGCCTATTGTTTGTCTATCTGTCTGTCTGTCTTTGTTTGTCTGCACAGAACTTTTGTATTTTTCTCCGCAACCGCTTAGCGGATTGAGACGAAATTTTCACCATCAGTGCGACTATTCTTGTAGAAGGATGTAATGATAACAATCACGTCATAGGTCACGTGGTGTGGCAGCCATGTTGGAAAAATGGAAAAACTTTTGACCGTTGTATCTCTGAAACCGCACCAAGGAAAAAATTGAAACTTGGCACCTGGCAAGTACTCCTTATGGAGTGTTTTTTATAAGGGTGAATTTTTTATGATGTCATATGTGCCTTCGTTATGATGTCATAATTGCATATGTAGAACACTACATCTGCACAGTATGAAAAATTTTGAGGATCATCCAGGGATAAAATAGTCCACAGAAAAAAAAATGATGACGTCGTTGGTCACGTGCTTCGGTAGCCATATTGATTTTTTTTTTTTTAAACCTTCAAAAAATTCTATTTCTCTGAAGGCTGTACAGATCGAGGCGAAACTTTACAAGCATGAACGGCTATCAATGAGGAGCAAAAGGTTCACACATATGATGTCATTGGTCACATGGTTTGGCAGCCATATTGGGTTTACCCTCAAACCTATAAAAAAAATCTTTTCCAGAATGGCTGGACAAATCGAGGGGAAACTTCACAATGTTCCCCAACACATGCGTGTACAAGTTTGTTGAGGAATATTTGATAGGTCACATGGTTTGGCAGCTATATTGGATTGAAGAAAAATATTAAATAATGTTTTCTCTGGAACTGCTTAAAGGTCCATGACACTCAAAACTTTCTGGTTATTTATATATTAACTTGACCTTCCTAGTGAAGAAATCACCCATGTTCTTTTTTAAAATAAAAAATGGGATAATTAGACCAATATTTCAAACATTTCTGGTGCTTTTCACAACTTGCTATGCCCCACCCTTAAAAAAGTTTTCAGCGAACCGCAGCGTTGACTTCATCTGCAGAAACTCGCACAGAGTGGATTGACTGGAGATGTCGCGCGCCGTATAAAGTACGTACAAATGCATTGTGCACATGTGTTACTATCTCACTGATCGTCTTAATTCCTGTGATTGTTTCGCGGAAAATAAATTCTGCTTCTGAGCCGTGTATGCACAACAATCACGAGGCAATTATTTATCCCTTTACTACCTTGTCGTAGTCGTGTACAAATCCAATACATGTATGCACAATAAAGGGCTATACCATGTCCACAAAATATTAAATGTGACTGTTGAAACTTTCCATTAAAAAGAAACTTACAGGGACATACAAGTCAATACTAAAGATTAATATCGCATCATTTCAAGGCGCAAGAGATAATTTTGAAATAAAAAAATGTGAAAAACCTGCACCCACATTTTGCAGCTTATTGAATTGTTCGTTGAAACCAGCCTGCTGGATAGGTACGATTCCACATACATGCAAGCCAGGTATGGCTGCACTCGACATACATGGGTTTATTCTAAATGAAGGTACTGCTTCCATTGGCTTGCTATTCATTAACATTTAGCCAAAATGCTGTAATAAATGAACAGGGAAAAATATGTTGGCACAACTATGAAAGACAAATTTATCTGTCCTATTACACGGCCTCATAGCCTCGGGACTCTTACGCATTGACTTATACATTGTGTGCATGCTAATACAAGGTACTTGTCAACTCTAGAGTCTAGACTAGTCCGATAAATCTGACGTGCTGTAGCTTTCTTTTATTATTCTCTTTTCTTCATTGTTTTCTACTGGCGCTACATGACGACAGTAGGAATAAAATAAATAAAAATGCAACAGAACGTCAGATTTATCAGACTACTCCAGACAATTGTGTCGCAAGGTGTGTTCTGAGACAGCGCGATTGCTTCGTTTTATGCGCGGAGAGATACGGCCGATGACATGGGCTGGCCTTGCTTGTGATTAATTCGCCGCGGTGCAACATGTCCGCTGCGCTGCGCTGGTCACGTCACTAAAATATTTCTGATATCGAGCAGTATGCAAGTAGAATTTAAATTATTGAATAAGAATAGGATTTAGTCTAACCAGTTGTTATTACCAAGTCTTCCTTCGATGTCCTCCGATCATAATGAACGCCGGGAATTTCATCGCCAGTTTCCTCTGCTTGTCCTGCTTCGGGCTCGAACTGGTAAGCCGTATTCCATTTCCAGCTGCCTGAACTTCACCTCCCGCGACTACGTTATCGACAATTCTCCATCTGATTCAGACCAAAATCCTTCATTTCTCTCACACTCACTGTTGCTACCAGACAAGTGAAAGTCCATACCATCCATTATTCAAAACAAATGTTTGATTTTTTTAAAGCAGAAATGAACGAAGTGATTGAGTCGATCAATCGAATGTGGAAACACACAGAAAGCCAATAGAATCACGAAGACCACCAACCCGAGTAATTTACGTGCAGCCTTTGAAATCCTGTAGTTGACGTCATGTGGGTTACGCCCTTTCAGTAGAATTTTTCGGGGCGTCCCGAAGAGGTTTGTTTTTTTAATTTTACATTTTACAGAATGAGTATTGTGAAAAAACATTGTCAGATCTGAAATCACGATGGAAAACTCCTATAGGACAGATATCTATCTATAATCCAGCATCTGTGTGTGTTGTGTGTGTGTGTTGTGTGTGTGTGTGTGTGTGTGTGTGTGTGTGTGTGTGTGTGTGTGTTGTGTGTGTGTTGTGTTGTCTATGTGTCTGTGTGTCTGTGTGTTGTGAGACCCCGTTTCTCGACAACCTCTGGTCCGATCTGATTGAAACTTGCCAGGTATATTTGCTGGGGCCCTGAGGATGTTCCTTTTCAAGGTTTGATATTAATCGGACAAGTGCTTCCAAGTTATGGCCATTTATTTACCAAACCAATGACAAGACACGTTTTGCGTGGGCGTGGCCGATGGGAAGGGAAGCTCAGCCACGTTCCCCATTACGGGTTACAACGTACGGCTTCCGGAGAGTGATGACTTCGTGTATTCTAATAATTTCTCGATTTCTTATGCGCATTTATAGATAAACACAATGCCCCAAGTTATGATCGTTTCATATTAGACGGTGTATAAATTTCGGGAACATCAGAGTGCTGGTATGCTCCGAACCAGGAAGTAAAATTTTTCTCTCTCTTCTCCTCTCTTTTTGTTTTCCTTGCCACGACATTGCGAAAAGGTAAAATACCTTGGCGCTAATTGAATAATTGGGTATTAAAAATAAATTGCGAATAATCGTAACTGCGAATAATATCGAACTTCCGGGTCACGCACGTACGGGCACGTGAGAGCGAAGAAACGGCCTGTGTGGTTATTTATTATATTTATTATTATTATTAGTATTATTATTATTATTTTTTTTTTTTTACGGGCACGTACTAGTAAATGAAATTTCAGTACTTTTGGTGTGTCATGGGACCTTTAATCAATCGACGTGAAACTTCAAATTTATGATCTAGTGGTGATGTGGAATACATCTATCTATAATTCCAGCAATCTGTGTGTGTGTGTGTGTGTGTGTGTGTGTGTGTGTGTGTGTGTGTTGGTGTGTGTGTGGTGTGTGTGTTTGTGTGTGTGTGTGTCCGCTGTTTCTCGACAACCGCTTGGCCGATCTAATTGAAACTTGCCAGGTATATTGCTGGGGCCCTGAGTATGTGCCTTTTTAAGGTTTGATATAAATCGGACAAGTGCTTCCCAAGTTATGGCCATTTATTTACCAACCAATGAAAGGACAGGTTGCTGCGTAGGCGTGGCCGTTGTGGAAGAGATCCTCAGTTGCGTTCCCCATTACGGGTTACAATGTACGGACTTCCGGAGAGTGATGACCATGTATTCTAATAATTTCTCAATTTATTATGCGCATTTATAGATAAACACAACTAGCCGAAACCCCGTCACAGACGCATTCCGTTCATTCAACCACCCTCACCAGCTCACCCACACTCGAGGGACATGGACTGGACAGGGCGTGCTTGCCCCCGCCTACTCATCCCCTGCCCCATTCCCCCTGCTTTCAATTTGCTTACCCGCCCCCAAAAATTTAATTACCCCGGCCCTGCCTCTTCACTCCCTGCCCCCGTCTCTTCACCCCCCCCGTCTCTTCATCCCTCCCCCCCGTCTCTTCACTCCCTGCCCCCGTCTCTTCATCCCCCGCCCCCGCCTCTTCACTCCCTGCCCCCGTCTCTTCACTCCCTGCCCCCGCCTCTTCACTCCCTGCCCCGCGCTCTTCACTCCCTGCCCCCGCTCTTTCACTCCCTGCCCCGCCTCTTCACTCCCTGCCCCCGCCTCTTCACTCCCTGCCCCGTCTCTTCACTCCCTGCCCCCGTCTCTTCGCTCCCTGCCCCCGCCTCTTCGCTCCCTGCCCCCGTCTCTTCATCCCCCGCCCCCGCCTCTTCACTCCCTGCCCCCGTCTCTTCACTCCCCGCCCCGTCTCTTCACTCCTGCCCCCGCCTCTTCACTCCCTGCCCCCGCTCTTCACTCCCTGCCCCCGTCTCTTCATCCCCCGCCCCCGCCTCTTCACTCCTCGCCCCGTCTCAACGAAAAGTGTTTATTCTGCTTCAGAGTTGAAGGTTGACTATTGCCACTATGTGCGATGCACTCTTACAGGTACGAAGTTTCTTTCAGTCCAGGTCACAGTACCGAGAAAAATGTGACGCGACCGCTAGGAAGAGCACAAATTGGTCCTTCAGTATTAATATATTAATATATAGATAGATAGATAGATGCCCAATCCAGTCGTCGTTTACGAGAGTGAAGAACGGACTGGTGTGGTTGTTGTTTCTGGCACGAGGTTTGAAAGTTTTTTGTTTTTTTTTCTCTTCTCTTCTCTTTGTGTTTTTCCTTGCGATGACATTGGAAAAGGCAAAATATGTTGGCGCTAATTGAATAATTGGCCATTAAAACTAAATTGCGAATAATCGTAACTGCGATATGCGAACTTCCGGACGGTGAAGACTTAACTTCCGGACTTCCGGATAGTGACGACTTACTGTATTCTTTCTTTCTTTCTCGATAAATTATAGAGAGATAAACACAATGCCCCGATCCAGTCGTCGTTTACGAGAGCGAAGGAACGGACTGTGTGGTTGTTGTTTCTGGCACGTGTGTTGAATTTTTTTTTTTGCACGTCCGGCCACGCACGAGTTTGAACGAATTCATTTATTTCTTGAACTGCTGCAGCACGGTGAAGACCGGCTTTAAAGTTAACGGGATCCTATAAGGCATGCAGCCACAGCCGGCCAGCTGTTCCTTATCAACCATTTAATTGGAGTGCTTCCTTGAGTGCTTAAGGCACTTGCCGAGTGCCCCACAGTTTATAGCGGTTCAGTTCGTTGTCCTGATCGGGATGTGCAGTTGCAGTTGCTATAAGGTAGAGGTACATGATTACAAAGGTTATACAGTTTCTCTTTGTGAGTTTCAAAGCAAAATATATTTGATGAAACCCGATTTCTGAGCTGTTTGCCGTATTAACGTGTTTCTAAATTACAGAGCCAAATTTTTTTTCCCACCCGTCACATGACGATTGGCAGCTGTTTATAAATATAATGTTTATGCACATCACCCTGAAACGTCTATAATGCAACAGTTTTGACAATTGATTGAAATTCCCCCAAAACAAGGGTGAAAACTACTCCTGGTTTTTGGGTTGTGTACAGTACGTACTGTAGTCGGTAATCACACTGACTCCATTCTGCCGATTGTTCAAGAATTACCGATATCGGTCAAGCACAAATACTGTGTGTGCGTAACCTCTGTGTCTCTCTGTCTCTCTCTCGTCATGGCGGCTCCTTGTGTTGGGGCTTTATAGCTGTCCGTGTTTGTGGTTTGTCTCCCCTTTCATGCTACCCCTCCCTTCCCTCCCCTCCCTCCCCACCCTCCCCTCCCTCCCCTCCCACCCCTCCCCTCCCCTCCCCTCCCCTCCCCACCCCTCCCTCCCCTCCCTCCCCTCCCCTCCCTCCCTATTGAGAGAGGGTCGAGAGCACGTGCGGTGGTGGTATCGGTGAAGGTTCCCGATTGGGGCGTTTCCCCTCATCGTTTTTCTCACTTCGTGTTATAAATTATCATCGATTTCTCCTTTTTCTTATTTTTGTTTATATATTTTTAGTTTGTTTATCGGAGCCTTTAGGCTTCGCTAATATTTCCTTTATTTAAACGTGGAAACGATGGCGGATAGTTCTCGTTCCGCGGCTTTTGAAAGTCCTAACCAGGAAACACGGGTGGTTTTTGACTTTGTATACCTCCGTCGGGAATGGACGTGGAGGTGGTTATCCTCGCTGTTGGGGAGTTGATCGTTTGGAGAAGGTAAAAGCGGATTCTCACATGAATAAACGTGTGGTAATCTTTGTTTCCACAGTAACCATGTTGCTCAAGTGGTCGAACATGGGCTTGTTTTTTCCTCCTGACGTGTTTGTCCAGGTGTGTCCTCTCGACACCGCCGGCAGTTCGGGTTCCCTCTGTAATATTCCTCCGTTCATTAAGAACACAGAACACAGAACTGGTTAACAAACTCAACAAACCTGGTTCTGTTGTTCCTCAGTTTCTATGATTCCTTTATGAGGGAAAAAATAACCGTTTAAAACGTATCATGTCCTTTTATCGTGTTGTTTATACAGTGGCGTGCCCATACGTGCAAAAAAAAAAACTTTCAAACCACGTGCCAGAAACAACAACCACACAGGCCGTTCCTTCACTCTCGCGTGCCCGTACGTGCAAACCAAAATTAAAAAAAAACTTTCAAACCGCGTGCCAGAAACAACCACACAGGCCGTTCCTTTGCTCTCACGTGCCCGTACGTGCAAAAAAATATAAAAAAAATCGTTACGTCATAGCACCGTGTCATGTCATTGGTTTGGTAAATGTAAAAAAATAAAATAAAATCCGTACGTGCAAAAAATAAAAACTTTCAAACCGCGTGCCAGAAACAACCACACAGGCCGTTCCTTCGCTCTCGCATGCCCGTACGTGCAAACCAAAAATTAAAAAATTAAAAAAAAACTTTCAAACCGCCTGCCAGAAACAACAACCACACAGGCTGTTCCTTCGCTCTCGTGTACCCGTACGTGCGTGGCCGTATGTGCAAAAAAAAAAACTTTCAAACTGCATGCCAGAAACAACCACACAGGCCGTTCCTTCGCTCTCACGTGCCCGTATGTGCAAAAAAAAAAAAAATTGTGACGTCAATCATGACATCATAGCACCATGTCCTGTCATTGTTGGTAAATGATATAAAATAAAAATAAAATGTCGTACGGTGCAAAAAATAAAAACTTTCAAACCGCGTGCCAGAAACAACAACCACACAGGCCGTTCCTTCGCTCTCACGTGCCTGTATGTGCGTGGCCGTACGTGCAAAAAAAAACAAAACAATTGTGACATAGCACCGTGTCCTGTCATTGTTTGGTAAATAAATGGCCATAACTTGGGAAGCACTTGTCCGATTAATATCAAACCTTGAGAAGGCACATCCTCAGGGCCCCAGCAATATAGCTGGCAAGTTTCAATTAGATCGGACCAGTGGTTGTCGAGAAACAGCGGTCTCAGACACATACAGACAGACAGATACACACACAGAGATTGCTGGAATTATAGATAGATGATTTTACCGCGTGGTGTAACCTCATTAAATGCGGTATTGCCCTTCAAGGTCGAAGGGTACACTTTTATAGTGTCTTTGTCTCTAGTTTGCTTTGAGTGTGGCCAATATGGTAATTTAAAAGACTCTTGCCCGAATGTCCACGGGTGGAGTCACGAGCCTAGCTGATGATGTACACCAGGGTGCTACTGAGATCACTGTTGATCATGTTAATGGGATGGGTGCCAAGAGCCTCACTGTAGACATACAGAAAAATAGGAAGAGAACGCTCATCTTCCCTCGATCTCAACGAGCCAGACAATAAGGTCTTGGCTGGTCTCCCAACCTTCGCTCAAGTGGTTAGTAAAGGAGTGTAACCCCCTCCTCAGCACTCACCTCCAGCTGAAGTAATTCCTCGATCTCCTCCACTTTTAGAGTCTGTTGAGGATCGTGCGATAAATATCGGGAACTTCTGTGTTGTTCAGACAGCTCCCGAGTCTCTTGAGTGTTCTGAGCTTCATCTTCCATGTGAGGCTGATCCTCCTTGTTTGTCCCTTGTTGAACCTTGTGTTGATCATGTCCCCCCCCCCCCCCTCCCTCTATGGGGAGCGGTGAATGTGCACTAACTCACGACCTGTCTGTGATTGACTCATCCAGTGAGGTCGCTGAGCCTTATCAAGCTCAGGATGAAATCTCAGAGTGTTGCTTTGTTGAGCCCGTTTCTACGGAAATGGATTCTCAATGTAATGATTGTGACACTGATGGGGGTTCTTCTGTTTCCTCACTAAGTGATGGTGAGGCTGACTTCCCATCAGAGCGTGTCTCTGGAGATTCCATCCCTCCTACTGAAATCGTGGATTTCTTACAAAAAAAACTTATCGTAAAAGGCGTGTGAAAATTAGCAATTTCGTCGCTGATACTCGCACCTTCATTATTGGCGCTCAGGGTGTTGTACAACAATCCGCAACCCTTCATGTTTCTGATAAATCGCTTAAAAGATTGAAGAGGTATCTTGT
>CM068952.1:83519315-83549538 GCA_035128595.1 Eptatretus atami
ACGTGCAAACCAAAAATAAAAAATTAAAAAAACTTTCAAACGCCTGCCAGAAACAACCACACAGGGCCCGTTCCTTCGCTCTCACGTGGCCCGTACAGGCGCCCGTATGTGCAAAAAAAAAAAAAATGTGACGTCAATCATGACATCATAGCACTTGTCCTTCATTGCTTTTGTAATGATCATTAAAATTAAAATAAGAATTCCTAGTGCCAAAAATAAAAACTTTCAAACCCGCAGTGCCAGAAAACAAAACCACCAACAGGCGTTCCATTCGCTCTCACGGCCTGTATTGTGCGTTGGCCTACGTGCAAAAAAAACAAAACATTGTGGACATAGCACCGTCCTGTCATTGTGGGTAAAAAAATGCCATAACTATTGGGAAAAGCACTTGTCCGATTAATATCAAAACCTTGAAAAGTGCACATCCTCAGGTCCCCAGCATATAGCTGGCAAGTTTCAATTATATCGGACCATTTTTGCGAGAAACGGCAGTACTCAACACATACAGACAGACATATACACACACCATGAGATTGCATGGAATTATAGAAGATATTTTACCGCGTGGTGTAACCTCAAAATGCGGGTAGCCTCAAGTCGAAGGGTACACTTTTAAGTGTCTTTGTCTCTAGGTTTGCTTTGAGGTGTGCAATGGTAATTTAAAAGACCTTGCCCGAATTCCACGGGTGGGAAGTCACGAGGCCTAGCTGATGATGTACACCAGGTGCTACTAGATCACTGTGATCATGTAATGGATGTGGTGCAAGGCCTCACTGTAGACCATACAGAAAAATAGGAGAGAACGCTCATCTTCCCTCGCATCTCAACGAAGCCAACAATAAGTCTTGGCTGTCTCCCAACCTTCGCTAAAAAAGTGGTTATAAAGGAGGTAACCCCCTCCTCACACTCACCCTCCAGCTGAAGTAATTCCTCAATCTCACTCCACTTTAGATCTTTGAGATCGTTGCGATAAAATATCGGAACTTCTGGTGTTGTTCAGACAGCTCCCGAGTACTTGAGTGTTCTGAGCTTCAACTTCCATGTGAGGCTGATCCTCCTTGTTTTTCCTTGATTGAATCCTTTGTGTTGATCTAGTTCCCCTCCCCCCCCCTCCCTCTCATGGGACGAGAATGTGCACTAACTCACGATCTCTGTCTGTATTGACTACAATCCAAGTGAGTCGCATGAGCCTTATCAAGCTCAGGATGAAATCTCAGAGTGTGCGTGTTGAGCCCGTTTCTACGAAAATGATTCTCAATTAAGATTGTACCTACTGATGGGGGTTCTTCTGTGTTCCTCCACTAAAGTGAGGGTTGAGCGCTGAGCATCCCATCAAGGCTGCTTGCTGGAGATTCCTCCCTTTCCTACTGAAAATTCGAAGGATGCTTACAAAAAAAAACTATCGAAAAGCGTGAGTGAAAATAGCCAATTTCTTCGCTGATACTTGCACCTTCATATTGCCTCAGGTAGTTGTACAAAACAAATCCGCCAAACCCTTCATGTTCTGATTAATCGCTTAAAAAGATTGAGAGGATCTTGTTTCAGCAAGGAAATAATAAAACCCATAATGGTTGAGTCTGCTTATTCTTCATGAACATACCAGTTTGAATATAATGGTGGACGCAGTCAGCTTGTCGGTAGCAGACTGCAATTAGCCAATGGAAGTGAAAAAAAGATGTCCTATTATTACAAACTAGCCACTCCAAGACTGTATGCTGATTGGCAGGCAACAGCTGAATGGCACTTGGTTTTTTTAGAGTACATACAGATTCTGTGAGTGCGTAGTGGCTTTTTTTTGTAATCCACATTTGTCTTCTCTCCCCCTATTTTAAAGAAATCACAGGCTATCTCACCTCTATAAGCTTATTAACAATAGAAACATTTGTTTTTGTAAATTCTATGCTCCAACGACAAGATACAGACAGAGGACGCTTATTTTTAATGATTCCTTTCATTCTTGCAACACATCTTCTGATACCTTGTGCTAGCGGGACTTTACTGTACTTAACCCACGTTTAGATCGGAGCAGTGAAGAGCCACCACCCGTTCCCAGCGTTTTTAGTTTAGGCCTCTTTCCAATATATATCACCCAGTGATCTTAACGATTATATGGCGACAACAACACCCGAACTACAGACAATTCAGCTGGGTGTCGGCATTTTACTAAATCATTCATTTCACTGCTCGACTTGTAAATTTACATTCCTAAACTCTGCCGCCCAATCTGTTGAACAAGCTGTACAGATATTGCTCTTCTGGTTTCTCTAGATCAACTTCCCCTTACGTTAAAACTTGCTGTCACTTCCTGGTTTTAAACGCTGCCAACATTGTATGGTGTTTTTAATACTCCCTTCTGAAGCGAGCCTCTTTTAAGTCATCCTTCCAAGGTTTTTTTGGGAGAGGGTTTTATCGACAAGCATCAGTTTTACCCCTCAGCCCGAAATTGGGCTAAGGGTATTGTCACAGGCGTTGTCCGGGCGTCTTCAATTTCGAGGAAACGCTTGTTCCAATTAAATCCATTTTGCAGGTATGTTGGGGTTGAGTAGAGGAATTTCTTTCGAAAATGGCCGGCTACGATTTCAATAGTGCCTCCATGGCAGCCATCTTGAAATTGATTCCGGTCGCATTCGAGGAGAACGCCTTGTCCGATTAAAGTCCATTTTTGCCATGTGTGTGTGGAGTTGAGTAGAGGGAAGGTTCCTTTCGAAAAATGGTCGTGCGATTTGTTCACTAGCCGCCACGGTAGCCTATCCTTGAAGGTCATGATTAGATGTTTCGATATGAGTCCAACGTGCTCTAACTGAACTGCATCATCTGATACACTGCTTCCCTTTTACAATGCAGTGGGCTGATGGGTTTAGCCCGTTTCGGAGCTGACTATTTACTACTACAAATATACAAATTACATATATTGCTTTAAAATTATTTGGATCAGATTCACTGCAAATGCTATAAAAAATTTATATTAGACTAGTCTAGTGCAGCCGTGAGCGTGAAAAATGTTAAAGATTTTTGGTGCAAGCAAGTTATTCCTTCAATGTTTGATCTACCACCACGATTTTTTACTGATACTACATTACAAAATACATATATTGCTTTAAAATAATTTGATCAGACTTCACTGCAATGCTTTATAAAATATTTATTAGACTAGTCTTTAAAAGACGATAAAGTATAAAAACAGCGGCATTGGGTGCTTTGACACCAACTCTCTGGTTTTATACAGCCTCCCAGGAGTTATTACCCCTTAGTTGGCGACGGTGCAGTGTTTGCCTGTATCCCTAAGCAGAATTCTGCAACTATAGCCGAATGGTGCCCAATATTCCCTTCTCTGTAGGATATAATAGCCATGGGCAGATACGGCCACCTGCACCCCCCCCCCCCTCCCCAGCAAACTATTTTTCTGAATCCCCTGATATACTGACACGAATATGAATTTAACATTGAAATTTTGATGCACTACCTGTTTGACCTTTTGAATAGGGGTACCCTAAATTTACTTTATCGATTTGCTTGAATTTCCAATTTATGAATGCGAATCAAAATGCATGCACAAGCGCCCCAAACATATCCAAATATAACACGTGTAT
Source organism: Eptatretus atami (assembly GCA_035128595.1). NCBI lineage: Eukaryota > Metazoa > Chordata > Myxini > Myxiniformes > Myxinidae > Eptatretus > Eptatretus atami. Next base: position 83,522,906 of record CM068952.1, read on the forward strand.
GATTCATCAAATTGAAGATTAATTCATTTGATCACCTTATATGTTCACAGGTTGTACTTAAATCTAAAATGAAATTTTATTAATTGAATATATATCCCTATCTTTCGAATCAACACTCCGTATTCCTCAAGATATAATTTGAACATTATATGAAATTTATTGCAGGTTACAGACTATTTAATGATGGTGAGAAAACGGTTTTTAATTTACCTTATATTCCTTGAAATATGAGACGCAGGAATGTGTCGGATGTTGGAATGGCCGTATCCGACGAAGCGATCGTCAGTCAATATTTGTTTAACTATAATTTAAGATTTATTTCCAAAAACATTCATGTGAATGTCAACTGAAGATAACAGCGTTAGTTAAGATGTATTTTTCTTTTCATGTATGACTACTGATAAGTATTAAGTAAGTAATTAATTATAATTCAGTCAAAATTGGAATATTTAAGAATGTGATACAACATTCAATAATTAACATGGAATGAAAAATATGAAGTTTAAATCCGTTCCTTATATGTTCATTCGTACAGCTGTGCACAACATAGTCAGAACTGATGTCTGACAGCAAGCAGCAGAAGTGGCCAGGAGCGGAGAAGACCACCTCCCAAGCGTACGGAAAATATAGTCATGGAGGCTCGAAGTCCCGATTGGAACCTGAATGCCATTGTGCAGCATCCCTGGGTTACAATATTTACACTATGTTTACAAAAAGAGCACTATGGTGCTATATATCACAACCAGAGGATTGCCACAGCCCGACTAGGTCAGAGGTTGAGGAGATCGAGACATAGAGAACTGCGCGAAACCAACATAGGCAGTATACCAACGAATAATACAAGACCTGATCTGTAATACCAGAATTCTTTACTGGAGTGTCATCGGATATCACGTGATATGCTATTTAACGATTTATCCATGAACCTCAGTCGCCTCTCCAGCTCCTTCACGATCCATCGACTCGCGATCATGCCCAGTTAAGACAAGAGAGGATTATCAGGGACAAGGTACTGTTTTCATTGCGGATTGCATTCTATTCATGAACTCAAAGGGGAGACGAAGAAGGTCAAGATCAAAGGGACGCACACCAATGAATAGTCGTAAGGCCTAGGTTAGAGTTGAAAACGGATGGGCAAGCAAGTTCTCGAAAGTAGCTGAAACAAAATGTGACGAGAAATTAACTTCATCACACATAAGAGGTCATGATTGTTTGCTGCAAGAAGCGAAGTATACAGAAATCCTGGCCGGTATCTACACACAGAATCCAGAAAAATGAGGAGTACAAGTACAGAGACAAGAGAGACATACAAAACCTGCACAAGCACACATCAGCCGCAGAAGTTCAGAAGTCGTAGAAAAGATGTCATAAGCCAAACACATGATCAAACTGTCAAAGATTTCCAGCATTATATCGGCAGCCTACAGCATACGGATTTCGCCAATCCCAAACTTCCGTGGGGAAAACCTTAAAGCTAAGTTAGATGAAACATGTGAGAAGTACAAGGACTCATTGGCGTTCGTAATACACCGCACAGGAAACTTCCAAATACATAGTCTACAATCAGAAGTGGCACAAGCGACGCGGTAAGAGGCATATGAACTTGGTTTTCTTGATATGTCCAATCATCTGTATATCTGCAATCGAATGTCCTTGTGACAGCTTCCTGAAGAGAGGCCTTGAAATGGGCCTCCATCAGCCCAGGATCATAGGAAACCTGACGACACACCCCACACAACTGAGGAAATTTCTGAGTATGCGTCAATCAGGCAGACCAACCCTCACACCAGCAAACAAATCGACTTGGAATCATAGGAACAGATGTATGCCGCGCAGCAACCAAAAAGCCAATGAAAACTTCTAAGCACATGTTGATATGCATGACACTGCGCCACTGTTCAAGGAGCGAGAAATGATCACCCTCCTTAATCAGAATGGGACACTCCAAAAGCTACTCATTACTCGTTGAACAGGAAACTGCCCTTGCTTTGAGGCTAGTAGCAGAAAACACTCCAGTTTGATTAACAACACAAATCCAATTCGGTCTCCAAATTGCGCCTCCGTAGTTCACTTCTGAATCGACAACTTTGACCAGTTGTGAACAACCTCACGGGAATGGGCTCTATCCCACTGCACATGGCAATTGTAACAGGACACAGAAGGAAGAAAGCAAGAGAATCATGGAGTACGTTGTGGAAATCCATCCAGTTCAAGAAGGACGAGGAGGGTCCTAGCATTGACACAGCATTGGCGGACATCGCTGAAGATTCAACGAACATCAATGACCGGACTCTACATTCCAGACGAATGGGACTAATCTTATGGAGTCAGCCCAGAGTCTGACAATGGTAGAATCATCTGCAAATTCACGTACGAACAGGAAACAGCATTTCTATTGAGTTATACTTCTGTTTTGAATTGTTAGAATATAGTCTGTATTTTAATACTTACACAATGTTTGAGATTTGGTTATGTTATTTTTAGTTCCGTGACCGTGAATAGTATTCATCTAATGCAAAATATAAACCATTATATTTATTCACTCTGAAAACGTATGCTTCTGCAGTCTGCATGGCACTGTAAGTTCGAGATGTTTGGAAATATAATACTGGCCACGTTAAAATAATGCTTGTATTATAGGTAAACTGACATGATTGGATTATGAAGAGCTAGACTGGAATTTATGGCAATGAATATCTTGTAGTTTGGTGATGCTGGGTGGCCATCTTGGATTTTTTGCGTGCTTTCAACGTATACTATTAAATAATATTTTGTGTGTATTATTAACTAATTCTCTGTAATCAGTGTAATAGTTTGTCAAGTAATGTTCCATAAACGTGACCACAATGTGTATTCGTCAAAATGTGGTTGATTAAAACCATATTGTAATACCCGTTGATGCTATGTGTGATAACGGTGTATATTTTCAATAATAGTTGACTGATCATTTTCAAAATAAAAGTAATTAATACCGTTTCTCAACTATTCATTTAATAGCTGCACCTCAATAAATTGATATAATGTGAAGTATATTCATTAGAATACGGAGTGTTGATTTGTTTATTCGAAAGATAGGGAATATCTATGTCAAATGTATATAATTTCATTAGATTTAATGATAAAAACACTGTTGGACAAAAATATACAGATGATCAGAATGCAATTATCTCATTGATGCAATCATACATGTATATTGCATATGATTTGGGCCTTCTGGCATCCATCCTTCTTCCACCATGAAATTATAATTTGAGCAAATCGATTAAAAGAAGTATAATTTAGAGGTACCCTTTTCAAAAGGTTCAAAACATAGTGCCCAAAATAATCAATGTTAACATTCATATATCGTGTTCGTATACCAGGGGATTCAGAAAACATAGGTTGCTGGATGGGGTCACTGTGGCCAGATCTGGCCATTGCCTATAAGATTTTATGCTAAAGCACTTGCTAACCGTGTAAAGGACTGTTTTAAGCCATGGTTATACATCAAATCAATCGTATTGAATGCACAGTCTATACATGATAACATTTGTTTGTCGAGATTGTGGGGTGTGTTGAATCACACAAATATACCGTCCTCTTTTGCTTATTTGATCAGAAAGAAAGAGGCTTTTGACTCTGTTAAATCATGAAATATTTGGTTTTACATTTTTTACAACCAATTTGGTTTGCCATCTTTTATTTCTTGTGTAACTTTATTATATAATCACATTTTTAGCTTGATTAAAGTCAATGATGGTCTTTGTTTACCTTTGCGGATTGGGAGGGGAATTTGGCAAGATTGTTCCTTATCTGGAATCTTGTACTCTTTGCATCGAGCCCCTTTTGATTCGTTTACGATCCTCTCTTATGGGATTTCCAGTGACTCCTTCAGAAGAGCCCATTGTTGTTTCGGCTTATGCTGATGATGTATGTGTTGCTGTTCGCAACAATGATATTACTCTGTTGTTTGAGTGTCTACATGTCTACTCTCAAGCATGTACAGCACAAATCAATTGGTCTAAATGTAAAGCGGTTTGGGTCGGTTGTACGCCACCTTCTGGCCTTCCAACTCTCCCTATGAATTTGACATGGGCAAAAGAAGGTGTAAAGTACCTTGGTGTTTATCTCGGTTCCCCTGGCTTTGTCAAAAGGAATTGGGATGGTTTGCTCCACAGAATCAACAACAAGCTGAATAGATGGAGAGGAATTTTGTCTACTTTGTCTTTCAGAGGTTGTGCCTTGGTCATTAACAACCTAGTTGCCCCTCTGCTCTGGCATAAGATGATTGTCCTGCAGCCACCTGTAACATTGGTGTCATTGATCCAAAAATGTTTACTCGACTTCTGGGATAGCAAACATTGGCTTAAACCAGCGACTATTTGCCTTCCACTTGGGGAAGGAGGTCATGGTCTTGTGGACATTCTTTGTCTGATGATGGCCTTCTGTAATTCTACTGCTTGTAGTTTTATATTTCTGGAGACCTTGCCCTGAAAATCCACTGCGAGCCTTGTATTGAAACAAGCTGGCATGCTGGGCTACAACTGTGAACTTTTTTCATGGAACTGCAACATGTTGATGTCCTGTTGCTCCCTGACTTCCACCAAGATGTCCTGCACGCCTGGCAGTTCATCTCAATAACTCGGCAAATGGAGACGTATAACAGAAAAAGGTTCCTTCAAGAACCCCTTTTCTACAATGCTCTCTTTCCTGAAATTCCTCGCTCACGTACCTTCATGCAGAATTTTTTGGGTGTTTGTGTGAGCAACAACTTGGGACCTTCGTGATTGCAATAGGAACAGCTGGTTCTCTGTCGGATATATTGAAGAAAAAACTGGTATCAGATCTTTGAGGAGTGTAGCCCAGGTACTGCAGGAAGTCCTGCAAGTTTTTAAGTGCTTAGGCCTGAGCTTCACTGCTGACATTGGTGATCACCATATACCACCACAGATATGTGCTTGCTAAAACTTGCCAGCTGATAACTCCACAATATGTATTCTGTTATCCTCGCCACTCTCCAGTGAAGACAAAAAAGACTGTACCATTTGTGCCTTTCAATTTGATTTCGCTCATTACGGCCTGCTTCATTTGGGGCTCGATGGAAAGAAAAACTACATTCTGGGCTTCCCTCCTATCCGCAATGGTCGGCGATGTATATTTCACCAATTGTTAAAAGGATTGGCGATATTGTTATGAATTTGGAAGCTTACTGCACACAACAGCCAGAGTCCCTATAGATCAGTTATTTTCGGTAAGTGTGTGTTTATAGTTAGGGCCCCTACCTGTGGGTCTAACGGGAAATTACATGTGTGGCTGCGGAGTTTCGTTACCACAAATCTCCTTCACTTCACACCGACGCCATTGCCCAGTGTGCGTTCGGCCACGTACGGGGCGGAGATTTCCATCGCGTCAGACCGGGACTCCGCCAGAAAGGCAGGGGCGTGCCCTTGTCCAATCACGCCACAGAGGGCGACTTTCCACGGACCCCGGCCATTGGGGTTGAGATTGCCACAGAGAGCGACTTTCCCACGACATGCCGGCCAATGAGGGTTGAGATGGCCACAGAGAGCGACTTTCCCACGAGCCCCGTCCAATGAGGGTGGAGAGCGCTCAGAGGCGATTTGCTCATCCCGGAGGAAAAAGGAATAAAAGAACGCCAAGCTGGGTCGTGGTTGGTGGTGGTGGTCATGGTGGTGGTCGTCGTCGTCTGGTCCTGGGTCATGTCACCTCTGATCTTCTCGGTCTTGGTCGATTGGTGCGTGGCCGGTTGGAGAGCCGGTACCTGGTGCTTGGAGCGGCATCGTGTTGCGGTTTGAGTCCCGCCGAGCTGGATCGTCGAAGACCACACAAGGTGGACAGGTCCAAGCACAGGCTCTGGTCTCCAGCTCACCTGTCCTCGAGCTGGAAGCCTTCAATAAAGACCCGACGGGGTCATTTCTGTATGGGCCCGTCTTTAAGTAGCAACTGGATAAGTGCTTTTGCTTGTACATTGACTGCATTTCTTATAGTCGGATCACTCTGCTCTTTGTGTGTTCCCTTCCCCCTATTGTTAATAAATATCCCTTTTGTTGAATGTATCAGCTCGTTTCGTGCTTCTTTCATTGGCTTGGCACGGTGGTGTTGGAAAATTGGGAAACGGTAAATTGTGCATTTGGACCGACGGGTCTTGGTTACCATCCGCTCGGGTTACGCACGGTTCGAGCACGATAACGGCTCGTTCCGCTCGAGGCCTGCCGAGGGTGTGAATTCCCGGTAGCTTTGCGCGTGGATGCTTAGGTATATTGAAGTTGGCAATTCACCCTATTCCACGCGGCCGAATTATTGGCGATTCACGGTCCTGTAAGGGACCCGTGCCTTTCGAGTTCTCCGAGGAGCACGATCTAAATGCCTGGTGTTCAGTGGAGCCGACTTACTGCTCCACCTAACGGTCGTGCTCGCCGCCGAGCCCGGCTCCACAACAATATTGCCTGGAGACTCGCCCAAAGGTGCTGCCTTCCAATGTTTTACTACATTGGTTTAAAAATAATTAACACAGAGGCATGTCCTTTCTGTATGCTCTCTGAAGACCTTTTTCATGCATATGTAGATTGTGCAAGACTGACTTCTCTTTTTGAGTTATCACTGCTGTTGCAGAGGATGAACTTGTCTTTCTCTGTGTGTTTTTTTTTGGAATAACTCTTGGTTGCAAAAAGAGCTCAGAGACTGCTCTTGTCAATTTCTTGATTTCTATTGCAAAATGGCAATCTACAAGAAAGAAAGCAAAGCTCTTACAAATGCTGACATTTTATGTGATGTAATAGTAGTCTTTAGGCTCTTGTCATGGCAAGGTGACGTATGGAGTTGTCTTTTTGTCAAATGAAAGATGATTTGCAAACCTTTGCACAAAAATGGTGTGTAAAGGGAGGTTTTTGTAAAGTTGATAATGGTGTATTAAATTTCTTATTATAGTGTCAAAGATGGGGGGGGGGGGTGTTCTGTTACATATGTTTGGAACTTTTGTGATTATTTGTATGACTTGTGTGATTTTCTTACTTACAATAAAAGAGCTTCAAAATTCAGTCTCTCTCTCTCTCTCCTCCCACTTTGCACAGCTGTTGCTCGCTTGGCACGCCGTGCAATCGCAGGGTGCTGTTGCTCATCTCTCGGCGGTATGTGTGGAGCCTGTGTTGCTTCTCCTTTTCTCTATTCTAATCGTCTCACGTTTTGTTTCTCTTTACCTTTTTCTTCTTGGTTTGTCTTATCCTATTGGAGAGAGAAAGAGAGCAAGAGACAGCACGGCATGTTTTGGGGCTAACCACTTAAGTGGGACTTAAAGTGGTTAGTGCTCGTGCAATGGTGGGTTTCCCGCCTAGTTATTAAGGTGTTTTTTTTTTCTTTTCTTCTTCTTCTCTGTATTTGCCTTATACCATTACACTTTTCTTTATTTTTTTTTCTCTATTAGTAAAGATTGGCGAGTGCTGCCGCTCACAACACCGATGAGGTGTTAACAGACAAGTATGGCATGTGCTTCATGCTGCCGGAAGGCGTTTCACTGGAGGAAGCTCCTTGCGATTTGCGAACTGATCAGTTGTGAGAACATTCGGGTGGCGTCCCGAATGACACGACAAGATCGTTGTTTTCGGCTCAAGTCCACCTCACATATGTTGTTGTGCAGAATGGACTTGTTCTATGTGATGACCAGTATGTTCCCGTTTCATCGTGAGACACTCCGGCATCAAAATTTTGTTGTCCAACGTTTTAACCGACGTGTCTGAGGAAGAAATTCTTCAAAAACTCGGTCAGCACAGTACTGTGGTGTCGAGAATTATTAAATCTTCCATGCGCACCATGGATGGAAAGCTTCGACATGGCGAAAACGTTTAGATGGTTCTGCTACGTTGTTTTAAACGGGCGTCCTGTCTGCCGGTATTCGTTGATTGTACATTAAAGATCCCACGATGTCCTTCATGAAAAGTCGGCGAGCTATTGCCGGCACCATGGACAAATTCCAAATTCCTGCCCGAACCTACAAAGGGTATTGCTTCAGCGGCACAGCCGCACTTTCAGCCAATGATGCTTCCACGCAGCCTTGTGCTACATACGAAATATGAAGATATATACAGTATTAGCATTTGTCTTTTTAATGGTTGACAGGATACCTCAGAGGCAACAAAACTCACCTTTGTGCCAAATCTGGGTTCAGTTCGTGACTCCACTTCAAATTGTGATCCTGCTTTACAGACAGGGTAGTGAATCAATGAGTGCACTGTCCTTGGTTGTGACATCAATTTGGGTGCAATTTCTGCGAGTATATTTGTAGATGTTGAAGATCGCATGGTGTGTTCACGAAGAGTAGTTGAGTTATTGCCAGTACCCTGGCCAAATTCCCACCATGTCTGCCAGTGGGAAGGTAAAGGCAAACCACCGAATATAATCCTTGTTGTGTGGCTGCTTTGGCAGCAGTGAACACTACAGAGGGAAACTTAAAGGTGCCATCATGCATATAAGAGCAGAAAAGTAGGGTGCAAGTCCTGGTTGAGGGCAACTTCAGCAGACCTCTTTGATGAAGTTTGAGCTGTCCAGCATAAATTCTCAGCGATAAGAGCACTCGCAACTGATTATGTCCCCCACACTCCCAAGCGTGCATGAGAATTACAACAATATGTTCGCATCCACCAACTTCTATAAAATAATGGTCATTTGTGTCCCTGTCAGTTTTGAATTTTCCACAAAGTTGTCATTCATCTCGAAACATCCATGTCAGATCGATTCAAACTTGGCTTCAAAGTTTCCCATTCTTTATACCATTATCAAGCGTAACAAGTCTCGCACAGACCGTGCTAATTTGTCATGCCATGTAACGTACATACACAAGTAATGCTTCTGCAATTGTTCTTTCATCAGCTTAAATCTCGGAGAAATTTAACATCACCAGTGCTGTGACATGGTATATTGAATTTCCATTTCACTGCTCTCATAGAAATCTGACAGCATTGTTTGTTTCCCTCGTCAATGCAAATTGGAAGGACTCGTCGGTGGCCTGTATTGTAATGACGGGTATCATCACGGTGTTGTGTGATCCTGCAATTGTAATTCATTGATGTTACGAACAAAAATCTTCATTTTATTATACAAATCGCTCATCTGTTTATTTGGGTGGAGTAAATTGACAACCAATCGCTAAACACAAATAACCTGGCTTGCGTACATGAAGCAATGACAACTTGGGCTAAAAGCGAAATTATGTTCAAAAATCGTCATTTATTATACAAATAGCTCATCCCTTTATTGGGGTGGTGTAAATTGGCAATAGTCCGCTGCCTCAAATTGCTAAATACAAATAATCTAGTTTACGTACATAAAGTAAAAACATGCCTACTGCTAATGTGCATGTATAGTACATCGTGGTTGTACACTTCGGATACACACTGCAATCCGTTAGTGGGCTGTATTGCAATGTTGGGAATTCGCACCATTTTGTGTGATCCTGCAATTGTTGCCTGGGGTGTGTTCCATTACCAATAAGCTAGTTAACGCATGCCAAGCCAGCCATTCCTTATCAACCGTTTCAATGGAGTGCTTGCTTGTGTGCTTAACATCAAGTGAGCCACTTGGTGAGTGCTCTATATAAGCTGCTTGGTAACCACTGCAGTATCCATTCATTGATGACTACGGGTGACACTTCCGTATTTTCATACTATTCAGCTTTGACAGTTCTGTCTGTTTGTTTTTCATTTTTGAAACCCTTCATTTATTATACAAATTGCTAATCCATTTATTTGGGCGGTGTATTGGCCAGACCGCTACTTCAATTGCTCCTGGAACCCCCTCCCCCCCCCCCCCCCCCCCGGCTTATGTACATGAAGCAAAATAACATGCCTACTGCTGATGTGCATATAATACTGGATATCATGGTTATATAGTGCAGATGTTTTCAAAATGTGACTATAACACTTCTGTAGACATCTTGGACTTGCCAGAAAACCAACATGGCAGGCACAGGATTTTGTTCCTGACATTTGTGGGTGGAATCAAGCCAGCTCTCCATCCAATGGGTTTGAAGGCTTCTTGTGCATTCAACTTTATTACATTTTTTAATATACTCTGCGACCCTGCTATTCACAGGGGATACGTTCCTGAAAAATGCCGCAAATGTCGAATCGTCCGTGAATCTCGTGGCATTATTTCAATGGAAAAAGGGGGGATAGGATCCCGGCGGTTTGTGATTCATAAGGGAAAATAAAAAAAAATCCCATGAAAAACCACAAATACGCCCGCAAAAAACGGTGAAAACACGAAATAAACCGCAAAGACGTGAAAAAAAAACGTGAATATGCCCACAAAAAAACTGCAAGTCGCATTTTATAAACCGTGAATGGCGAATCCGCAAATAATGGGATCCGATAGAATAAGATAACTTTCTGTAAAAAAAAGAGTTTGGAGGGTGTGGTGGGATGGGTCAAAAGTTTGTTACAACATTATTGAGGCTTAAACACAAAATCCTTCTGATTGAATTGTGATAAACGAAGTGAACCAAACGATGAACATTAAATTGGTCACCACTTTTAAAATGGAAGAAGTATATGGAAAAATGTGTGATTAAACTTTTATTGAAAGAGAATAACAACTGTCAACATACAGGGTAAAAGGGTGGGGGGGGACATAATGGTGCAACAAAGGCAAAAGGCCAATGAAAAAAAAATGAGTATGGGGGGAAATATGGAGATTGCAATGGGTTGTTACATTGAAAGGTGAGAAGGGAACTCCACTGGACAAATTAAAGGAAGCAATCCCACAGAATATATAAAAGGAAGACAAAAAGTTTTTTTTCGATTTTGGAAAATTAATGGAGGAGTCCATGAGACTGCAATAAAGTGATTATGGTTGGTACTTGAAATATTTCCCAAAAGGAACAACAAAGAGAGAGGGGGGAATCACCAACAGCACAGCTGGAGGCCAAGACAGAGGCAGACAAACAATGTGTGTGCAGAGGAATGTGGGCCAGGAGAAGATGCATGGGGTGAATAAGATGGATACAGAAGTGAACTCTCAGGAGGGAAAACTGGAAATTTAGATGAAGGGGTTGGGTGGGGTGGGGTGTGGTGTTAACGAGGATAGAAAAAACAATGATCTTGGATTGAGGATGACCTGAGATTGTGGTGACCAGCTGTGTTGAAGACATGGAGGGAAGAATGACATTGAAGTGTGAGAGAGCCAGACAGTCCTTTTGTGAGGGTGTGAGATTTGTGTCAGGATTGAAAGACATATTACAAGTGTTTGACCAGCTTGTGATTTCTTTTCAAGGTCTGAAGAGAGGGAAGAGGTTACAGCCTGCCCTCCCGAAGGATGATGGCAGATGTCATGGCAGAGGGTGGAGTCGTCAGAAAACAGATCAAGAGGACTTTCCGGAGAGTCAGAGAGATCATTGATGAAGATCAGGAATAGGACTGGATCCAAAACACTGCCTTGGGACATTCCAGCCTTGACAGGGAGAGGAGATGAAAGGATTCCGTTGAGTGCCACACGTTGGCTACGAGAGTGGAGGAAGTCAGTAAACCATGTATGGAATTGGTCTTGCATGCTATAGGCAGAGTGTCTGGAGAGCAAAGCAGGATGCCAGACTGTATCAAAAGCATGAGATATGTCCAGAAAAAGTGCATGAGTGCAAAAAAAGTGCAGAGAGATATGTCTAGAAAAAAGTCAAAAGTTAGAAAATCCTAATCTCATGTCTGACATCGAGGGCCTCCATACATTGTTGGGTGAGTAGAAGCAGCATGTCCAAGGTGGAGTGACCTGGTCTGAAACCAAATTGGTGATCTGAGATGAGGTTGATGGAGAAAAGGAAGGATTTCATATCAACTGCATTGATGGATTCCATGACCTTGCTGGTGATTGGAAGTTGATAGGTCTGTAGTTAAGGGGATCCGTTTTTGCACCTTTTTATGTGCTGCAGTGATGGGATCAGATTTCCAAGGAGATGGAAGATGACCTATCACAAATGACAGCATGAAAAGGGCAGAGAGAGGATGTGCCAGAGGTTTTTTTAGGACACGTGAGCTGATGCGGTCCAGTCCAATTGCAGTCAGAGTTGAGGGCTGAAAGAACATTCTCCACTTTCTCAGATGCAAAAGATGCAGAATAATTGTTATCCATGTTTATTCAGCTAATCTGAAGAAGGGGAGGTGTGGGAGATTAAAAAGTCAAAAGTTGGAAAATCAAGTTTGAAATTACACGTTTACAAACTTTATTTTTACTTTAAAAAAATACAAGATCTAGACTTATGGAAGAGCAAGGTGACGGAGGATAAAAGGACAACGCACTGACAGTCAAAAAGTGGGAGATTACATCGATGGTTATGAGATTATATGGAATGAAGAGTATGACTCAACAGCCTCAGGAAGCTGGATCTGCAGATGGGAGAAGGCAGAAACCAGGAAAGTTGAGGTAAGCAGTCAGCCTGGATTTAGGGTTACTGGAAAAACACATGCATCTTGCAGTTGTTTGAGAGAGCCAGAGGACTGATGGAGCAGAGGGAGCTAGTTTCTATACGATCTCCCTCTGCTGTGAAAGCAATTAAGAGGCAGTAAAACTAAATAAACAAATAAAAATGCAGAGGCAATTGACATGTGAAACAAACAGACCCTGTGCTTCAACCTTATCATGGAAGATTCCAATAATGCTGATAGCTTTAAATTTCACCAAATCCAGGAGAGAAGGATGTGATGCTGGGACACCAGCACATAGTGGAGAGACGTTCTCTGTTGAGATGTTTGGCTTGAGCTGTGGTCTATGCAGGTATGTGGCTTGAGGTACCCATACAAAATGTAGGCAACAGACACCTTGGAATAATTTTTGGGAACACATAAAATAGTAGAGCAGATGTCATTATAAACTTCATTTAAATCGTGAAGAACGAGCTCATCCATATGGTGGAGTAATTCCTCTAGTTTGGTCGGTAAAGTTGTCCACTCGGCTTTCTGGAAGTTCCATCCTGGCATGTAAGATAAGTCTGTTGGTTTAATGCTCGTGTTGATTGTGATGAGAGCAGGTCGATGGTGCTGAGACCGCAGAAAAAGGGGAAAAGTTTTGATGTTATGCATATATACAATATGTGGACAGCAATCAGCAAATAAAAGGCTTGGGTACTCATGCCCTAGTGATTGTTGCTGAAAGAGCCAAATTGCTTGGCATCATAGACAATGTGGACTACTTTGGTTTGTCCAATCTGCAAGTGCTGTTAGCTTTCTCTGCAGCTTCATTATGGATGCTGGAAGTTCCCACAAAAAATAACTAATGGTTGAGAATGAGACAAAGCAGGGATATGTCAGGATGTATTGGGCAGCTTTGTTGACATAAGCAATAGCTTTGATTGCAATCAGAATTGTATTCCATTCCATGAAACAGGTGTCGCCAGAAGAGCAGAGTTTGATGGCAACAAGATTGTTTTTAATCTGAGTTGCCCCATCATGCTGTCAGTGATGTATGCAAAAGATGACAGTACAATCATGATTCAGTAGTTGGTGATCCTTAAATGTCTCCTGAAAAGCAAAGATGTCGACAATTTCTGAAGTATCTGGTGGATTACTGTTCTTGCGATGACAAAGTCCTGTATTAAGCTTAAAGATGATTATTTCTGGTACTTTGCTGTTGATGGCTTGATTGTACGAGACAAAGTCAATGTCACCCTGATAAGGGCGCATTCCATTTTGGTCAGTGTCTGTGTCCCCAACATCACGTGGTTGAACAGGTTGGTGATTGATCGGAATGACTGCTGCTGCTGGAGATGCAAATAATGTTGGCCATTTCACATGCCTCCATACTTTACCACAAATTACAATGGCATTAGTAGACAGTGGGCAAACACCTATATTGGATTTGAACCTGCATTCCCAGCATCATGTAACTATCACATCAGATTTGACCTTTAATAAGGCAATCTCCAAATAACTTTGCCAAAGTAATGTGCTTCTTTAAAAAAAAATATATATATATTCCATTTTCTTTAATTTGCTAATATTGTACAGAACTCACGGGCTGACAGGATGGCCTAGAGGTATGCACACTCGCCTCTAAGCTGTCGAGCCTAGGTTTGCATCCTGACCCAGCTTTAAATGGTCATCGGTGTTTTGCAGGGCTATTCATCAATGTGTGTGCTGTCCCTTAGATGGACGTTAAACCGATGTTCCGTCTGCCAGCATTTGTTGGTGGATGTTAAAGATGCCATCATGTCCTTTTTGAAGAGTAAGCGAGCCAATGCCGGCACCATGAACAAATTCCAAATTCCTTCCCTAACCAGCACCGTGCATGCCACCGTGCAGGCTTGTGCTTCATATAAACAAAGAAGAAAACAGAACTCATCTCAAATACTATTACTCTTAATGAGACTTCTAACCTGGTGTTGGCTCAGTGGTTAGGGTGGTGGCTTGGGATCTTAGGGTCCTGAGTTCAAGCCCCGTTGAGCCGCTGAATTAAAATACACTAGGAGGTTGACTCAGCCTGTCATCCTCCTGAGGTTGGCAAAATGAGTACCAGTGTACTGGTAAGGGGGACACTCCATCAGCGGCACACCCGTGTCAACCAATGATGCAACCAGCAGCCACATGCTGCACTCTATAGAGAGAATGAGACTTCTGGATGGATATATATATATATCTCCCTCCATTATTCACGGTGTGTGAAAGGCTCATAGTGTGAGAGAACCATCATAGCTCAGCGAGAAAACCGTGATTGGTCAAAATTAAACCCCACACTAACTAAATTGGTACATGATGAACCCTCTCCACCCCTCCCCGCTCCCCACTTCACCACATGGATATGTAATAAACCGAAAGCATCTCAAGGTTTTCACAAAGAATACAATTTCATCACTCAAAAACCAAATCATTTTTCACAAGGAAATACCCAAATGTAATGGTTTACTCAGTAAAAAAAAAAGAAAAAGTTATTTTGGTTAAAGTTCTCATGCTCACAAGAAAGCACATAATTAAGTACAAATGTAGTTTGTCACAAAATGGACATACCTTCCACATTTCTAAACACCACTCTAATTTTGATAAGCACGTAAGGTCGAAGAGCAGTTTAATAAGTTATTCTGACCAAAGCAAACCAGCATTTGACAAGCTTTACGATAAATCCCAACTTTGCTGCATCATGAGCTCGCTGCAAAGGGGACATTATTTTATGTTTCTAACAAAATTTAGGAGACAAAATAAAAATCCTGAAAAGCAATGAAAAGCAGGAACTCGGTCACATTCACCCTTGTGCTGTCGCAAGTCCACGGTGGAGCGTTTTGTGCAGCCAGAGAACCAATGGACAGCTCTGCAGCCACAAAAGCACCTCAAATATTTGGATTTGGCTGAGAGAGAATACAGTTTGGAAGGAAATTCTCAACCTTTGGAGCCAAGAATCTGCCTCACGAAGGTCATTGCTGCAAAAGATATAAAAACAGCAAAAAAAACGCTAAAAGTTTTAACTATTCACAAAACAGCAGCTTAATAACACTTCTTGGTGATCAAAGAGCTCAACAAAAATAAAAACTCAAAAAGTCTACTTGTTTCTGATAGGGTTGGTCACAATATCTTTGTGTCTGTTAGGTGGTGTATTGGTACAATATGAGGTTAGTGCTCGTACACAAGATTTCATACAGAATGTATTGTGCATTATACATGATTGTGTAATGTTTATTGTGAAAGTTGATTTGGTAAAAGGGTAACCAGTTATCATGTTGACACTGGTGTTTAACCTGTGTGGAAACATCGCCAGGGTATGAGAGAAATATTTTCCATCGACATGCTGACCGCCAACCTTCTGCTCCGAGTTTGATTCTTGGCCTGATTATAAGCTGTCACATTGGTGCTTGGCAGGCAGGTTGTTGCATCACAAAATACATGGAAAGATCACAGACTGATCTGTCTGCTCGCACAAGTTAGTGGACGTTAAAGATTCCATGGTGTCTTTCGCAAATAGGCGAGTTATCACCGACATGCTGATCAAATTCTAAATGGGAAGGCAAAGGCAAATTACCCAGCATACTCCGTTCCATTATTCTCCATTCTCTTAATTTACCCAATTTAGCTTTCCCCCCTTTCTCTTCTGCTTGCGTATCAAATGGATGACTCTGACATTGTGATGAACTGTAGTTCTTTTATGTTGTTAAGGAGGATTGCGATTGTTATGAGTCGGTAAGAGTAACAGTTGCTGTTCATCCAAGGAGAAGAAAATAAAAAGAATACGACATAGCCCGTGCTGCCAATCCCATCCCAAGGTTTTTGTCCCACATGCAAGGGAACTGCACACCTGGAATTGCATAGAAATTAAGATTTCAAGAAGTAAAGATACTGATTCAGAACTGCGTTTTCAATCCTGTCACTGATGGTTTAGTTCCACCTTTTCTTGGCAGTCTCCATAACAGGAAGTTTTCTCTTGAAGGTAAAGTTAAGAAATAATCTCAAATCAAAATTTCCAATTCTTTGATCTTCTTTATTCGTATGCAGCACAAGGCTGTGAGGTAGGGAGCATCATTGGCTGAGGGCACAGCTGTGCCGCTGATGAAATGCCCTCTGCTGGTTAGGGATGAATTTGGAATTTGGTCATGGTGCTGGCG
Source organism: Eptatretus atami (assembly GCA_035128595.1). Taxonomy (NCBI): domain Eukaryota; kingdom Metazoa; phylum Chordata; class Myxini; order Myxiniformes; family Myxinidae; genus Eptatretus; species Eptatretus atami. Next base: position 83,539,467 of record CM068952.1, read on the forward strand.
ATAGCTTGCCTACTCTTCAGGAAGGATATCATGGGATCTCTTAAAACATCCACCAACAAGTGCTGGCAGACAGGACGCCCAAATCCAAGGGATGGCAGATACATCAATGAATCAACCTGCCTGCCAAACACCGGAATGACAGTTTATAACTGGGTCAAATTCTCTGATGGAACACCATGAATGTTTGATTGTACCTTAAATTTCATCAGTAACAATCCATTATCATTACTTCCGTCAAAATTTTAAAACTCACCAACTCTTTACAAAATCGTGATGAGACCCTACATTGGTTGCAATAATTATTTTGCCAAACAGAATTGGACTGGAAAGTCGATGCTACCTGCCAAGAGCTTGTACACAGGAGCGTGCCATCACAAGGAAGGAGCTGGCGCTGGCACGAGTCCGAAGTGTCGCCTCAACTCCACGCAGGAGGTCATTTGTTTTGATCAGCAGCAGCATCTGGCGGGGCACGCGGTCCAGCAGTCCGGAGATTTGTGAGAGGTAATGTGCCGCTTCTGCCTGAAGCTCCGCAGACTACAAAACAAATATCAGATATGAGGAAAGAGAAAAACAGGGGATTGGACTATGCATATGACCGATTTTTTTACTGTCATTAGTATATCTGCAATATTAGCAACGCAGTATTGGGAATTAACAACAATTTTTTTAATTAAAATAATATTAATAACTAGTTTTGTGATGTGTGTAAATGATGCACTTCTTCTCATAAAGATAAAGTTCAGAGATAATCTCTCAATTCAAAATTTAAATGATGGTTAAATTCTACCTCTTCCTGACAGTCTTCATGAGAGACACAAGATATATGCTTATGGAAAAATCCAGAAATACAACTAATTTTTGTACACTGCTCCTTCCCAATTCCATATTCAGGCGACACATGACGTCATCGCCGGGCACCGAAGGAGTACTCAGTTTTTACTCCGTTTGTTTTCTTGCTTTCTTGTTTCTTTGTCCGGGCGATATCTCAGCCATCCTTTAAGCTAGGAAGCTGAAATTTGGGGACAAAAATCATTTTTGATTTTGTTGTGCTTTGGCAAAAACTGTATTTTTTTAATTAATCAATTAATTACTTGATTATCGATTTATTACTTCCTTATTTTCTTTCTCATCTGGGCAATATCTCAGGCACCCTTTGAGCTAGGAAGCTGATATATGGACAGAACAGTGAACAAATGATTTGGCTAAAAAGAGTATTTTTGATTTATTGATTAATCAATTAATTATTCATTTTTGGATGAATTTTTTTTTTAAAAAGTTGCAGATTCAGATGAAACAGTGGTGGTTTTGGTATACTATCAACCAATTGATTAAGAAATCAATTATTTAAGGATCATTATTTATTTATTTCAATAATGCAATTAATTAATCAATCAATTATTGTGCAGTGCTACCTTCCAATTCCGTCTCGATGTGCTGCACGGCGAGTAAGTATCCATCCATCTATTGGGACCATATTCTGTGCAGAGCGTTGGTGCTGCCAAAGCAGTCTACTTGGCTATTGGGCACAATCCTGGACAGGTCGCCACTCCGACACAGGACACTCGAATGGCTCAATCATTCCAGCAAGCTGGAACTCATTTTGCCAACCGGAAGGATGACAGGCTGAGTCAACCCCACCACCCTAACCATTAAGCCAACACCAGGCATGAGTAAGTATCATTTGTACACATTCACTTCAGAAGTGCACCACTCCCTCCCAGTTCCATCTCCAGGTGCTGTATAGTGACATTGCTGGGGCACTATCGCATGCTGCAGGATTTGTTATTTATATATTTGGCATGGGGGCGGTGTACTTTGAATGTACCTCGACTTGTTGTTCTTTATATTTAGCTGGTTCACTTGGAATATCCGGAGCTCGGGTAGAGTTTTACCTGGTAAAGTTACTGGCTGGTGTTACAACATCAGAAATGGATGGGTTGAGAACTTTCAAGCTTTAAAATGGGTAAGATTGAAACAATCAGCAAGGAGTGTTGATGTAAATTTTGAACCAAAGAGGAAATGGCATGCATTAGTTGTCAATACTAGTGTGTGTGTGTGTCTGTCTGTCTGTCTGTCTGTCTCCTCCATAACTCCAAAACTATAAAACCTAGCAGCCTGAAACTTTGCATGCATATGAAGAAAACTCCAAGGAAGTGCATGACTGAAAATTAGGTGTTTGGGTTAATTAAAACACCCCTTTTGAAGAGAATTAATGGCCTTATTTAATTATATGCTTTATCAGGTGATCCTCAGCCATCTCGCTCTATGAGGATTTAAGGAATTTCATGGGTTACCTCAGTGTCTGAAGCCAGCATGTTTTTGAGCCTGTCCAACCATACCTTGACTTGGAATCGGCCACAATGCTTTCTTAACGATAAAGTTTTATTTTTCACTTTCCTCAGTCATATCATCAAATGCCTGTTCATCATAGCTACGAATCGCTGGGTACATTGCAATGCTTATAAATGCCCGGAGATGCCAGCGTTCGTTGCTTTATTTCATTTCCGCAAATGCAATCACCATAAGTATCTCTTAAACTAAGCAGAATTACAAAACTTAAGCTCCAGAATTGAACTTGGCAGCAGTACCGACTGCTAAAAAAAAAAAAAAAGAAGTGTTCATTTATTTAATTCGGACATTGCTTGGGTATCTCCGAGAAGAAGTGTTTAATGTGACGGATCATTGCTTGACAAGCCAGCTGTTCCTTATCAACAGTTTCATTGGAGTGCTTAAAGCACTTGGCGAGCGCTCTATTATATTCGCACTGTCACTGAATACTTTATATCGATCGACTTGAACAAAGGTCAGTGGCCACTCAATGCATTGGTCACACATTGTTCTATGGTGCAACAGGCAGTGGTTGGCTCGCTGAAAATATGAAATTATATTTTACACAATGTTTCCCCCTTTTTGTACGATCTTCCATTATAAAACCCGTCACTTTGGCAGAGATACATACAAATAAAAATTAGTGAATGTTCTTCAAGTGATTCCACGGTTTGATACTGGAGGTAGGAAAGCAAAACAAATTGTATGATCAAAATGAGTAAAAAATAAAATTTCCGTTGTTATGAGGTAATGAATTGCCACATCATGGCAGGAAAGCTGAGAAGTACGCATGCTCCCTCTGTGTAGCCTGGGTTTGAATCCCAACCCAGCTATAAACTGTCATCCCGGTGTTTCACAGGCAGGATGATTCATCAATGTGTGTGTGCTGTCTCTTGGATGGACGTTAACCTGGGCGTCATCTGCCGGAATCCCTCTCCCCTCACTCCCTCTCTCTCTCTCTACCCCTCTATCTCTCTCGCCCTCTCCCCCTGCTCCCCACCCCTTCCCCTTTGTTGAGGGGACTGTAGCATGTACGAACCAGATTCAGAGTAAGCCGACCAGAGGGGTGCAGAGGTCGCTGCATGTATGAGCATGCATGCAATGCAGGCAGACCTTCGCCAGGAAGATAGCGTGGGTTTTAAATGCTCCCACACCAGGTCTCCAAAGTATCCACCTTTGTGCGTGTGTATGTGTTATCTCCATATGCAGGTTTCAGAAGGTGGAACGGAGTCCTCCCAGGCCTTGGAGTATTCACCTCCGTTTCGGGAAGGGCGGTAACGTATCATGGACTAAGGTGTAAAGTTTTGTTCCGAGGGCTCTTTTGAGGATTGTCACTGAGCCCCAAATAGCGTCCAACTGAAATTCGTTTGTAGTAATATTCACGGGGATGGTTTTTCAGATCTTTGTAAGCTTCTTATTAATCATTCCTGTTCCTCCAGTGATCAGTGGTACAATTTCAGATCTATTCAACTTCCAGGGTCTTTTCACTTCATTTTTGAGATCTTGGTATTTGGTCATTTCCTTGATTTCTACATTGTTTACATCAAAATTTCTGAAAACTGAATCGTGTGTGCGTGTGGTCATTAAGCATAACATATCAACAGCCTCACAACAAAAGTGCCTGTCATTTTTTCCAATTTTTGAGATTTTCTGTCCAAGTCATCTATCGCCATGACATAATCATAATAAGTAACAAGATTTGTGTTTCATTTAGCTTCCAACAACTCTGTGCACAAGAAAAAATTGGTGAATAAATATTCGTTGATGAAAAATTGCTGCAGTTTTTTGTGTTTTTCTCAAAACTGGAAAAAATGACGGCCACTTTTGTTAGGAGGGTGACGATGTTCTCTTTGCTAACCCCACCGGACAGTCCTCACCTTTCTCTCCCCCCACCACCCCTCTACTCACTCTCTCCGTCTCTTTCTGTCTCCCTGTCTCTCTCCCCCCCCTCCCTCCTCTTCTCTCTCTCTCCCCTCCTCCCTCCTCTCTCTTCCTCTCCTCTCCTCCCTCCTCTCTCTCTCACCCCTCCCTCCTCTCTCTTCCCCCTCCTTCTCACCCCCTCCCTCCTTCTCTCTCTCCCCCCTCCTTCTCACCCCCTCTCCCTCCTCTCTCTCACCCCCTCCCTCCCTCTCTTCACCCCCCTCCCTCCTCTCTCTCACCCCCTCCCTCCTCTCTCTCACCCCCCTCCCTCCTCTCTCTCACCCCCCCTCCTTCTTCACCCTCCCTCCTCTCTCTCACCCCTCCCTCCTCTCTCTACCCCCCTCCCTCCTCTCTCTCACCCTCCTCCTCTCTCTCACCCCCTCCTCCTCTCTCTACCCCCCTCCCTCCTCTCTCTCCACCCCCCCTCCCTCCTCTCTCTCACCCCCCCTCCCTCCTCTCTCTCACCCCCCTCCTCTCTCTTCTCACCCCCCTCCTCCTCTCTCTCACCCCCCTCCTCCTCTCTCTCACCCCCCTCCCTCCTCTCTCTCACCCCCCCTCCCTCCTCTCTCTCACCCCCTCCCTCTCTCTCTCTCTCTCTCTCCTCCCTCCTCCCATCCCTCCTCTCTTCTCTCACCCCTCCCTCCTCCCCCCTCCCTCATCTCTCTACTCTTCTATCTTCTATCTTCTATTTCTATCTCTCTCTATCTCTACTATCTTCTATCTTCTATCTCTATCTCTATCTTCTATCTTCTATCTTCTATCTTCTATCTTCTATCTCTATCTACTCTTCACTCTTCTATTCTTCTATCTTCTTTCTTCTATCTACTCTCTACTCTCTACTATCTTCTATCTTCTTCTTCTATCTTCTATCTACTCTCTCTCTCTACTCTCTACTATCTTCTACTCTTCTTACTATCTTCTATCTTCTATCTTCTATCTTCTATCTTCTATCTTCTATCTTCTATCTTCTTATCTTCTATCTTCTATCTTCTATCTTCTATTTTCTATCTTCTATCTTCTATCTTCTATCTACTCTCTACTCTCTACTCTCTACTCTCTACTCTCTACTCTCTACTCTTCACTCTCTACTCTCTACTCTCACTCTCTACTTCTCTACTACTCTACTCTCTACTCTCTACTCTTCTACTATCTTCTATCTTTCTATCTTCTATCTTCTATCTTCCTATCTACTCTTCTATCTACTCTCTACTATCTTCTATCTTCTTATCTTCTATCTTCTATCTTCTATCTTCTATCTTCTATCTTCTATCTACTCTCTTCTATCTACTCTCTACTATCTTCTATCTTCTATCTTCTATCTTCTATCTTCTATCTTTACTATCTTACTATCTTCTATTCTCTATCTTCTATCTTCTATCTTCTATCTACTCATCTACTCTCTACTCTCTACTCTCTACTCTCTACTCTCTACTCTCTACTCTCTCTCTCTACTCTCTACTCTCTACTCTCTACTCTCTACTCTCTACTTCTCTACTCTCTACTCTATCTCTCTCTCTTCTATCTTCTATCTTCTATCTTCTATCTTCTATCTTCTATCTTCTATCTACTCTCTTCTATCTACTCTCTACTATCTTCTATCTTCTATCTTCTATCTACTCTCTTCTATCTACTTCTCTACTATCTTCTATCTTCTATCTTCTATCTTCTATCTTCTATCTTCTATCTTCTATCTTCTATCTCTATCTACCTCTTCTATCTACTCTCTATATCTTCTATCTTCTATCTCTATCTTCTATCTTCTATCTTCTCTCTACTCTCTACTCTCTACTCTCTACTCTCTACTCTTACTCTCTACTCTCTACTCTCTACTCTCTACTCTCTACTCTCTACTCTCTACTCTCTTCTCTACTCTCTACTCTCTACTTCTCTACTCTCTACTCTCTACTCTCTACTCTCTTCTATCTTCTATCTCTATCTTTCTTCTCTATCTTCTATCTTCTATCTTCTATCTTACTCTCTACTATCTTCTATCTACTCTCTTCTATCTTCTCTCTACTCTCTACTCTCTACTATCTTCTATCTTCTATCTTCTATCTACTCTCTACTCTCTACTCTCTACTCTCTACTCTCTACTATCTTCTATCTACTCTTACTATCTTCTATCTTCTATCTTTATCTTCTATCTTCTATCTTCTATCTTCTATCTTCTATCTTCTATCTTCTATCTTCTATCTTCTATCTTCTATCTTCTATCTTCTATCTTCTATCTTCTATCTATCTTTCTATCTTCTATCTCTATCTTCTATCTTCTATCTTCTATCTTCTATTTCTATCTTTCTATCTTCTATCTTCTATCTATCTTCTACTCTCTACTCTCTACTCTCTACTATCTACTCTCTACTATCTTCTAATCTTCTATCTTTCTATCTTCTATCTTCTTATCTTCTATCTTCTATCTTCTATCTTCTTCTTCTATCTTCTATCTTCTATCTTCTATCTTCTATTTTCTATTTCTATCTTCTATCTTCTATCTTCTATCTTCTATCTCTATTCTATCTTCTATTACTCTCTACTCTCTACTCTCTTACTATCTTCTTATCTTCTACTCTACTCTCTACTATCTTCTCTCTACTCTCTACTATCTTCTCTCTTTCTATCTTCTCTCTACTATCTTCTATTCTTTCTATCTTCTATCTTCTATCTTCTATCTTTCTATCTTCTATCTTCTATTACTATCTTCTATCTACTCTCTTCTATTCTTCTATCTTCTCTCTACTCTCTACTACTTCTCTCTACTCTCTACTATCTTCTCTCTTCTATCTTCTATCTACTCTCTTCTATCTACTCTCTACTCTCTACTATCTCTATCTTCTATCTTCTATCTTCTATCTCTATCTTCTATCTACTCTCTACTATCTTCTATCTTCTATCTTCTATTCTTCTATCTACTCTCTACTCTCTACTCTCTACTCTCTACTATCTTCTATCTTCTATCTTCTATCTTCTATCTACTCTCTACTCTCTACTATCTTCTATCTTCTATCTTCTATCTCTATCTTCTATCTTCTATCTTCTATCTTCTATCTCTATCTTCTATCTTCTATCTTCTATCTCTCTCTACTCTCTACTCTTCTACTATCTTCTCTCTATCTCTACTATCTCTCTTTCTATCTTCTCTCTACTCTCTCTTCTATCTTCTATCTTCTATCTTTCTCTCTACTATCTTCTATCTTCTATCTTCTATCTTCTATTCTTCTATCTCTCTCTACTATTCTTCTATCTACTCTCTTCTATCTTCTATCTCTATCTCTATCTCTATCTTCTATCTTTATCTACTCTTACTCTCTACTCTCTACTATCTTTCTTCTACTTAATCTTCTATTTCTATCTTCTTTTCTTCTATCTACTTCTACTCTCTACTCTCTACTTCTCTACTCTTACTATCTTCTATCTACTCTCTACTATCTTCTATCTTCTATCTTCTATCTTCTATCTTCTATCTTCTATCTTCTATCTTCTATCTACTCTCTACTCTCTTACTCTCTACTATCTTCTATCTTCTATCTTCTATCTTCTATCTCTTCTATCTACTCTCTACTCATCTACTATCTTCTCTCTTCTATCTTCTATCTCTCTCTCTTACTCTCTACTCTCTACTCTCTACTCTCTTCTATCTTCTTATCTCTATTCTTCTATCTACTCTCTACTCTCTACTCTCTACTCTCTACTCTCTACTCTCTACTCTCTACTCTCTACTCTCTTCTATCTTTCTCTACTCTCTACTCTCTACTCTTACTCTCACTCTCTCTCTTACTCTCTACCTCTCTATCTCTCTCCTACTCTCTACTCTCTACTCTCTTACTCTCTTTATCTTTCTCTTACTCTCTACTCTCTACTCTCTACTCTCTTTCTATCTTATCTATCTTCTCTCTACTCTCTACTCTCTACTACTCTTCTATCTTCTATCTCTACTCTCTACTCTCTACTATCTTCTATCTTCTATCTTCTCTCTACTCTCTACTATCTTTCTATCTACTCTCTACTATCTTCTATCTTCTATCTTCTATCTTCTATCTTCTATCTTCTATCTTCTATTTCTATCTTCTATCTTTATCTACTCCTCTTACTCTCTACTATCTTCTCTCTACTCTCTTCTATCTTTCTCTCTTCTCTCTTCTCTTCCTCTCTACTCTCTACTATCTTCTATCTACTCTCTACTCTCACTCTCTACTCTCTTCTCTCTTCTTATCTTCTTCTTTCTCTCTACTCTCTTCTTCTTCTCTCTTCTCTCTTCTCTCTTCTCTCTACTCTCTTACTATCTTCTATCTTCTCATCTACTATTTTTTCTATCTATCTCTATCTTCTCTCTACTATCTACTTCTATCTATCTTCTATCTTCTATCTTCTCTCTACTCTCTACTATCTTCTATCTACTCTCTACTATCTTCTCTCTTCTATCTTCTCTCTACTCTCTACTCTCTACTCTCTACTCTTCTTCTATCTACTCTCTACTATCTTCTCTTCTACTCTCTACTCTCTTTCTATCTTCTCTCTTCTCTCTTCTTCTCATTTCTATCTTCTATCTTCTCTCTACTATCTTCTATTCTACTCTCTACTCTCTACTCTCTTTTCTATCTTCTATCTTCTCTCTTCTATCTTCTATTCATACTCTCTTACTCTCTACTCCTCTACTCCTTTATCTTCTCTCTACTCTCTTCTCTCTTTCTCTCTTCTCTACTCTCTTCTATCTTCTATCTACTCTCTACTCTCTTCTCTCTTTCTCTCTACTATCTTCTATCTACTCTCTACTATCTTTATCTACTCTCTACTCTCTTCTCTCTTCTCTCTTCTATCTTCTATCTTCTATCTTCTTCTACTCTCTACTATCTTTCTCTCTCTATCTTCTCTTACTCTCTACTCTCTACTCTCTTCTATCTTCTAATTCTACTCTCTTCTCTCTTCTTATCTACTCTCTACTCTCTACTCTCTACTCTCTACTATCTTCTCTTTCTATCTTCTCTCTATCTTCTTCTATCTTCTACTTCTTCTATCTTCTCTCTACTATTCTTCTATCTTCTATTCTTCTATCTACTCTCTACCTATCTTCTTATCTCTTCTTCTATCTTCTATCTTCTATCTTTCTATTCTTCTATCTTCTATCTTCTATCTTCTTATTATCTCTCTCATTACCTCTCTTACCTCTCTTATCCTATTCTTCTATCTACTATCTTCTATCTTCTTATCTTCTATCTTCTATTCTATCTTATCTTCTATTCTTCTATTACTCTCTACTCTTCTATCTCTCTACTCTCTACTCTCTACTCTCTACTATCTACTCTCTCTATCTTCTATCTTCTATTCTTCTTATCTTCTATCTTCTATCTTCTATCTTCTATCTTCTATTTTATCTTCTATCTCTATCTTCTATCTTCTATTCTTCTATCTTCTTTTATATCTTCTATCTTCTATCTTCTATCTTCTATCTTCTATCTTACTCTCTTCCTATTTACTTCTCTACTCTCTACTCTCTACTATCTTCTATCTTCTATTCTTCTATCTTCTATTCTACTCTCTTAACTCTCTACTATCTTCTCTCTTCTATCTTCTATCTTCTATCTTCTCTCTACTCTCTACTCTCTACTCTCTACTCTCTACTCTTCTATCTTCTATCTTCTTCTATCTTCTATCTATCTCTACTCTCTACTCCTCTACTCTCTACTCTCTACTCTTCTATTCTCTCTTCTATCTCTCTATCTTCTCTCTACTATCTCTCTCTCTACTCTCTACTCTCTCTCTTACTCTCTACTCTCTATCTCTATCCTCTCTACTCTCTTATTACTCTTCTACTATCTTATCTCTCTTC
>CM068952.1:83550538-83568571 GCA_035128595.1 Eptatretus atami
CTAACACACTATTTTTTACTGATTACAATATACAAATACTATATTGCTTTAAAATTATTTGGATCAGACTTCAATGCAATGCTTTATAAAAAATATTATTAGACTAGTCTTTTAAAAACGATAAATGTATAAACAGGCAAGCATTGGGAGGCTTTGACAACAACTCTGCTATATTCCCTGTCCCCTTGCAGTGAGGTAACAGGTTTTGCGTGTGTGTGTGTGCGCACGCTCAGGGTGGCGACTGCTTAAACAAATAAATTCATCCTTCACTCAGGATGACGAGAGAGAGAGACCAGGAGAGAGAAGAGAAGAAGAGAGGAGGGGAGAGAAAGATGAGGTTGGGGGGGAGGAGAGGAGGAAGAGAGATGAGTAGGATGGGTGGAGAGAGTAGAGAGTAGAAGATAGAGGAGAAGATAGAAGAGTAGAGATAGAGAGTAGAGATAGAAGAGGTAGAAGAGAGTAGAAGATAGAAGAGAGTAGAGAGTGAGTGAGAGTGATAGAGAGTGAGTAGAGAGTAGAGTAGAGAGTCGAAGTAGGATGAGAGTGAGTAGAGAGTGAGTAGAGAGTGTCGAGTGAGTAGAGAGTAGTCGAGAGTCGAGAGTAGAGAGTCGAGAGTAGGTAGAGAGTGAGTCGAGAGTAGGTAGAGAGTGAGTCGAGAGAGTAGGTAAGAGTCGAGAGTCGAGAGTCAGAGAGGTAGAGAGTGAGTGAGAAGTCGAGAGTAGGTGAGAGTGAGTGAGAGTCGAGAGTAGGTAGAGAGTAGAAGTGAGTCGAGAGTAGGTAGAGAGTGGTTGAGAGTGAGAGTCGAAGTAGGTAGAGAGTGAGTCGAGAAGTAGAGAGTCGAAGTCGAGAGCGTAGGTAGAGGTGAGCGAGGTAGAGAGTCGAGAGTCGAGAGTAGAGAGTGAGTAGAGAGTAGAGAGTGAGTCGAGAGTCAGAGTAGAGAGTGAGTAGAGAGTAGGCAGAGTGAGTCGAGAGTCGAGAGTAGGTCGAGAGATCGATTCGAGAGTAGGCGAGAGAGTCAGAGTAGAGAGTAGAGTGAGAGTAGAGAGTAGAGAGAGAGTAGAGAGTAGAGAGTAGAGAGTAGAGAGTAGAGAGGTAGAGAGTAGAGAGTAGAGAGTAGAGATGTAGAGAGTAGAGAGTAGAGAGTAGAGAGTAAGAGAGTAGAGAGTAGAGAGTAGAGAGTAGAGAGTAAGAGAGTAGAGAGTAGAGAGTAGAGAGTAGAGAGTAGAGAGTAGAGAGTAGAGGTAGAGAGTAGAGAGTAGAGAGTAGAGAGTAGAGAGTAGAGAGTAGAGAGTAGAGAGTAGAGAGTAGAGAGTAGAGAGTAGAGAGTAGAGAGTAGAGAGTAGAGAGTAGAGAGTAGAGATGAGAGAGTAGAGAGTAAGAGAGTAGAGAGTAGAGAGTAGAGAGAGTAGAGAGTAGAGAGTAGAGAGTAGGAGTAGAGAGTAGAGAGTAGAGAGTAGAGAGTAGAGAGTAGAGAGTAGAGAGTAGAGAGGTAGAGAGTAGAGAGTAGAGAGTAGAGAGTAGAGAGTAGAGAGTAGAGAGAGAGAGTAGAGAGTAGAGAGTAGAGAGTAGAGAGTAGAGAGTAGAGAGTAGAGAGTAGAGAGTAGAGAGTAGAGAGTAGAGAGTAGAGAGTAGAGGTAGGAGTAGAGAGTAGAGAGTAGAGGAGTAGAGAGTACGAGTAGAGAGTAAGAGAGTAGAGAGTAGAGAGTAGAGAGTAGAGAGTAAGAGTAGAGAGTAGAGAGTAGAGAGTAAGAGAGTAGAGAGTAGAGAGTAGAGAAGTAGAGATAGAGAGTAGAGAGTAGAGAGTAGAGAGTGAGAGTAGAGAGTAGAGGTAGAGAGTAGAGAGTAGAGAGTAGGTAGAGAGTAGAGAGAGAGAGTAGAGAGTAAGAGTAGAGAGTAGCGAGTAGAGAGTAAGAGAGAGAGTAGAGAGTAGAGAGTAGAGAGTAGAGAGTAGAGAGTAGAGAGTAGAGAGTAGAGAGTAGAGAGTAAGAGTAGAGAGTAGAGAGTAGAGAGTAGAGAGTAGAGAGTAGAGAGTAGAGAGTAGAGAGTAGAAGATAAGAGAGTAGAGAGTAGAGAGTAGAGAGAGAGAGTAGAGAGTAGAGAGTAGAGAAGATAGAGAGTAGAGAGTAAGAGAAGATAGAGAGTAGAGAGTAGAGAGTAGAGAGTAGAGAGTAGAGGAGTAGAGAGTAGAGAGTAGAGAGTAGAGAGAGAAGATAGAAGTATAGAAGATAGAAGATCAGAAGAGAATGAAGATAGAAGATAGAAGATAGAAGATAGAAGTAGAAGATAGAAGATAGAAGATAGAAGATAGAAGATAGAAGATATAGAAGATAGAAGATAGAAGATAAGAAGAAGGTAGAAGAGATAGAAGATTAGAAGAGATAGAAGATAGAGAGATAGAAGATAGAAGATAGAAGATAGAAGATAGAGATAGAAGATAGAAGAGATAGAAGAGTAGAGAAGAGGTAGAAGTATAGAAGATAGAAGAATAGAAGAGATAGAAGAAATAGAAGAATAGAAGAGAGAATGAGATAGATAGAAGAAGTAGAAGATAGAAGTAGAAGATAGAAGAATAGAATAGATAGAAGATAGAAGATAGAAGATAGAAGATAGAAGATAGAAGATAGAAGATAGAAGATAGAAGATAGAAGATAGAAGATAGAAGATAGAAGAATAGAAGATAGAAGATAGAAGATAGAAAGATAGAAGAAGAGAAATAGAAGAGAGAGGAAGAGAAGAAGAGAAAATAGAAAGATAGAAAGAAGACAATAAAAGGAAGAGTAGAGATAGAAGATAGAAGAAGAAGATAGAAGATAGAATAGAAGATAGAAGATAGAAGATAGAAGAGTAGACAGAAGTAGAGAAGAGATAGAAGATAGAAGATAGATAGAGAAATAGAAAGAAGATAGAGATGAATAGAAGATAGAAGATAGAGATAGAAGATAGAAGATAGAAGATAGAATCAGAGATAGAAGATGAAGATAGAAGATAGAAGATAGAAGAGAAGATAGAGAGTAGAGAGTAGAGAGTAGAGAGTAGAGAGTAGAGAGTAGAGAGTAGAGAGTAGAAGTAGAGAGTAGATAGAAGATAGAGATAGAGATAGAGATAGAAAGATAGAAAGAAGAAGATGTAGAGAGTAGAGAGTAGAGAGTAGAGAGTAGAGAGTAGATAGAGATGAAGATAGAAGATAGAAGAAGAAGATGAAGAATAGAATAGAAGATAGAAGATAGAAGATTAGAAGATAGAAGATGAAGATGAAAAGAGAGTAGAAGAGTAGTAGAGAGTAGAGAGTAGAGAGTAGAAGAAGATAGAGAGATAGAGAGATAGAAGATAGAGAGAGTAGAGAGAGTAGAAGATAGTAGAGAGTAGAGAGTAAGAGAGTAGAGAGTAGAGAGTAGAGAGTAGAGTAGAAGAGTAGAGAGTAGAGAGTAGAGATGAAGTAAGAGTAGAGAGTAGAGAGTAGAGAGTAGAGAGTAGAGAGTAGAGAGTAGATAGAAGATAGAAGATAGAAGATAGAAGATAGATAGATAGAGATAGAAGATAGAAGAAGAAGATAGAAATAGAAGATAGAAGATAGAGATAGTAGAGAGTAGAGTAGAGGAGTAGAGAGTAGAAGTAGAGAAGAGATAGAAGATAAGATAGAAGATAGAAGATAGAAGATAGAAGATGAAAGAGAGAGATAAGATTAGAGATAGAAGAAGTAGAGAGTAGAGAGTAGAGAGTAGAGAGTGAGAGTAGAGAGTAGAGATAGAAGATAGAAGAGTAGAAGTAGAAGATAGAAGATGATGATAGTAGAGAGAGAGAGTAGAAGAGTAGAGAGTAGAGAGTGAGAGTAGATAGATAGATAGAAGAAGAGAAGTAGAGAAGATAGTAGAGTAGATAGAAGATAGAGAAGTAGAGGTAGAGAGAGTAGAGATAGAGATGATGATGAAGATAGTAGAGAGAATGAGTAGAAGAGTAGAGGTAGAGAAGATAGAAGATGAAGATAGAAGATAGAAGATAGTAGAGAGTAGAAGAGTAGAGAGTGATAGAGATAGAAGATAGAAGATAGTAAGAGTAGAAGAGAAGATAGAGTAGAATAGAAGATAGAAGATAGAAGATAGAAGATAGAAGAATAGAAGAATAGAAGATAGAAGATAGAAGATAGAAGATAGTAGAGGTAGATAGAAGATAGAAGATAGAAGATAGACAGATAGAAGATAGTAGAGAGTAGAGAGAAGATAGAATGATAGAAGATGAAGATAGAAGATAGAAGATAGTAGAGAGTAGAAGTAGAGATGTAAAGAGAAGATAGAAGATAGAAATGAAAATAGAAGATAGTAGATAGAAGAGAGTAGAGAGTAGAGAGTGAGAGAGTAGAGAGTAGAGAGAGATAGAGATAGAAGATAGAAGATAGAAGATAGAAGTAGAAGATAGAAGATAGAAGATAGAAGATAGAAAGATAGAAGACATAGAAGATAGAAGATAGAAGATAGAAAGATAGTAAGAGAGTAGAGAGTAAGAGGTAGAAAGAGAAGATAGAAGTAGAGATAGAAGATAGAGATAGTAGAGAGAAGATAGAGAGATAAGAATAGAGAGAAGATAGATAGTAGAGAGTAGAGAAAGAAGATAGAAGATAGAAGATAGTAGAGTAGAGAGAATAGAGAGATAGAAGATAGAAGATAAAGATAGAAGATAGAGAGAGATAGAAGATAGAAGATAGAAGATAGAAGATGAGATAGATTTAGAATAGATAGAGAGTAGAGAGTGAGATAGAGAGAAGTAGAATGAGAGAAGATAGAAGATAGAAGATGACAGAACGAATAGATATAGATAGAAGATAGAGATAGAAGCATAGAAGAAGAAGATAAGAGAGATAGAAGAGAAAGATAGAAGATAAGAGACAGAATAGTAGATAGGAGAGAGTAGAAGATAGTAGAGAAGTAGAAGAGAAGAATAAAGAGAAGATAGAAGATAGAAAGAGATAGAAGATAGAATGATAGATGAAGTAAGAGAGGAGTAGAGAGAATAAGTAGAGATAAAGAAGAGAGAAGAGTAGTAGCGTAGAGAGAGAGAAGAGAGTGAGAGAGTAGAAGATAGAAATGAAGATAGAAGATAGAAGATAGAAGATGAAATAGAATATAGAGAGTAGAACGATAGAAGATAGAAGATAGAATGAGTAGAGAGAGATAGGTAGATAGAAGATAGATAGGATAGATAGAAGATAGAAGATAGAAGATTAGAAGAAGAAGATAGTAAGATAGAAGAAGTAGAAGATAGAGAGTAGGATAGATAGAAGAAGATAGAAGATAGAAGATAGAAGATAGAAGATAAAAGAGTAGAAGAAGAAGATAGTAGAAGAGATAGAAGAGTAGAGAGTAGAGAGTAGATAGAAGATACGAAGATAGAAGATAGAAGATAGAAGATAGAAGATAGAGAGAGTAGAAGATAGAAGATGATAGAAGATAAAGATAGAGATAGAAGATGAAGATAGAGAAAGTAGTAAGAGAGTAAGAGAGAAGATAAAGATAGAAGATAGAAGATAGACGATAGAAGATAGAAGATAGAAAGATAGAAGAAAGTAAGAGATAGAGAGTAGATGAGTAGAGAGTAAGATAGAAGATAGAAGATAGAAGATAAAGATAGAGTAGAAGATAGAAGATAGAAGATAGAAGATAGAAGGAATAGTAGAGAGTAGAGAGTAGATAGAGATAGATAGAGATGATAGAGAGAGAAGATAGAAGAAGAAGATAGAAGATAGAAGATAGTAGAGAGTAGAGATGAAGATAGAGATAGAAGGATAGAAGATAAAGATAGAGATAGAAGATGGAAATAGAAGATTAGTAGAAGAGAGAGTAGAGATAGAGTAGATAGACGATAGAAGATAGAAGATGAGATAGAAGATAGAAGTAGAAGATAGAAGATAGATGAAGATGAAGTAGAGAGATGAAGATAGAAGATGTAGAGAGTAGAGAGTAGAGATAGGAGTAGAGAGAAGTAGAAGATAGAAGATAGAAAGATAGAAGATAGAGATAGAGATGAAGATAGAGATAGAAGATGTAGATAGAAGAGAGTAGGAGAAGATAGAAGAGTAGGAGATGAAGATAGTAAGAGTAGAGAGAGATAGAAGATAGCAAGATAGAGAAGATAGAAGATAGAAGATAGTAGAGATGAAGAGTAGATAGAGAGTAGAGAGTAATAGAAGATGAAGATAGTAGAGAGTAGAGAGTAGATTAGAAGATAGAAGAAGAAGATGAAGATAGAAGATAGAAATAGAATATAGAGTAGAAGATAGAAGATAGTAGAGAGAAGAGAGTAGAGAGTAGAGAGTAGATAGAAAGATAGAAGATAGAAGATAGAAGATAGAAATAGAAGATAGAAGATAGAAATAGAGATAGAAGATAGAAGATAGAAGATAGAAAGTAGAGAGAGAAGAGAGTAGAGAAGTAGAAGAGATAGAAGATAGAAGATAGAAAGATAGAAGATAGTAGCAGTAATGAAGATAGTAGATAGAAGATAGAGATAGAAAGAATTAGAAGATAGATATGATGAAGATAGAAGATAGAAGATAGAAGATAGTAGAGAGAAGAGAGTAGAGAGTAAGAGTAGAAGATAGAAGATAGAGATAGAAGATAGAAGAGATAGAAGTAGTAGAAGATAGAGTAGATAGTAAGAAGAGATAGAAGATCAGAGAATAGTCAGAGAGAATAAGAGAGATAGACGAGAGAGAGGTAGAAGATAGAAGAAGATAGAAGATAGAAGATAGTAGAGGTAGAAGAGAGTAGAGAGATAGAGTAGAAGATAGCGAGAGATAGGTAGAGAGATAGAGAGTAGAAATAGAAGCAGATAGAGAGTAGTAGAAGATAGAAGATAGAAAAGAGTAGTAAGAGTAGAGAGAGAGTAGAGGAGAGTAGAGAGAAGTAGAGTAAGGGTAGATAGAAAGAGAGAATAATTAAAGAGAAGATAAAAAGAGAGTGCAGATGAGAGAAGACTAGAGAGAAAAGAGAAGATAAGGATAGAGAAGTAGAGAGATGAAGATAGAAGATAGAAAGATAGAGATAGAAGATAGAAGATAGAAGATTAGAAATAGAAGATAAGAGAAGATAGAGATAGAAGATAGAAGATGAGCAGATAGAAGATAGAATAGAGAAGATAGAGATAGCATGAGCTAGAAGATAGAAGATGAAGTAGAAGATCGAAGATAGAAGATAGAAGATAGAAGATAGAAGATAGAGATAGAAGATAGAAGAATAGATAGATAGAAGATAGAGAGATAGAAGATAGTAGAGAGTAGAGAGTAGAGATAGAGAGTTAGAGAGTAGATGAGATAGAAGAGTAGAGAATGTAGAGAGTAGAGAGTAGAGATGAGATGATGAGAGAATGAGTGAGAGTTAGTAGAGGTAGAGGAGGTAGAGAGAGCTAGAGATAGAAGATAGACTAAGAAGATAGAGATGAAGATAGTAAATAGATAGAGTAGAAGATAGAATAGAATAGAACGATAGTAGGGTAGAGTTTAAGATAGAAGATGAAGATACGATAGAAGATAGAACGATAGAAGATAGAGTAGAGAGAAGATAGTAGAGAGTAGATAGAAGATCGAAGATTGAGATGAGATAGAAGATAGAGATTAG
The DNA here is from genome assembly GCA_035128595.1 of Eptatretus atami. Taxonomy (NCBI): domain Eukaryota; kingdom Metazoa; phylum Chordata; class Myxini; order Myxiniformes; family Myxinidae; genus Eptatretus; species Eptatretus atami. The sequence goes on from CM068952.1 coordinate 83,558,146, forward strand.
AAGTGAGATTTAGAAGAGATAGAGAGATAGAGAGTAGTAGAAGATAGAAGATAGAGATAGATAGATAGAGATACGAAGATAGAAGTGAAGTAGAAGAAGATAGAAGATCGAAGATAGATATGAAGAAGATAGAAGTAAGAGGATAGAAGATAGAAGATAGAGATAGAGGTAAGCAGATAGAGATAGAAGATAGAGGAGGGTAAGAGTAGAAGTATGAAGAGATAGAAGATAGGAAGGATAGAAGATGAAAGAGATAAGAGATAGAAGGTGAAGGTAGAGGAGTGAGAAGATATAGAAGTAGGGATAGAAGATAGAAGGAGTAGAGAAGATAAAGAGAGATAGAAGATAGAGATGAGAGAATGAAGAATATAGAGAGAAGTAGAGACGTAGGTAGATGATAGACGGATAGAAAGATAGAATGAATAGAAGATGAAGTATAGAGAGAGATGAGATAGAGAGTGAGAGTAGAGATAGTAGAGAGTAGAGAGTGAGAGTGAGTGAGGCAGAGATAGAGATAGAGGTAAGAGATAAGAGAGTATGAGAGTAGAGACGAGAGATAGATGAGATAGAGATAGAAGACGAAGAATAGAGAAGAGATAGAAGTATAGAAATGGGAGAGATAGCGAAGAAATCGAGATGAAGATAGAAGATGAAGATAGAAGAATAGTAGAGAGTGAGAGTAGACAGTAGAGAGTAAGAGAGGGTAGGATAAGATTAGAAGATAGAGAGATAGAAGATAGAGGACAGAGTAGAAGATAGAAGATAGAAGATAGTAGAGAGTAGAGAGAGAGAGTAAGAGAGTAGAGAGGTAGATAGAAGATAGAGATAGAAGATAGAAGATAGAATATAGTAGAGATAGATAGAAGAGTAGAGAGTAGAGAAGTAGAGAGTAGAGAGTAGAGAGTAGATAGAAGATTAGAAGATAGTAAGAGAGAGAGTATAGAGAGTAGATAGATAGTAGAAAGATAGTAGAGAGTAGAGAGAGATAGACAGATAGAAGATAGAGAGTAGAAAGAGTAGAGATGATAGAAGATAGAAGATAGAAGATAGAGAGATAGAAGTAGAAATAGAGATAGAGATAGAAGATAGAAATAGAAGATAGAAGATAGTAGAGAGTAGAGAGTAGTAGAGATGATGGAGAGTAGAGAGTAGGAGAGATAGAAGATAGGAGAGATAGAGAGTAGAAGTAGAGAGTAGGAGTAGAGAGTAGATAGAAGATAGGAAGAATAGAAGATGATAGATATAGAGAGATAGAGAAGTAGAAGGGGGAGTAGAGACGAGAGAGTAGAAGATAGAAGACAGAAGATAGAAGATGAAGTAGAAGATAGAAGATAGAAGATAGAGAGATTGAGTAGAGAGATAGTAGAGAGTAGATAGAAGATAGAAGATAGAAGATAGAAGATAGAAAGAATAGTAGAGATGTAGAGAGAACGATAGAAGATAGAAGATAGAAGAATAGAAGATAGAAGATAGAGATGAAGTAGAAAGATGAAGATAGTAGAGAGTAGAGAGTAGAGAGTAGCAGAGAAGATAGAGATAGAAGGTAATAGAAGATAGAGAGTTAGAGTAGTAGATTAGAGAGAGAGTAGAGAGTAGAGAGTAGAGAGTAGAGAGTAGAGAGTAGAGAGAAGATAGAAGATAGAAGTAGAAGATAGAAGATAGAAGATAGAAGATAGAAGATAGAAGATTAGAAGATAGAAGATAGAAGATAGAAGATAGTAGAGAGAGAGATAGAGACGTAGATAGAGAGATAGAGAGATGAAGATAGAGAGTAGATAGAAGATAGTAGAGAGTAGAGATAGAGAGATAGAGATAGAGAGAGAGTTAGAGAGATAGAGATAGAGATAGACAAGATAGTAGATAGAAGATAGAAGATAGAAGATAGAAGATAGAGATAGAAATAGAAGATAGAAGGATAGAAGATAGAAGATAGAAGAAAGAAATAGAAGATAGAAGATAGAAGATAGAAGATAGAAGATAGAAGATAGTAGAGATAGAGAGTAGAGAGTAGAAGAGAGATAGAAGATAGAAGTAGAAGATAGAGATGTAGAGAGTAGAGAGTGAGAGAAGTAGAGAGTAGAGAGATAGGTAGAAGATAGAGGGAGATAGAGAGAGTAGAGAGTAGAGAGTAGAGAGTAAGAATAGAGATAGAGAGTAAGTAGAGAGTAGAGAGTAGAGAGTAGAGAGAATGATAAAGCAGAGAGATAGAAGATGAGATAGAGATAGTAGAGATAGAAGATGATAGAGATAGAAGATAGAAGATAGAAGATAGTAGAGTAGAAGACTAGAGAGATAGAAGATAGAAGATAGAAGATAGAAGATAGAAGATAGAAGATAGAAGATAGAAGATAGACAGATAGAGATAGAAGATAGTAGAGAGTAGAGAGTAGAGAGTAGAGAGAAGATAGAAGTAGAAGATAGAAGATACGAGAGAGTAGGTAGAGAGTAGGAGTAGAGAGTAGAGAGTAGAGAGAAGATAGAGAGATAGAAGATAGGTTAGGAGAAGATAGTAGAGAGAGAGATAGAGAGAAGATAGAAGATAGAAGATAGAAGATAGAAGATAGAAGATAGAAATAGAAGATAGTAGGAGAGCATAGAGTAGAGAGTAGAGAGTAGATAGGAAGAGTAGAGAGAATAGAGAGAGAGATAGATAGAGAGAAGATAGAAGATAGAAGAATAGAGAATAGAAGATAGAGTAAGAGAAGATAGAAGATAGAAGATAGAAGATAGAGAATAGAGATAGAGAGAGAGATAGAGAGAAGATAGAAGTATAGAAGATAGATTAATAGAAGAGCTAGAAGAGTAGAGAGAGGTAGAGAGATAGAAGATAGAAGATAGTAGAGAATAGAGATAGAAGATAGAAGATAGTGAGAGTAAGAAGGTAGAGAGTAGAAGAGTAGAGATGCAGATAGAAAGATAGAAGTATGAGATAGTAGAGAGTAGAGAGTAGAGAGTAGAGCAGTAGAGAGAAGATAGAAGAGATAGAGAGATAGAGAACGAGTAGAGATAGAGAGTAGAGAGTAGAGAGAAGATAGAAGAGATAGAAGAAGAAGATAGAAGATAGAAGATAGCTGACGAGAGTAGAAGATAGAAGTAGGTAGAGATAGAGAGATGAAGAGCTAGTAGAGAAGTAGAGAGTAGATGAGAAGATATAAGAATGAAGATAGAAGATAGAAAGATAGAAGATAGAAGATTAGAAGATAGTAAGAGGTAGAGAGAAATAGAAGATTGAAGACTAGAAGATAGTAGCATAGAAGAGAGTAGAGAAGAAGATAGAAGATAGATAGAGATAGAAGAAGATAAGAGAGATAGATTAGAAGATAGAAGATAAATAGAAGATAGAAGATAGAAGATAGAAAGATAGAAGATGAAGATAGAAAAGATAGTAGAAATAGAGATAGTAGAGAGTAAGATAGAAAGAAGATAGAAGATAGAAGATAGTAGAGGTGAGAGAGTAGAGAGTAGAGAGTAGAGGAGAGATAGAAGATAGAAGATAGTTAGAGCGAAGGATAGTAGAGAGTAGAGAGTAGAGAGAAAGATTAGAAGAAAAGTCAGAAGATAGAAGATAGAAGATATAGAAGATAGAAGGATAGAAAGATAAAATAGTAGAGAGAGCATATAGAGATGTAGAGAGTTAGATAGAAGACAGAAGGAAGATAGAAGATAGGATGAAGATAGAGATAGAAGATAGAAGAGTAGAAGAGTAGAAGAAGTAAATCGATTAGATAGAAGATGGGAGAAGTTGGAGAAGTATAATAGAAGAGTAGAGATAGAAGATAGTAGATAGAAGATTCGAAGAAGAATTGGACAGAGAAGATTAAGTCGTAGCGAAAGAAGATAGAGGTCAGAGAATAGAAGTAGATGAAGATAGAGGAGAGTAGATAAGAGAGTAGACGAGAAGAGAGAAGTAGAAGATAGTAGAGAGTAGAGAGTAGAGAGTTAGAGAGAAAGATGAGATAGAGTAGAAGATAGAAGAATAAGAAGATAGATAGGAAGAAATAGGATGATGAAGTAGCAGAGTAGAGAGATAGAATTAGATAGAGATTAGAAGATAGTAGAGAAGATTAGTAGAGTAGAAGTAGAGAGTAGAGCAGAAGATAGAAGATAATAGAAGATAGAAATAGAAGTAGAGATAGAAGATAGAAGATAGATAGAAGAGTAGATGTAGAGATAGTGAGAGTAGATAGAAGATAGAAGATATTGAAGATAGAAGATGAGATGAAGATAGAAGATAAGAAGAGTAGAAGAATAGAAGAAGAAGATAGCAAGGATAAAAACATTAGAAAGGAAAAAACTTTAACGTTGATGTGCTACAAAAAAGTTAAGTTCAAAACAGGTCCAAAATTTTAAAAAATTGAAATTATTTTTTAATTTCAACTTCACTACATCAATAGTATACCCCAAAGGAACCTCCATGCCAAATATCAGCATCCTAGTACACATATTAAATAAATGGAAAGCTTCTAAATAACTTGCACCAAAAACTTTAACATGCTGACGTTCACGCTGGGGGTATCGCTATAGCTCTCTGTTCTTCGAACAGGCGAGCTTAAAAACCCAGCAAGAGCATAAAGTTGGAAGCAGAATAATAATACTGAACCATTAAACTCCTGTTGATGGAAACAAATTCCAACACTTAGCTTATACAACACCTGATTTTGAAGTCGTACCATTATGACTCACGAAAAGTATGAATAACTAGACTCTAGAGTGTGATAGCGTGTGCATATTTTTAGCAGGAGCTTCATGGAAACTGACTTCATGCAAGGATATTGGCACACGGTCGATGCCATCAAGGACCACTTTCCATGGGCGGGCGGTTAGAATGCACGCAAAGAGTGGGAAAAGATCCCCAGCACCCAGAGCACGGCTGTGCTTCTCAATTGCCTGGATATCAGCACGAATGAGTGCCAGCCAAAGCCGGCAATACTCCAACCGGAAGGAAACTGACAGATCCTACAACAAATGAAAAGTACGTCTTGGTAACATTTTACAAAAAAAAGGGATAATATTTTTCGTCAATTTCATTGACGTGAAAATTCTGACTTTGACAATTCGTTCAATTCACATTCTGTCATGCAGTTTTACTTCATGTCATGAATTATTCTTATAAAAACAATTCACAACTTTGTTCAGTTGAAATGTCATTTGAGTGAACCACTGATTTCAAAAGTAAAATGCGTGTTCGAAAACAATAATGTCGTCAAGAATTACAAACAGGGACGGGCGGCTTAGCTCTTGAAATTATTGCTAGAAATAATACCTGTTTAAACTTTCAGAATGTGCAGTTGAACAGGGGCAAAATAACGATATACAGTATTTAGGGAAAAGCAGCACCAGATAGAGGCCATGGTCCAGCAGAATCAGTTGAGTCTCAGCAGAGTTTGGGTCCTTCCGTACAAGAACATTTCCAGGATGAGGATCACAGTGAACAAAGCCATTCACGAAAATCATCTCGCTGTACATCATGCCCAATTTCCGTGATACCTGTTCAAAGGTAAATATCACAGAGAAACAAATGAAAGCTAAATGGGAACCTTCAATGAATATCGACTTAAGTTGTGGGGAAGATGTGAAAGATGTCAATTAGGGATCATATGAGGAACCATTTTGATAAATATAAACTAAATAAAGGCAGTCAGTACAAATGTTTAACAAAACTTATTGGAATTCTGTGAAGTAGTTTCTGATTTTGGTGGATGTGGTGTATCTAGGCTCCAAGAAGACATTTTATAAGGTACCACGAAGGATGTTGGATATGGTTTGGCCTTGCAGAATGGCTGGTAGAATAGACAACTGGATTGAAACGTGGCTTAGTATAAGGAAACAGACTGGTTGTGAGTAAGAGGATGTCTGGCTGGGTGTTTGTTCGTGGTAGGGTACTTTAACTGTGGGATCAGCACTATTTATAACTTGTATCAATGAAATGGAAAATGGGGTTAAGACTAAGCTTTTCAAGTGGGCAGATGAAGTTAAGCTTGGAGTGGGTGGGTAGGGTGTGAGAAGGGTGTGATCAGAATCGGCAAAGTGGAGATGCATTCAGCTCGGACCCAGCTCGACTAAGCTATGAGGAGCACCTGAAGGATGCAAGACTTTATATGTGAGAAAGGAGGTGATTGGGTGAAATATTTACGATGATGAATGGTATACACAAAACATATTGGGGGGTTAGGGTGGAGAAAGCATAACTCGGCGGTCTGCAACCACCCACAGATCAGTCGGATGACCGCACCCAAAAGACAGCAACTACAATTGAATAGACATTCCATTCCTCCTGCCTCACCATGAACTCTCCGAACCCACCTCGTTCACATCAATATTGTGCTTCTGCATGTACTCCTTGTCATTGATCTGTCCTCCATCCACAAACTCCATTGTCAGCACACGCTTTCTTGAAAATTCCCATATAATCTGCGGCACCTGTGGTACAAAGATATATATTGTTGCGGCAATGCAAAACCGCATGCTTCCAAGGCAATGGCACCCAACATGCAGTGATCCCCAGGCAGTTATTTCATTAGTATTCGTGTATTCGTCGTCCTCTCATGTCGAGTGGGTAAACGGGACGAATTGTGTTGCATGGAACTCGAAGTGACGTCAAAGAAATATCTCTGATCCGTACTCTGACCTCAAAACTGGCCTTTCCTTTTAGCCATAATACACAACAAGCATGCAAGCACACATGCCATTCAATGGACAATTGTTTAACAGGCACACCATGATGCCTCCCGTGGCTCGGATCGTCCCTGTTGCACACAAAACAACCTTCCTCGGGAATTTGCGCACCATTTTCCATTCAAATCTGCACGCCAATTCCCAACTGGCACCTCACCTTACTCATCTCGCTCACCAAATCTCACCACTTTGACCACAAACGCCTCCCGCACACGGTAAAAATACTCCCAGACCCCCTCGTACCTCTGCATCACGACAATTCGCCACTCTATTTCAAGCACCACACGGCGTCGGCCATTGTTGTTGGCACCGCGCGATGGTCGACCACACTACAGACGCTATATTCTCCACCGCATCTCACTGGGAATGCCCCGAGTGAGCGACCAGAATTTTGCAGTCATCAGACCATGGCAAGACCGTAAGCAATGATGAGGGGTCGCGGGAAGGGCGATCCAGGGATTTGGTTCAGGTCCCGAATGTGCATTGTGGCTCGTGAAGGAGCCGGTGGGTGGCGGAGAAAGTCTGTTACCATCCAACATACAAACTGCACTCGGTGCACGATGGGGACCGGGGTGCCAGCTTGAGGTGCGTGCTCGCCATGTTAAGTCGGGAGCTCAGAGCCGTCCCGAAGCTGGTGGACATCTGAGTCGGTTTCTGGTCCCGGAGCCTGACGGGGAGTGGCTAGAGCCGCTGTGGCCCAATAGAGGAGTGGGACTTAGACCACAGCACGTCGCTTTCCAGTCCTCACCCCATCCTTCGCCTGGGTCTTATAAAAGGGAGTAGCGCAGAGCCATTGAGAGCTTCTTCTTCGAAAACATTATCCATGTGCGACTGCTGTCCTTAGAGCATACAGTGGACTCCCTGCCGTGCTGTCGACGTGTCACCATCCCCGCGAAACCAGACGGGCTCACCACCGGCCACAGATGGCGGACCAGTGTGGAGCACACATTGCCATGAGTCCCGGCGAATAAATAAGGAGGAAATAACGCACCATATCATGAGGTGGGAATGCTCAGGCGGAGCATCACATGGAGGTACACACTTACATGTACAGATCTTTACATTGTTAGGTTAGGGATCTTCTTTCTCACATCTATTCCTCTCTCTCTCTCTCTCTCTCTCTCTCTCCTTCCTCAAAGAAGAACGCGTTACTGATTCACAATTACATTTTCCTCTGGCACGACAACGCACCCCTCACGTAGCATACATCGCATCTCCCACACCATAGACACCAGTATATTTCCATCTACCTTCCCCAAAGCGTCCTGGACCCCGTTGGTCAGCTGACCACGCCAGGTATTTAGAGGGTGCTTATCCTCACCTTTCTCTCTCTCTCCTTTTTAGGTCATCTCTTCCGAGATGACCTATATAAGGCAACCAAATGTCCGTACGTCCGTCCGTCCGTCAACAATTTTTCTTTCCGATCTTGATGAAACTTAGTATGTGGGTAGAGGTCGATGAGTGTTGCACAACGATATAACTTTTGTCCGGGTTCAAGGTCAGGGACGAGGTCAACGTAAGTTATAAAAATCGCCATTTTCAAAACCTATCTTGTCTGCCATTCTACAAGATATTCGGCAACTGTTTATTGATTATGATAGTAAAAAATATTATCTTGTATCTAACCGGACAGATTTTTGAATTTCCTTCCGTTTGATCGTCACGTGATCTGGAAGATGGCCAAAAACGCCGATGCGATTCGCAAAGAAGGAAGGAAGGAGAAATGAAATATAAATAATATGGAAGAGGCAAAGCGAGAAGCAAACGTAGAATTCTTCTTACATTCACTTCTGACTTTACATAAAACTTGTTCACAACTGTATACTTGCTAACTTACGCGTGTACGTGTAAGCCGTACAGCTGATTTTGACGCAATTTCCGGTTACTTCGGCCTGGATTCGGGATCGGCGAACAAATAATGTAAATCACGATAAAAAAATTTTTTTTATGATGCGGGAGATATCTTTATTAAAATTAACTTTGGGGAAAATAAATAAATAAACAATCACTTCTAGTTAATAAAAGAAATTAAAAGTTCCGGAAAGAGTTTCAAAATCACTCCCGGTAATGTTAAATACAAAATAAACACCCGGTCATGAAAAAAATCACCTTCGGAAGTATAAAATTAACTTTGGGAAAAAAATAATTGAATAAATAAATAAACACTTCCGGTCATGATCTCCCGGCATGCATCATTCCCCATGAAAAAAAACGGAAACAAAAAAAACAACAACAAACAAAAACGGAAGCAAAATGGTCATAGCCAATGACACGGATTCACAATTGCCAGGTATTGTGTTGTTTATGTTTCCTATTCTCTCATGTGCACGCGTTAAGTAATATTCACAAGATAGAAATAAACCCAATCGTGTTTATACACCGCACAGCGTTTAACAACAACCGGAAGCAAAAAGTCATAGCTAACGACACGGATTCGAAATAGCCAGGGCTATTGTGTTGTTGTTGTTATTTCCTATTCTCTCACGTGCACGCGTTAAGTATGAAGCTCACTTCGTTCGCTATAAAACACATTTTAACCTTTTATATTATACATTTTCCGCCGAAGGTGCAAAAGTTTCAAAACCCGAAATGTAAACGTCGGCATTTATTTTCAAAATATAATTTTCGTGCGCGCGCGCCAAAATGCCGAGTCATCTTTAACCAAACTGTGCAGTAGTCCGGTACATGGCGTCTGAGCAGTGGCCAGCGTGGTTCAGATTGACTGTGGTTTCTGGGCGAAGGTGATTGTTAAGAAGTATGTCGGCGGTATAAATTCGAGTGACTCTATTGGTGATTTAATCACGCAACATCTTGACAACGAATATTCTGGCCGAACGATTGCATCAATTCAGTGCATCAGCAGGGATGATTCGCAGGCTCCTCTCGATCGTGCCGATATCTAACAATCACCGGGGACATAGGGCTGCAGGCTGTGGGCGAGGCCACGGATCCCGGATGAGGGATAAGTGATAAATTATGCTACATGCTTCGGGCTTTCTGATTAATATATCAATGAGTACATTCCATAATTAATGAATTAATAATTAATGAATCTGGCATACAAAATGTTTTTTCATACCTGACATGTTACTTTGTGCAGTGTCACGAAACTTCTGTGGAATTAATAATGAATTTGCTAGCTCCAACGATTTTTCAAACCTCAATATCTCTATAAATACTTGACCATTTTCATTCTGAAAGTTGCATTATAATCAGTGAAGAATAATCTAACGGATTGTCATAATCTCCGAGAGCTAAGCCTATTTTTTCGTTTTTTTTCTACAACCGGAAGTGAAATGTCCCCAGAGAGTGGACGGACCGGAAAACCACGTATTGCACTTACTGTGATTCTGATGTGTTAATCCGGGTACTAAATGAACAATACATATTATTAATTATGTCATTAGTAGTATTATCCTAGTGTATCTCTGTGAACTATTTCAATCTAAACGGTTAGTTTGGACTGTTTCGCGGTTACCTGAACTGAACATTGAGAACTTGTGGTATTATACGAGATGACCGTCACCCCCACACGGGGGTAATTTTTATTTTTTGTATACCTTGCCGAGGCTCGTATGAGAGCGAACGCACAGCGAGAAGGGCATAAGACAAGAGGGGCGGGAGTGGGAAGAACAAAACAGTGAGAAACAGAGACATTGGGATATCTGTGGAAGGAAGAGAGATGGGACGGGGAACATGGGGTAAACAAGATGGACATTACAGGGACTTTCAGGAAGGAAAGCAGGGAATT
>CM068952.1:83580184-83592419 GCA_035128595.1 Eptatretus atami
TTCAACAGAAAGTATCCTGTAAGCATCCAATACACACGTGCCACTGTTAAAGTGTTTAAACGTTTTAGGTTCAGAATATACAGGGTGTCCAAAATTCTGTATTCATAGGCAAAATGATTTAAAGTGTTTATTACAGTAAATCTCAAATTGACGGCCTTGGACTTCGCGACACTTGTTTATACGCTGAATACAAGAACGTTGAACATTTCTGAACCTAAAACGTTTAAACACTTAACAGTGGCATGTGTTATTGGATTATCAGGATGCTTTCTATTGAATTCGGCAGCAACTCCTTCTATGTGAAGAATCCTGTCTTGCATACATGAGATGAGTTCAATTCGATCTTCCATTGTTAGTTTCGAAGCATCTTGGATCTGAAAGAAAATCAAAATATCAAAATTGTATATTCGGAAAAATGCCTATGGTTCCAGACTTTTGGGACACCTGTGGATATATATATAACAGTCAACCCCCGCTTCATCGCGGTTCACCTATCACGCCCCGGTTAATCGCGGGTTTTCCCTTGGAACGTAACTAATTTTTTCTGTGGATTCCCCGGTACATCGCGGGTCGTTCCCGCTGTTGCACAAACGCAACACGAAGTTCCCGGGGGTCGTTCGGGCATGCGCAGAAGTCGAACGACTGAACGTTTTATTTTCGGGCAATTAGAAGATTTCTATTTCGCGCATTCTCTTCTTCTTTCCAGAAATGTTCAACGTTCTTGTATTCAGCGTATAAACAAGTGTCGCGAAGTCCAAGGCCGTCAATTTGAGATTTACTGTAATAACACTTTTAAATCATTTTTGCCTATGAATACAGAATTTTGGGACACCCTGTATATTCTGAACCTAAAACGTTTAAACACTTTAACAGTGGCACGTGTTATTGGATGCTTACCAGGATACTTTCTGTTGAATTCGGCAGCAACTCCTCTATGTGAAGAATCCTGTCTTGTGTACATGAGAATGAGTTCAATTCGATCTTCTATTGTTCGTTTCGAAGCCATCTTGGATCTGAAAGAAAAATCAAAATATCAAATTGTATATTAGGAAAACTGCGTATGGATCCAGACTTCTGGGACACCCTGTGTGCATATATATATGTTTGTATATCACACACAGGGTGCTATTATGATCTTGATGCCAAGGGAAATCCTCTATCTTTTTCCCTTCTTCTGCAGCTTGATGGAGTACTGCTCTCCCCCCTGGGTTGGTGCTCCTGCCTCACACGTTGCTCAGCTTGACACCATGGAAACCAAGGCCTTCAAGATCATTGGAAACTTCCACAATGAAGCTGAGTCTATGGACCGATCACGTTCACATCACAGACAGCTTGGTGATCTTTCTGTCTTTTTACCACCTCTTTTCTGGTCTTGCACCCTCTGCTCTTTCCGTGCTTTGCTCCCCCTCCCCAAACCCAGGTTTTCGCAGGACACACGTGGTCCACCAGCAAACCCCTTCTGGTGAAACTACTTGAATCCAGAATCATTGCTCAGTCTTTTTTCCCTCCTGTGGAACCAACTTGCACATTCTCTTCAATCTCATTGTTCCCTCCAGGTCTTCAAGACAGCTGTTAACCACAATCACAGATCATCCCCCATCCAAAACCCTGATATTTTCTTACCCCGTTAAACCCCTCCACCCCTAAAACGTCCACCTTACAAATTCCCACTTTTTCCTTCCTGAGAGTTTGCTTCTGTATCCATCTTGTCCAGCCCATGTGTCATCCCCTTCTGCTCATCCCTTATTTCTCCAAGTCTCCTATATTTTGTCCATTAGCCCCATTGTTGGTATGCTCCCCCCCCCAAACCCACTCTTTCTACTGTTCCTTTTTGTTCCATTATGTTCTGATCCATTCTATGTTGGAGCTCCTTCATGAGATTTGCCTCTGTATACAATAAAAAGAAAGACAAGCTCAAACGAGCAAGATCCTCGTCCTCTTAATGATGTCATAAAAACGAATATGACGTCATTGTGATGTATCAGGTTTGCGATAAATTATCTGTGCTTATGCCCGGCTTGATTCCCACAAACAAAATTCAAACAGCTTGCCTAGTTTCGGAAGATAATGGTATAGGCCAGTGGTTCTTAAGGCCCAAGTCACATTTGCCACGGCGGCCGTGGGGTCTCCAAAATCTATGGCCACTAGCAATTATACAGCGGCCACAGTATTTCCACGGTCACACAATGTAGCAGTCACATATGTTTTTATTTTCAGGGAGCCGCACGGCGTATTTAGAAATTGGTGAGACCAAAAACGTGGGTTGCCGTATGGTCTTTGATTTGATGTCGCACGGTGACCTTAGGGCGTCCCTGCGGCGGCCATAGAATTTTCAAGGCAGACGCAAGGTTGCCTCAAGGTGCCCGCAAGGTGACCGCAGGGGGGCCCTAAGGCGAACGTGCGGCCAGACGGACGGTAACGAGTGGGTTCATTTTTGTTTTTTTTCAGCTTGTCGAATTGCTACGGCGAAACGTAGAAATGAAAAAAGTTATAATTCCACGGCGACCCCTACGGCCTGTAAAAGATAGCCAAACGGTGTAGGGCCACGCTGAGGCCACCGCAGAAACTCTGCGGCCGCCGCACGTTTCTGTCAATTCAGAGGGCGTACGGCCGCCGTATCCTCGCCGTAGAGCAAATGTGACAGGCCTAACCGGGGGTACAAGCATCAAAGCAGGGGTACGATATATGGTGTCAAATTCAATACTGTATAGTACTTAATTCCAATAATAAATAATAAATAAATAACTAATAAGAAATTTTTAGACAGGGGTACAGGGAATATTATGAAAGCTCAAGGGGTACGAACACATAAAAAGGTTAAGAACCACTGGTAAGGCGATTTCATTAGCGGCAATACGACGTCAGCTTTTTCTAGGAAGAATTTCCAAAAATCGGAGATGGTTACTGCCTGCGCGTGGCTTTCTGCATAGACATGGCAAGTTTCACGAAGATCCGATGATCCTCACGAGGATCTAAAAAAAGAAGTCCTTTCACCTGAAGGTGACTCTCCCTGTTAAACATGCAAAAAACGCTAAAATTGTCTGCCGCTCACCCCTTTCCTTTAATCATTTCCTCCATGTAGTGCATCATCATAATTGTTTTCCACTTCAGTGCTCACCTGAGGAAGCCAAAGTGCTGCAGCATTCCAGAGATCTTCTCTGCATTCCGCCCTTCGTTCATAAAATCCAGCTCCACAGCAAGTTTTTCCGAGCCTCGTTGACAACCAGAGGAAATGGAACTCGGGGAAGAGCCAGGCAACAGTGTGGACAAGCACCTGTAGGAATGTGGCATGAGGTTTAGCATTTCTCCATCACAGTGCTTTCACATAAAATAAAGCATGTTAGCAGCATCTGCTTATTTGTATGTGCCTGGTGTTGTGCATCACAGTTTATAGTCATAAACCTCACAAGTATATATGTCTAAGATAAACAGTTAACCAAAATCAAAAGCACAGACACTTGACCTCCATCAATTGAAGATCCCGAATTGCTTGCTTTGCACCTGGGTGCTGCACCTTACAGCAACTGTGCGCCATCTTTCAACACAGCCCGGTGGACCTGAGCAGTGATGCAGCGCCAAGTGGCTTTGAATCAAAGTCTGGAAGAGCCTTCGCGAGCAACCAACCCGGGTGAAATGTAACAAAATGAAGCAAATAGTATGAGAATAATAATATCAGGAGAACCATTTTGAAAACACAAAGTGCCAACCAAAGAATGGTAGTCCTAGATACATCCATACATCCATTAGGACCATACTCTGTGCAGAGCGTTGGTGCTGCCTAAGCAGTCTCCTTGGCTATTGGGCGAAATCCTGGACGGGTCGCCACTCCCAACACAGGATACCAGCAAGCTGGCACTCATTTTGCCGACCTCTTTAGGATGACAGGCAGAGTCAACCCCACCTGGTATTAATTCAACAGCTGAGTGGATTTGAACTCAGGATCTGAGGATCCCAAGCCCACCACCCTAACAATTAAGCCAACACCAGGCATAGGGATTAATAAGGGCACCCTTAATTGTGCCTGTACAAGTTTCATTTCATTCCACAAGTTTTGAATTATTTTCACCCATCTTGCCATTTTCTTCCTTTGAGGGAGGGAAGGGGGGGGGTATGAGGGTGTGCAATCGGAATTATCCGAGCTATACAACCACGAAGGTGTTAAAGAGCACAGAACCAGAATACAATAATTTCCTCGTACATAACCCAGGGTATTTTATTTTTGGAGCGATTGAGGCAGCAGAGCATTGCCCATACACCACCAAAAAAAGGAATGCGTTAGAAGAACGTGTTTCATGCTGGAACAAGATAGCCCATAGGCAGGTACTCTGTTTTAATTACATGCATTTGCATTTTAACAGTTTAAGGTCAAACATTGAGCTTATTGAATGGTTCCAAAGTATGACAATTAAAATTTCATTTAAAAGCAAAACAGTCTCCAATCCATAAACATGGTTGGTCTGTTCAATGCCATTTGAAATTTGAATGAAAAGAATATCACACTTGAGTACTTCTTCGTTGAAAAAAAAGAAGCTTCATCAGCTGTTGCTTGAAAAGGTGCAAACCCAGCTACCATTTTGATGATGTAATGCAAATACACATACTATCACAGGCCACTTTTGGACAGGTCAAGATCAGGCTGTTGTGTTGAGCATCTACTGTAGTCAAATGCTGAGGTGCCAATTATCCTTGCCATTGTAAGCTAGCAATGTATCAAAATAAAGAAGGGTGATATTTCTGTTCGCCACATTTCCCTCAGCTATACATTCATGAGAATTGAACAACATCACAACCCAATGAAGCATTCCATAATGATCGTTTGGATATTTGATTAAAATGCATACACGATAAAAATAGAGTAGTATATATTTTGGACACTGTAAAATATTTATTCACGATAATGTGTTGAAGGAAAGGGGTTGGGAGTGGGGGAGAGGGCACCAGATTAATATGCAGTAGTCTCGTTACAATGAGCAGATAAATGCATGGACTTGCCTTTCGTTGCACTGAATGTGTTCCACAAGGACTAATTGCACACACATTGCTGTGGATGTGGTATTATCCAGGGTACAGTACTAATCAGTACAGGACCTTTCTCAGCACGAGATCACAAAACCAATAAACAGTAAAAATATAAGCACTCTTAAGTCAAACAAGTCCATGAATGGAAAGGCCAGTTTGTTCCACATTGTACAATGATGCTGAAAGTACTCTGTGTAGTCAGGCAACTCCACCTCAAGGGGTTTCACAGTGGATAGATTTGTATGTGCATTGCTCCCTGCACCAACAATACGTGAAGGCATAAAGTTTTTGAACTGATTGAGCCATTCATAGTTCCTGTAAATGATTCAGCATCATCTGTGGTAAAGGAGGAGAAATAGTAGCCAACTTCTCCTGGTCCACTGCTACAAGCTTCTTCTCCAAATCCAACTCCATCAGTGCACTTCCTTTCCCCAATTTGAACTCATGTTTATAAAATGATAAGTGCAAAGCAAAGGAGGGTGTGGGAACCACAACCTCAAATCGAGCCAGTTAACACAAACAAAGTGCACCGAAAAATGCAACGGACAGTGGTGGATTTTATACAAATGATGCCCTTACAGTGATTTGAGAAAGAAGAACCACAAGAAAAAATCAAGTTGCTGTTATCTGGCTGTCAGTTCCATCACATAATATTTCTTTGTCACAGAATTCTCCATGCTGGCTTGATGCTGCAGAATTATACAAGTTTGTCTGGCTTCATCACAAGGCCACTAATGCTCAATTCTCTGTGCTGTTTGACCGAGCAGAATTATTACCCCCACCAAAGGAGAGGGAATTTCATTTGGGTCCGTTCTTGTCTGTCTATAACAAGATTGTGTGTCTGTTTGTCCACACCAGAATGTACAAACATTGGTCATAAAAGGCACCAAATGGTAGCCAGTAGTACTTCTCTTTATCAACAGTAGGTCCACAAAGATGTCCAATTAAGAATGTGAGTAATGTATAAAGTATGTAAATTAAATGTGAGACGTGATAGATGTCATAATTGTAAGTAAGTATCAATAGAATGTGAGTACATGTTTAAAGCATGTATAATTAGAATGCGAGTAAGTGTAATAAAGTACGTACAATTAGAATGTGAGTACATGTTTAAAGTATGTACAACGAGAATGTGAGTATGTGTATAAAGTAAGTATAATTAGAATGTGAGTACATGTATTAAAGTATGTACAAATTTTTTAGTTTTTTTTTTATTAGTTTTCTATTTTTTTTTTTTTTTTTTTTTTTTTTTTTTTCTTTTTTATTTTTTTTTTTTTTTTTTTTGTTTTTCTTTTGATTTTCATTTTTTTTTTTTGTTTTCTTGATTTTTCTTTTTTTTTTTTTTTTTTTTTTTTTTTTTTTTTTTAATTCTTTTATTTTTTTTTTTTTTTTTTATTCTTTTTTTTTTATTTTTTTTTTGTTTTTTTATGCTTTTAACCTTTTTTTTTTTTTCTGTCTTCACTTCTATCATCGTTGACTTTTTTTTTCTCACGTTCCTCTTATGACGTTCCTTTTTCATAATGTTTAGTTTTTTTTTATATTTTTTTTTTTTTTATCTTTTTTTTTTTTTTTTTTTTTTTTTAGGTCTTTTTTTTTTTTTTTTTTTTTTTTCTTTTAAAAATTTGTAATTTTTTTGTTTTTTTTTTAATATCTGTGGTCTTTTTTTTTATTAGATTTTTTTTTTTAAATATTTTTTTACAATGTTTTTTATTTATTTTTTCTTTTTTTTTTTTTTTTTGCCATTTTCTTCTTATTTTTTTGTTTTTTAGTTTAGATTTTTTTTAATTTTTTATCTTATTTTCTTTATTTTTTAATTTTCTTTTTTCTTTTTTTTTTAGTTTTTTTTTCTGTTTAGTATTTTTTTCTTTTAAATTTTTTTCTTTTTTTTTTTGTATTATTTGTTTTCCTTATTTTTTTTTATATTTTTTTTTATTTTTTATTTTTTTATTATTTTAGTAGTTCTTTAGTTTCTGTTTTTTATTTTCTCTCATTTCTTATTTTATTTTTTTTTTATTTTTTTTTTTTTAGTTTTTTTTTGTTTTATTTTTTTTATTCTCTTTTTGTCCATAATTTTAGTTTTCATTTTTTTTTTTTTTTTTTTTTTTTTATTTTTTTTATATATTTTTTTTTATTTTTATTTACTTTTTTTTTTCTAATTTTTTTTCTTTATATATTATTTTTTTTCTTTATTTTATGTTTTTATTTTTCGTGATGTCTGCTTTATATTTTTTTTTTTCTTTTCTTATTCTTTAATTTAGTTTAGAATGTGAGTAGGTGTATAAAGTAAAGTATAATCTTAGACTGTGAGTACATGTATAAAAGTATACATGTTAGAATGTGAGACAGTGAATAAAGTGTATAAGAGAAGTGAGTACTGTACCAAAGTATGTACAATTAGATGTGAGTATGTGTTATAAAGTAATGTTCATAGAAATGAGTCACGTTTATAAAGTATGTACAATAGGAATGCGAGTACGTGTATAAAGTATGTTACAATAAATGCGAGTACGTGTATAAAATATGTACAATTAGAATGTGAGACGTCTATAAATATATAATTAGAATGTGAGTACGTGTAAAAGTTGTACAAATTACAAGTGAGTACGTGTATAAAGTATGTTATAATTAGAATGTTGTAGTACGTGTATAAGTCATGTATAATTAGAATGTGTAGTACGGTTATAAAGTATGTACAATTAGAATGCGAGTACGTGTATTAAAGATGTAGTAAATTAGAATGTGAGTTAGGTATATAATATGTACAATAGAATGTGAGTAGTGTATAAAGAAATTGTAATAATTAGAATGTGAGTACGTGTATAAAGTATGACAATTAGAATTCGAGTACGTGTCATAAAGTATGTATTATAATAATGCAGGAGTACGTGTACAAAGATACAATGAGACATTAGTACGTGTTTAAAATGTATAATAAGAATGTGAGTACGTGTATAAAGTATGTACAATTAAGAATGTGACGTACGTGTATAAAGTATTATATTAGAATTGAGTAACATGTTTAAAGTATTGTACAATTAGAATGTGAGAATGTCTATAAAGTATATTCCAATTAGATGTGGAGTATGCGTAGAAAGTATGTATAGTTAGAGATGCTGAGTACGTTGTATAAAGTATGTACAGTTGGAATGTTGAGTACGTGTATAAAGATTATTATTAGAATGTGAGTACATTTTAAAGTATGTTTACAATTAGAATGTGAATGTCTATAAAGATATCCAATTTTAGAATGTGAGTACGTGATAAAGAGTTATGTCAGTTAAGAATGTGAGTACGTGTATAAAGTAGTCAATTGGAATTGAGAGTTACATGTATAAAGTATGTATAATTAGAATGTGGAAGTACATATGTAATTAAAAGTATGTATAAGTTGAATGTGACCTACGGACAGTTCGGTGTATAAAAGTATGTATAATAAATGTGAGATGTGTATAAGCTAGGTCCAATTAGAATGTGAGTACATGTAAAGGTATGCAGAATTAGAATGCGAGTACGTGTATTAAAGTATGTTTCATGTAGAATGTGAGTAACGTGTATAAAGTATGCGTACAATTAGAATGTGAGTACGTGTATATATGTATAATTAGAATGTGAGTTCACATCGTTTAAAGTATGTACAATTAGAATGTGAAACGGTCTATTAAAGCTCATCTAATTAGAATGTGAGGAGTACATGTAACAAAATTCTGAAAATTAGAATGTGAGTACGTGTATAAATATGTTTCATTATGAATGTGAGGTCGTTTATAAAGTATGTACATTAGATGCGAGTACGTGCTATAACAGTATGTATAATTTAGGAATGTTGAGTACGTGTATAAATAATGTCAATTAGATGTGAGTACAATGTATAAAGGTATGCAGAATTAGGAAATGTGAGTACGTGTTTGTATAAAGTATGTTTCATTAAATTGAGTCGTTTATTTAAAGTATGTCAAATTAGAAGCGAGTACGCTTGTTATAAGAGTATGTATAATTAGAATGTGAGTACGTTATAACAGTATGTTTCATTAGATGTGAGTACGTTATAAAGTATGTTACAATTAGAATGCGATACGTTATAAAAGTATGTTATTAGAATGTGAGTACGTGTATAAGGTATGTACATTAGAAATGTGAGTACGTAAAAGTATGTATAATTAGAATGTGAAGTACATGTAGAAAAGCTATGTACAATTAGATGTGATACGTGTATTAAAGTAGTATTTAATAGAATGTGAAAGTAATGTTTAAAGTATGGTACAATTAGAATTGAGAACGTTCCTATAAAGTATTATAATAGAATGTGAGTACGATGTACAAATATGTACAATTAGAATGTGAGTACGTGTATAAGTATTTTCATTAGAATGGAGTACGGTTATAAGTATGTACAATTGAGAATGCGAGTACGTGTATTTAAAGTATGTATAATTAGAATGTGAGTACGTGTATAAAGGTATGTAAATTAGATGTGAGTACGTTATAAAAGTAGTTAATTAGAATGTGGAGTACGTGTATTAAGTATGTGTAATTAGAATGTGTACAGTTTAAAGTATGTACAATTGAATGTGGAACGTCTATAAAGTATTTATAATTAGAATATGAGTACGTGTACAAAAGATGACAATTAGATGTGAGTTAAAACGTGATTAAAATTAAAAAAAAGTATTTTATAATTAGAATGTGAGTACGTGTATAAGTATGTTACAATTAGAATGTTGAGTACGTGTTATAAAGTATATTAATTAGAATCGTGAGTACGTGTATAAAGTATGCACAATTAGAATCGAGTACGTGTATAAAGTCATGCTAAATTATTAATGCGAAGTTACGTGTACAAAGTATGTACAATTAGGAATGCGAGTACGTGTATTTAAAGTATGTATAATATAATGCGAGTTACGTGTACAAATATGTACAAATTAGAATGTGAGTACGTGTATAAAGTATGTATAATTAGAATTGAGTACGTGTAAAAGTATGGTACAATTAGAATGTGAGTACGGATAAAGTATGTATATTAGAATGTGAGTACGTGTATAAAGTATGTACAATAGAATGCGTCGATCACCACCCACGACGCACTCTCCGAGCAGATAACTACGTGACATACGTACCATCCATAGACTCTCATATGCCATAGTGCTACATCTCCTATCCTCAATTCTCTAGTTACCATCTAACCGCTGCATACTATTGAATCGTACACTCACAATCTCGAAGTACCTGTATAAGTATGTAAGTAGGGTGGAAGATGTTCTGGCTCACTTTTCCCCATGTAATTTATGAATGGGGATTTCAGCGATTCGACTTTTTTTCCCTAAAATAAAACCCCTTTTATCCGTTTCCCTGCGTGCAGGCTTTAAGCTTTTTGTGTATGACAAATGTTTATATGCATCCGGATGCCCTCTCCTCGTGGACCAATGCTCTCTACCCAACACAGGGATTGCGCCGCCACACGCCTCTTTACTTCTCTTCGCAACCTCAGGCATTCACCTAGGCACCAGTACACTGTCGTACTCAACGTCCTCCGTCCTCGATTACGCTTCAGTACTAACATGCGTCCGACTACAGATGAATAGCATCAGCCAGTCAACATCCCCTGTGTGGTTAATTCAGCAGCTCGGATAGCGGATTCGAAATCGGTAGACCTACTTCTCGCGCATCCAAGCCGCCACGAGCACTAACCACTAAGCCAACCACCAGGTGCTCACTTTCTGTATATATCTTATATATATATAAATATCTAGCATAAACATACTCATCTATTAACTATTAATGATACTTAAATACCTAATAATAATTAATTATAAAACCGTCGCTATATTATTTGTCTCCCCGTTTTCTGGGACCTCTTTTTTAAATAACAATGCATATTGTTTAGCTCACACATTTAACTATAAAGATTTGTCATCTCATTACCTCAATAGTTTAATTTATCTCTGCACAATAATCCCCATCAAAATTTAAAACAAAACATCTGAATCTTTATATTTTTCAGATACCCCTTTGCCATTTAAGGAAATGATATACTTCTTCTTAAAGATCTCATCGACCACCTCCTGGCACACATTTTGAGTTATATAATTTGTTTATGTCCATTGTTTAATTGATAACCATCAAAGTTTCTGTCCTTCAAAGATTCGGTATATCACTTAATCAGATAGATATAAAGAAGACATCACCATTTTTGATCACCATCTGAGTAGGAATATTTTATTTTATTCTTCAAAGCACAAACCTTTAGTTCGTAAAAATGGGGAAATAAAAATGTTTTCAGAATACTCGTTGCTGTGAAAAGAGTCATCATACCCTCAAAGCATTTCCCCCGTGTGGTACGACACGCCCATAAAAAAATTCCAACATTAGGTCAGACCTTTACTGTTATCGTGTTTAAACATGAACGCCGTCGTCATAAACCTTTGTTGATTGCTTATAATTTTGTCTCAACCCTTGTCCGCTGCGTTGAGAAACGATTGAAACCATGACTGCTTTTTTTCGTCTGAAGAGATAAGAGAATCATATACATATCTGGTAAGATGTTTGTGTCTTCCTCTGGAATCATCAGTAGCATACATTATATTCATCTTTAAATCACTGATATGACGCATATACTATTGTTTATATTTTCAACGATTTGTTTCCTAATCATCAACATCGTTCGCACGCCATGTTCGAAATTTGAATTATCCCCGAATTATCATACTCCGATCTTTCTGCCGGCGGATGTTTGATTTTGTACAAAAGTATTCGGATCTTATCAGGGGAGAATGAGAGAATACATTACGACTGCGAAACAATTGTTAACACCTCTAATCTTAAAGCGTCCGACTTCAAGGTGAGAAAACGCCGTGAATGTGTGCAGTTTGTGTGAGTGTCTGTCCATCTGCTTGTCTCTGTCTATCTATTAATCATCTGCCTATATGTTCTTTCTCTACTGTCTCTCTGTATATCTATTATCATCTGCCTATATCTGTCATATGTCTCTTCTCTGCTCGTCATCGGTCTAATTCTTTTTCTCTAGGTCGTTTGACACATTTTATCTATTTCAGTTAAACAACCCTGCCTAGGATAAGAAGACTGCGCAATTAATCGTCGCTATGTCGCTATCTTCTCACTCTTACATTTACGTACATCGTGCATCTCTCTTATAGTATCATCAGACTAGATCCTCAGAGCTCTGCTTACAAAGATAACTCTCGTCTCTCACTATCCA
>CM068952.1:83602233-83619417 GCA_035128595.1 Eptatretus atami
TGTATAAAGTATGCTATAAATTAGAATGTGAGTACATGTATAAAGTATGTATAATTGGAATGGGAGTTCGTGTATAAAGTATGTTATAATTAGCAATTGAGGATGTTGATTAAAGTATGTCCAAATATAGAATGTGAGTACATGTATAAGGTATGCAGAATTAGAATGTGGTACGTGTATAAAAGTATTGTCCAATTAGAATGTGAGTACGTGTTATAAAGGTATGTCCAATTTAGGAATCGAGTACATTTTTAAAGTATGTCCAATTAGAATGGAGGTACGTGTTTTAAAGTATGTCCAATAGAATTGAGTATGTGTGTGTAAAGTATGTCCAATTAGAATGCGAGTACATGTATAAAGTATGTCCAATTAGAATGCAAGTACATGTTTAAAGTATGTCCAATTAGAATGCGAGTATGCGTATGAAGTATGTCCAATTAAAATGTGAGTACGTGCATAAAGTATGTACAATTAGAATATGAGTAAGTGAATAAAGTGTGTATAATTAGAATGTGAGAACGTCTATAAAATATATCCAATTAGAATGTGAGTATGCGTATAGAGTATGTATAGTTAGAATGTGAGTACGTGTATAAAGTATGCATAATTAAATGTGAGAACGTCTATAAAATATATCCAATTAGAATGTGAGTATGTGTATAAAGTATGTATAGTTAGAATGTGAGTACGTGTATAAAGTATGTCCAATTAGAACGTGAGTACATGGATAAATTATGTCCAATTAGAACGTGAGTGCATGGATAAATTATGTCCAATTAAAATGTGAGTACATGTATAAATTATATCCAATTAGAACGTGAGTACGTGTATAAATTATGTCCAATTAGAACGTGAGTACAAGTATAAATTATGTCCAATTAGAACGTGAGTACATGTATAAATTATGTCCAATTAGAACGCGAGTACGTGTATAAATTATGTCCAATTAGAACGTGAGTGCGTGGATAAATTATGTCCAATTAGAATGCGAGTACATGGATAAATTATGTCCAATTAGACTGCGAGTACATGGATAAATTATGTCCAATTAGAACGTGAGTACATGGACAAATTATGTCCAATTAGAATGCGAGTAAGTGTATAAAGGATGTCCAATTAAAATGTGAGTACATGTTTAGATGTTGGCTTAATTGGCTTAATTCCTTTTCCTGTTTCATTCCTTGTTCTTTGTGTTTTCTATTCCACTGTCTTTCTTGTCCTTCATCTGCAATCTCGTGTCCTTCAATTGGCTTAATTTCCTCCTCCTGTCTCATTCCTTGTTCTTTGTGTTTTCTATTCCACTGTCTTTCTTGTTCCTCATTCTTAATCTGGCCTTGGCTTTTACCTCTTCGATCTGCACAGTGTGGTTCCTAACGTTTCATTCTCCGTTCTCTTCTTTCCTCTCCCAACATCCTCAGCTCGTTTTTGTAATTCCGTCTCTTTGTCTTGGTGTTTCTGCAACTCAGAAGCTTTCTTTCCAATTCCTTTCTCAAATTGCATGCCTCCTCACTCATTTCATCCCCGCCTCATATCGTGCCGTTCGCATGTGCCATTAATAGCAGCCCGCTCCGTGTTGCGCTGAGATCGGCAGCGCCGCTATTTTGCGACTTCGAGTTCGTTTGCCGGCAAGTTCATGCTCAGTGTATGAGGGTGAGCGCCCCCACTGATTGCAATTAGCGGTGGGTTATAAAAAGAAAGAACCGTCCGGGCCATGGATCCACGTCAACACACATTCCTAAACACCCTGCACCCGTTCACCTTGAACCGCCATCTTGCTTCTCGGAAATAATTTAAAGCTCGTATTTTGGTGGGAATCGAGGCGCTTTACACACCCCTGATCCGATTCCCGTAATTTAGTTTGGAGGGAATGAATTTGAATCTCACTCCTCGACACCAGTGTTGTAGATTCCCGCCCGTCGGCGTGCGACGACCGCGTCCTTACCAAGCGGTCGCTTCGCCCACCGAACGGACAATCCAGTCGCGCTTTCCGGATCAACGCCGGAAACCAGCCACGGTTGTGTTTTTAACCACACCACAACCTTGTCCGCACCTCCCGCGCACAGGTGTCCGATCGCCAAATCTTCGATTTACCTAATTATTCGCGCGGGTAGGTTACTGAGAGATTGTACCTCAACGGACCGCTTGGAAACGAGCGGCTTAAGCAGCTCGCTTCCTTTTGGGATAACCGACGCGGGTATTATCCGCGCAGTCCCGTTGGACCCGATCACTTTACCGCTATTTAAAAACCAACTAATATTCCGCAATACAAGATGGCATTTCAATGGGGGAATGGGCGCAACGAACAGGTTTACTTTCACACAAGGACATTTCTTATAATAAAGCACGTATGCAATTAAACAAGGCAAAACACGTATGCAATTATACAAGCAACAAAAGACGACAAAAGAACTACAACCGTCTACTTATTATGTACAGTCACTTGCACTTAACAGCAGTTCCTACTTATTAGACAGGCCCACGGAACACACGTACGCACCAACAACACACACACCAATAAATGGTGGCAGAGGCCTTTAATAACGGGCTCCAGCTCGGAGGACAGCTGAGCTGAAACCCAGAACCTATCTCGAACCTCTCCACCTCGTGTGGTCTTCAAGTTGTTCGGACCCGGGCTCCAGCGAGAGCGAACTGGATCCAATCCGCCATGAGCCCGATCTTTCCGACCTCACCGCGAATCCCTCCCGCGCTTCTCAACACGTGCTGGTGAGACGAGGCACCGATCCTTCCCGTCGATGCGTCGCTTCCCCGAGGAGCCACCTCCAATAAGAGGTCGATGAGTCGCATCAAGCCGGGAACCAAAATGGAGAACAAAGAGCTCCACGAACCAAAGAAAGAAGAAAGCCACCACTTGCAGCTCGAGCGACGCCGAGCGACCAGCTCAACTCTCTTCCAAACAAAGCAGCTCGAAGCAAAAAGCTCTCCCGAGCCAAACAGAAGCCGAAGGCCACTGAACACACCAAAGCCAAAAGCCTTCTCCCGAGCCAGGCCTCAGCCGAAGCTCACTGAGCCAGCCGAAGCAAAAAGCTTCCGAAGGCCTCAACCCTAACGCAAGCCAAGTAGGACCCGACGGTCTGCTGAACGACTACTCTCTGCCGAAGCAAAAAGCTTACTCCTCCAACTCCCTCTCCAACTCTGCCCCGAACAAAAGAAAATATCTCCTCTTATCCTTCTCCGCCCTTCCCCCGCTCCCGGCGTGACTCGACTCATACCCTCGTGCTCCATCCCCGCTCAGCCACGGGTGGGAGGGAGTTGTTGACATCATGAGTCATGCGATGGCAGGGTGGTTCTTCTTCTTCGCGGAAGAGGGGGATTGATGTCTCCATTGTTCGTTCCCTAACTATTAAATCGATCCGTAGTGCATCTAATCGATTTCTGAACATTTAAACAATGAAAGGTGAGCTATCTAGGGAACAAGCACTTATCGACATAGCTGACTAAAGGAACCTGTATGTTGTGTGCAATCGAATTCCAAATTCGTAACAGTATAATTAGAATGTGAAAAAGTCTATAAAATATATCCAATTAGAATGTGAGTATGTGTATAAAGTATGTATAGTTAGAATATGAGTAAGTGTATAAAGTATGTATAATTAGAATGTGAGAACATCTATAAAATATATCCAATTAGAATGCGAGTATGTGTATAAAGTATGTATAGTTAGAATGTGAGTACGTGTATAAAGTATGTCAATTAGAACGTGAGTACATGGATAAATTACGTCCAATTAAAATGTGAGTACATGTATAACTTATGTCCAATTAGAACGTGAGTACGTGCATAAATTATGTCCAATTAGAATGCGAGTACATGTATAAATTATGTGCAATTAGAACGTGAGTACATGTATAAATTATGTCCAATTAGAACGTGAGTATGTGTATAAATTATGTCCAATTAGAACGCGAGTGCATGGATAAATTATGTCCAATTAGAACGTGAGTACATGTATAAATTATGTCCAATTAGAACGTGAGTACGTGTATAAATTATGTCCAATTAGAACGTGAGTGCATGGATAAATTATGTCCAATTACAATGTGAGTACATGTATTAAATTATGTCCAATTAGAACGTGAGTACATGGATAAATTATGTCCAATTAGAATGCGAGTACATGGATAAATTATGTCCAATTAGAACATGAGTACATGGATAAATTATGTCCAATTAGAATGTGAGTACATGGATAAATTATGTCCAATTAGAATGTGAGTACATGGATAAATTATGTCCAATTAGAATGTGAGTACATGGATAAATTATGTCCAATTATAATGTGAGTACATGGATAAATTATGCCCAATTAGAACGTGAGTATGGTAAACCCTGAAATATCGCTGGTTTTGACCAATCGCGGGCAACCTCTTGTGCACCGATTTAGATATTGCAAGATTTAATTTCGACCAATCGCAGTTTTTAAGCTGAGTTGTGACGGTTATCTCCCACCACAATCCTTTTTTGTTTCTAATGTACATTTGACAATGACGCTGAAGCATAAAACAATGGAGAAAGGAAATGATTATTGTTGACAGTTTTGACTTGCAACATATAATTCGACTTCACACAAGTAATTGTAGATCAGCCAGTCTGCTGCAGTGCCAGTGGTAACTGAGACACACAGTGTGTACCATACTGTACTGTACCTATCTCCGTGCCAACACTACGTTCGGTGTAATCTTCCGTGTAATTGTCATCATTTCATTTGTTTTTGGTGATTATTGCCTTTAATGATTATTAACCATGGCTCCCAAGAGGAAAACCGTTATCGTGGTGAACCAAATGCAAAAAAGTGGAGGAAAGTGTCTGACTCAGAAAATGGAGGTTTTAGATAAGCTTGGTCAAGGCGATAGTGCCTTTATTATATTTATTTGGTGGTGTTTGGAGCTGTGGAATGATTAAAAAAATTAACACATTGACAACTGACAAAAGGAAAAGCTGCAGAACAAACTGTAAGGGCACTCTTCGACATCGACGTCACCAGATATGCCTCAGTCTACATTATTACATCATTATACATACTTTTTCCAAGTTTGTTAAAATCCCTGAACCCAGATTCAAAATATTAAATAATTCTGGCTGCCAGAGCATGCGTCTGATCAGAATGGAATTCAAAACATATATTCCCCACGACTAGTTCTTAATTGTGATCTTTCATGTCAATTGATGAAGCAGTTCAAGAGAAATATTGTGTTAAAGATTTTTTTTTTTAATCCAATATGGCTGCCAGACAATGTGACCTATCCCTTATTTGTGAACACGCTGGTATCCCCAAGGCTTGGGGAACATGTGGGTGTGGGTTTGCCATTGCATCCCCAACAGTAGTTGGAGTAGGAATTTTGAATTTGTTTATGGTGCTGGAGATAGCTTGCATACTCTTCGCAAAGGACACCGTGGGGTCTTAAACATCCACCAACTAATGCCAGCAGATTGGACGCCTAGTTTAATGTCCATCCAAGGGACGGCACACACATTAAGAAACCAACCTGCCTGTGAAACACCGGGATGACAGCTTATATAGCTGGGTCGGGTTTCAAACCCAGGCGAGACAGCTTGGAGCTAGCGTGCGTAACTCTCAGCTATCCTGCCATGATCTGGTGATTCATTGCTTTATAAAAACTGAACTGATCTAAGCAGCAGTTCCGACTGCTAAAAAATAAAAAATAAAAATAAAAAAACTCATTTGTCCAATTCACACATTCTTTGACACCCCTTCCTCTAGTAGAGTTCCACAATAGGGTCCCGTGACCGTTTTTCCGGGACCAAGGTTTGAAGGTTGATTTTAGTCAATTTGAGGGTGCTGATTAAAATGAGCTGGGGTGAACCTCGTGAAAATGTGGGCTAACTCGGCCAGATGCGAAAATTCAAAATGGCCGCCATGCTACTTCCAGTATATCAAAATTGCATATCTTTGGTTCTACATGTCCGATTTTTATGATTTTTGGGTCAAAATATATGTTTTGAAGGTCAAGGATGTCATATATTACCATTACAGATTGTATATTTAAGGGTTAAGTACAAATATGAAATATAACTTTTCGGGGGCAAATCAAGATTGTCGTCGAGTAACATCTTGAAAATAGTAAAAAATCAATTTTTCTTATAATATTATTGGCAGTGAATCTTTTCATGCAAGTAAATGTTTGTTATATGTGGAGTGCAACAAATTGAGAGGACGCAATCATGTCTTTATTTTCAGAACATGATGTGTACATAATATCAATTTCTCAACTTTTACACTGTTCAGGTAGGTTATACCATTCTTTTGTATGTCCCTCCTGTACTTTATCTAGAACAGTAATATGATGAAGAATATCAACATTCCTTCATTTTGTCTGTAGAGCAACAGTGTTTCAATGGAAAAATGAAATAAAACATGAATTATCTGAATTCCCGGCAATTGACGCTTTTCCGGTAAGTATTCTTGTAATTTGCATTGACCAAAGTTTGATGTACTGTCCAAACTGTCTTTTATCTAAGACAGTCATAATAAATAATATTAACATCTCTTATATTTTGACTGTGGCAATGTTTTTACAGTTGTAAATTAAATGAAATGAAATCTCCATTGAAACACATACATGTAATCCTTCAGTCACTATCTGAGTCGCTGGCTCCAGAGTTACAAACTTCATCATTACTTTCAGCTCATCACGTGCACAATGTCTGTTCTTGTTCAACCAAGTCATGTAAACTTCTTGGGAGTGCATCATGGGTATACCTCACTGACACACATCTACCGTCTTTCATTGTCCATCCATGGTTGGTGGATTTGGGGTGCATCCGGCTTGTCATAGTTTAGTTGAATGTAAACTTGGTAGTTAACTCGCGTCACATGCAGATTGTGAGAATCTGGATCTGGTGGGATGCGGGACGTGGACTTGTTTTTCATCTGACCCCACTTCCGTGCTCTGGCTTCACCTAACTTTTACTGATTGTGTCATTATAGATGTGTCTAATAGTGAATGTGGCCATTTGCTGAAGCACCTCTTGTGTCACTGGAATGTTTTGCCAACATCTTTCAAAAGATTGCGTGCCTCCTGAGTTCCAGTTCCTTTTTCATAAACTGTGTTTTTCCCATGTCCATAAAAGCCAGATGTTGTATCAGCTCCACTATGGATGTGTAATGGGATTAATATTTCAGCTACATTATCAGAGCAAAGTCTCTGCAGCTGATGATTTTGTCTTTCCGTTTGAAAGCAAGGGTGCCCTCCAGTTGATGTGCAACATATGCAGAAAGAATACATCTGTGTCCTCGGCAATCACGACTGTCTCCATTTTTCCTGCTTTTCGGATTTGCGAATAGATGAAGAACAGCATTGTGTCGCCTCAATGTGATACATTCAAATTCTTCCATCCTTTCTCCGGAGGAGATGTTCCAACAATTTTGCCTGATGGAGTACACAAAGTCAATTTCTCTATGATTCTTTACAAGCTTGGTGAACTCATCCTTTAGAACTTTTGCAGCCTTTGTTTGTTTCCCTGATTGCTGAACAGCACCTGGAAGTTCTTTTGTGGCAGGAACCATATTGATGTTTTCATGTACACATTTCTGGACCCATCTCTATATGCTGTCGTGGATTTACGACGCTCATGTTCACTGTCTTTGATGGAATTTTCCACACCATAGGCATCATTTACAAAACAATCTGGCTTGCATTTGGATGCCTTCTGCGAATAACGGAAAAAAGCTTTTCAGCATAATCTCCCCACGTGAGGGCAGACCCATCAGCTTTCTCACGATCTTCTGCAGTTGTGGTCGCTAATCTCCACAGGAAACCCATATCGACTAGGGCAATGTACTGATCTGGAAAAGGTTCGACAGGTTGCATGTTTAATTTTCAACTAACTTGATTTTTGCACTTTCTTCATGGTACCGTTGATGTTAAATATGGGTAAACACTCATCTGTCATGCGAAATTCCATCACCTGTGCGAGAGTAAACTTCTCTTCACCAGATTCTGCCAGCCAAATTAACGATGCCATTGCTCTGTTTTCCATAGCATCTGTCTTTGTCACTTTGCCTGAGACTGAATCCCTTGTTACAGGAGGTTTGCTGAAAGTGTATCTTGAACATCTGTGTATAGTAGCATCAATGTGTGTTCTGTGAAAACATTCGTTCTCTGAAGAATTGAGTCACTCTTGTTTCACCATCGTCGTGAGCACTTTCAAAATCACGTACCAGGTCACCTGAGGCGACAACACCGGATACCAGAGCTCTCAGTTGTGGTTTATCCAAGTCAAATGGGTCACAGTCAAACTCAGTGATGCAACTGTCTAGGTCTTGGACAACCTGTTCGTCAATCTTCAGACGACTGGGGTGATTCTCAATATGCTTCAGAGCAGAGGTCTTCATCTGTGCCAGTATGTGAAGAGCTGCCTTACTCTGTTGACTGAGTTCACATGTATGTGTTTCAATGGAGATTTCATTGAATTTAATTTACAACTGTAAAACATTGCCACAGTCAAAATATAAGAGATGTTAATATTATTTATTATGACTGTCTTAGATAAAAGACAGTTTGGACAGTACATCAAACTTTGGTCAATGCAAATTACAGAATACTACGGGAAAGCGTCAATTGCGAGACAGAATATTCATGTTTTATTTCATTTTTCCATTGAAACACTGTTGCTCTACAGACAAATGAAGGAATGTTGATATTCTTTCTCATATTACTGTTCTAGATAAAGTACAGGAGGGACATACAAAAGAATGGTATAACCTACCTGAACAGTGTAAAAGTTGAGAAATTGATATTATGTACACATCATGTTCTGAAAATAAGACAATGATTGCGTCCTTCTCTTCTTGTCTCAATTTGTTGTGCACTCCCACATATAAATAAACATTTACTTGCATGAAAAGATTCACTGCAATAATATTATGAGAAGAAAATTGATTTTTTACTATTTTCCAGATGTTACTCGACGACAATCTTGGATTTGGCCCCGAAAGTTATATTTCATATTTTGTGACTTAACCCTTAAATATAACAATCTGGAATGGTAATTATGACATCCTTGACCTTCAAAACTATATTTTGACCCAAAAATCATAAAAATCGGACATGTAGAACCAAAGATATGCAATTTTGATATACTGGAAGTAGCATGGCGGCCATTTTGAATTTTCGCATCTGCCGAGTTAGCCCACATTTTCACGAGGTTCACCCAGCTCATTTTAATCAGCACCCTCAAATTGACTAAAATCAACCTTCAAACTTGGTCCGAAAAACGGTCACGGGACCCTATTGTGGGAACTCTACTACTCTTCACAACCTCCGTGAGTTGTATGGTGGTGGAAGGGTTTGGCAGGAGGGTAGCATGAGGGAAGGGAAGCGAAGGAAGGGAAGGCAGCGTGAGGGGAAGGCAGCGTGAAGAAGGGAGGGGAAGGCAGCGTGAAGGGAAGGGAGGGGAAGGCAGCGTGATGAAGGAGGGAAGGCAGCATGAAGGGAGGGAGGGGAAGGCAGCGTGAAGGAAGGGAGGTGAAGGGAGGGAGGGAAGGGAGTTGAAGGGAAGGCAGCGTGGGAGGGAAGGGAGGGGAAGGCAGCGTGAAGGAAGGGAGGGGAAGGCAGCGTGAAGGGAGGGAAGGGAGGAGGGAAGGGAAGGCAGCGTGGAGGGAAAGGAGGGGAAGGCAGCGTGGAAGGGAGGGGAGGCGAGTGAGGTAAGGGAGGTGAAGGGAAGGGAGGGGAAGGGAAGGAGCGTGGAAGGAGGAGGGAAGGCAGCGTGAAGGGAAGGGAGGGAAGGCAGCGTGGAAGGGAAGGGAGGTGGAGGAAGGGAGGGGTGGCAGCGTGGGGGAAGGCAGCATGTAGGAAGGAAGGGAAGGCAGTGGGAGGGAAGGGAGGGGAAGGAAGCATGGAGGGAAGGGAGGGTAGGCAGCGTGGAGGGAAGGGAGGGAAGGCAGCGTGGAGGGAAGGGAGGGGAAGGCAGCGTGGAGGGAAGCAGCGTGAGGGAAGGAGGGGGAAGGCAGCGTGGAGGGAAGGGAGGGGAGGCAGTGTGGAGTGAAGGGGGGAGGCAGCGTGGAGGAAGGGAGGGAGGCAGCGTGGAGGGAAGGGAGGGAGGCAGCGGGAGGAGGGAAGGGAGGGGAAGGCAGCATGGAGGAAGGGAGGAAGGCAACGTGGGGGAAGGGGAGGGAGGCAGCGTGGAGTGAAGGAGGGGGAGGCAGCGTGGAGGGGAGGCAGCGTGGAGGAAGGAGGGGAGGCAGCGTGAAGGGAGGGAGGCAGCGTGGAGGGAAGGAGGGGAGGTAGCGTGGAGGGAAGGGAGGGGAGGCAGCGTGGATGGGAAGGGAGGGGAAGGCAGCGTGGAGGGAGGGAGGGGAGGCAACGTGGAGTGAAGGGAGGGGGCAGCGTGGGGGAGGCAGCGTGAGAAAGGAGGGGAGCAGCGTGGAGGGAAGGAGGGAGGCAGCGTGGAGGGAAGGGAGGGGAGGCAGCTGGAGGAGGAGGAGGGAGGGGAGGCAGACTGAGGAAGGAGGTGGAAGGGGAAAGGGAGGGGAAGGCAGCGTGAGGGAAGGGAGGGAGGCAGCGTGGAGTGAAGGGGGGAGCAGCGAGGAGAAGGAGGGGAGGCAGCGTGGAGGGAAGGGAGGGGAGGCAGGCGGGGGGAGGAGGGAAGGCAGCATGGAGGAAGGGAGGGAAGGGAGGGGAGGCAGCGTGGAGTGAGGGAGGGAGGCAGCGTGGAGGGGAGGCAGCGTGGAGGAGGGAGGGGAGGCAGCGTGAAGGGAGGGAGGCAGGTGGAGGAAGAGGGAGTAGCGTGGAGGGAGGCAGCGGGAGGGAAGGGAGGGAAGGCAGCGTGAGGGAAGGGAGGGGAGGCAACGTGGAGTGAAGGGAGGGGAGGCAGCGTGGAGGGGAGGCAGCGTGGAAGGAAGGAGGGGAGGCAGCGTGGAGGGAAGGGAGGGGAGGCAGCGTGGAGGGAAGGGGGGAGATGGAGGGAAGGAGGGGGAGGCAGCATGGAGGAAGGGAGGGGGAGGCAGCATGGAGGGAAGGGAGGGGAAGGCAGCGTGGAGGGAAGGGAGGGGAAGGCAGCATGGAGGGAAGGAGAGGGAGGCAGCGTGGAGGAAGGGAGGGGAAGGCAGCGTGGAGGAAGGAGGGGAGGCAGCATGGAGGGAAGGGAGGGGAGGCAGCGTGGAGGAAGGGAGCGGGAGGAGGGGAAGGCAGTGTGGAGGGAAGGAGGGGAGGCAGCGTGGAGGGAGGCAGCGTGGAGGGAAGGAGCGTGAAGGAAGGAAAGCAGCGTGAAGGGAAGGGAAGGCAGCGTGAGGGGGGAGGATTGGCAGCGCAAGGGAAGGAGGGAAGCAGCGCAAGGGGGAGGGGGCAGTGCCTGTGAAATCACCTGCCTGTGAAACACAAGGATCACAGTTTATAGCTGGGATGGATTCAAACCCAGGCTACACAGCTAGAGTAAGCATGCGGTCATTCTCTGAAAAGTGGCCAATAAGCATAGAATTGCAATGAACAATATAAAATGTCCAAAATTATCATTTTTTCATCTCAACACATTGTTTCCGGTGATAGCATATAATTTAATCAATGAAGACATACACTTTATCATTGATTTATCCTCATTTTTGTAGATTATAGATTTGTAAATGTTACGGTGTGGATAGGACGTACCATCCTGGAACAGGTACAAAAATATGAACTCACCTCGGCTCTAAAATATGAACAAATCTAAATATGAATACATATTTCATCTCTACTGTCAGAAGCGCTCATAATAACTCCTGCTACTGTCTAACTGAAACTGAGGCGCGGTGAGAAATGCTAATGGAACATAACCAATTGGCATGTTCCACACCGTAACGGGCAAATTCATTTGTTCAGAATTTTCTGGGTTACATAAAATCTACTCTGCTTGTTCACGAGTTGAAACGTTTTATTATGAATCTCATTGACTTGTAATTGAAATACCTTAAAAATGTAACTGATACGCAGATAAATCATTTCAAATGTCGTATTTCCACACCGTAACGCAACATACGTTGCGGTGTGGAAGATTATTAACGTTTCGCTACTGACACGAGAGGGTGACACTAAACTAGATTAAAAAATTAGTGTCAAAATGGAACCAATTAAACGCTTATTTACCACATTTCTGTCAGTATAGCATCGACAGTTTCTTCGTTAATACCGTTACGGTGTGGAACCAGAATAAAAAATATACCATCAGAGATGGGAATCCCCGCCATTGAATGAAAAAGGTCATACATATTCCAGATAATGAGGGAGGTGAATTGGAAACAAGACACCATTTGGTCATCATCTCGAAAAAGTTCCCAGGGGTGAGGAACGTAGTAACCAAAATAATTGAAATCAGATAAGCGGTTTCCATTAATTACAAAACATTTTTTTCAAGATGGCCGCCCCAGTCGGCCATCTTGGATCCGGCCACGCCCAAAATCAATAGGGTTCTTCCTTTTCAGGTGGTCCATGTGACTCAAATTTCAAATCGATATGGCGAAAAAAATTTTTTCAAGATGGCCGCCCCAGTCGGCCATCTTGGATCCGACACGCCACATAATAGGGTTCTTCTTTCAGGTGGTACATGTGTGACCCAAATTTCAAATCGATATGGCAACAGTTTATGAGTTATCGCACTCACAGCTATAAATGTTGACCCGGACGGACGGACGGACGGACAGCCGGACGACCTGGGTGAAACAATACCCCCTTCCGCACGCGGCGGGGGGAAAAAACAAAAAAAACGCAATGCCATAATCAAACTCACCTCGACTGTGTATATATTTGCCGTATTGTGCGGCAGAAAAAACCAGTCCGAGTGTAAAATGGCGGCGATGCTATTCTCGTCACGTGACGTCTACATGTGACGTCATAGCAGGCTGGAGACAGTCTAAATGTCCGATCGTTACGGTGTGGAATCAAATTACGCTGTGGGTTACAAGGGAATCAGTGGCGATCTGAGGGACTGACGGTGTGTTTTATCAATAAGTTCAGGTATTGCGTACAATATAGGACCCAAGCTACTTTCCAGTGTAATCCCTATTTCAATTATGTAAAAAAATATTTCTAGAGACGATGTAATCCCGGTTATCAATGGTTACATGTGATTTTTAGTCATTATATAATATGTCTGATCGAAATATCCAAATTCATGGAAGTGACTCATGATAAAGTAACTAAATGGGTTCGGGTGTTGTTCAAGAATGTGTTTTTGATTGATATTGTTGCGAATTCGCGCCCGTCGGCGTGCGATCGGCCACGTGACTCGACGCGACCGCCTCGCCCACCGAGGACAATTCAGTCGTGACCCTCCCGGCTAACGCCGGGATCCAGTCACGGTGGACCTTTCGGCCTCACCACAACCCAGTCCGCATTCTACCCGCGCGGAATAGGGTGAATCGCCGAAAGTCGATATACCTAAGTACCCACACGGGTAACCTACGAGGGGTTGTACTCGCCACAGCGACTTCGGACACGTCCGCTTAAGCGGCTCGTTCCGGGCTAACGGGATAACCGAGCGGTGTTTATCGTCGGCCTTGACGGTTCAGATTAATTATCGGGCGTCCCGCGCCACGACGAACCCTTTACGTGAAACAGATGGAGACCCAACGAAGGAAGGACGCAGCGAAACGGGGAAGAATTCAACAACAAGCATTTTATTTACAACGACACCACACAGAGCACACATATAGCAAACAGTATGAAATCAGCAAAATGCACTATATTCACATAGAAAACAAAACCCACAATGCAGAGCTACCACCGAATACGCGACACACGGACCACTTACACAGTACTACTTATAAGACACGGCGCACACACACACGTTCACACAAAACCCAAAAAAATGGAAGTCGACTTCCCTGTGGTGTTGAGTCCTCGGCGACCGTCCTCGCCGTGGTCCGCGAGCTCTCTTGGTGCCGAAACCCGGGAAGCGGCAGAGAGAATCGACGACGAAGAGAAGAGCAGAAAGAACCTCCAAGCCGAGGGAGCAGAGCAGAAAACGACGACCAAGGAGAGAGCTGAATCAACGACGAAGAGAAGACAAGAGAGAAAGAGCGCCGAACCAAGAGAGAAACAAAGAACAAAACCTCATTCGCCCGCTTCTTATGCGCCGGCGCCACGCCCGTTCTCGGCTCACCTTCCTTGCAGAAGGGGGCGTTCCCTCTCGTTCCCTCCCACCTCCGGCTTGTGGGGACGAGGCGCGAAGCCGTTCTGGGCGCCGGCCAAGAAGGAAAAACAGCGGGAAAACGCGCGTCCCGCCCTGGGGACCTCTCCCCTCCCTTTTGCGTTCGACGGCTTGCAACGCGCAACCGTCGTACGTAGACCGCTGAGGATGGCGTTCGTTGGTGTAGGTAGCGTGGTTGAGATGGTGGCGTGGTTGTGAGGGTGGCGGTGCTGGCGTTGTTGGAGTTGTGGCTTGGTTGGCGTTGTTGTTGGTGTTGAAGTGTGGTTGGCGTTGTTGGTGTTGAAGTGTGTGTTGGCGTTGTTGGCGTTGAGGTGTGGTTGGCGTGTGTTGGTTCGAAAATAAGCAGAACAGAAAAACGCCTAACTCAAAGCTGCGCAGCCCGAATGAATCACATTATTCCTCTATACAACGGGTTTGGAGCCAACTACAATGTACTTCAGAAATACCTCACCTATGGGACTTTTATGATTTGCGAATTTCCACAGCCATACACTACCCCTCCCCTTTTTACAGACTCTCCCGAGTCGTCAAATTATCGTGTGCATCAGTTGTAGTTCTCCCTAGTACGTTTTACCTACGGATCCCTGAGTGCGACATTCATGGTATTCGTGTCCCCAAAATAAATAACCTGGAGGCTGAGTAACTAACTAAACAAACTCACTCATACAGACGACTAACTAAAATTGCCGGCGCTAGACAGACATGCGGGGGCGCACTCGTATTTACAATACACAACTTAACACAACCTTATAAATTTTACACTACTCCATGGCCAGGATCAATGGACTCTGCAG
This sequence comes from Eptatretus atami, assembly GCA_035128595.1. Taxonomy (NCBI): domain Eukaryota; kingdom Metazoa; phylum Chordata; class Myxini; order Myxiniformes; family Myxinidae; genus Eptatretus; species Eptatretus atami. The sequence continues at coordinate 83,617,189 of CM068952.1, forward strand.
GAAAAAGGTGAGAGTCAACAGAGGACCGGTGCATGGCCGCCACTGCAGGCCCGTGTTGCAGCTGCCAACAGGACAGTTCCTGTAGCTTGCAACTGTTGCTTGATCCTGGCGACACTGGCAATGAACAAGGGAGGGGCAAAGCAAAATGGAACGGGGCTGGATGACATGGGCAGTGGGCATGAGCATGGCAAAGGTGAAGGCAAACATAGCCTGCAGAAAAAGGCCGTTGCAGGCAAACACAGCCGGCGCGAACGCCGGCACAGCCTTGCAGCAAAACAACAGCTGCGATGAAGTTGGCCGGCCTCTTGCCATGCAGTGCAGGTTGGTGGAGGAGTGCGGTGGTGCTGGCCACTCGCAGAAGGCAGGCTCGGACCTACCTACTGTCTCCCCTCCACCCTATCGCCTTTGCCTGTCACTGTCATACCCACTCCCTTAATTTGTCAAAAAACCAATTTAGCCCCAACTTATTTTTTGTGTTTTTATTTTCACCCTCTTTCCCACTATAAATCGTCCCCTAACCCCTTACTGTCCTTGTTCGGCTAACCTATCTCGTTCCCTAGCCTACTCCCAACCCCTACGTTCCCTTCCCGGAGGGGAATAAGGGAGAGCTAGCGTCCTGTTGTCGAGCCCAACTCGAGCCTCAGGATGGCCTCCCAGATCTCAGCGATCTAACCCAAAGTGGGTCCAGCGGCCCACAACGAAGCGAAGGGATGGATGGTGCGGAGGGGTACACTTCCTAATCTACCCTATCCATTTAACTATTAAACTACCCCGGGGCTTTCAAAAAGCGCCTCTCGCTTACACTATTGGTTCTAACAACCCAGATTCCCGTCGCCTGTGTTGGTGTCCTTACAATTTCGGGCCTTGCCCTCCAATTTCCTCCGTGCCCTCACACGGTCTCATGGCTGGACGCGTGGCTCCCTTGGCAGGCACGACCCTCTGCCGATTCTCCTACAATGGCACCCCCGGGCACTACACTGCTCCGAGCCTACCAGCTCCCTAAACACCGGGGAGTGCCCCCATGGCAACTCCCTGACACGCACACGGGCAGGCTGGCGCCCGGGCCCTTTCGAGGGTCACCCGTGCCACGACACTGCCACGCGGCTAACGGCGCTCCGGCCCCCGCACCAAGCGGGCGCACCCGTTCCCACTACGCTAACCCGGCCCCCATGGGCCCTTGGCCTACCACGGCCGACTAGCCCGGTGCCCGGGTACCACTCAGCGATACTCACCGTTCGCAGCCACGCTCCAGCCGTCAACAGGGCTCCTGCACCCCTCCAAAATGGGTTTCGAGCCTACACTCCCACCAACAGCAAAACGACCTCCATTTTGTCAATTTGACTAACCAGCTAACTCACTTTTCTCTGACCCGGGGTCCCTTGGGCAGGAGTCACTCCTCCCCCAATCACTCATCGCACCATGCATTCCCATTCGCTCCATTCACACAGACCCGCTGGCCCACTCACTCAACATGTCTCCACACAACTCACCAACACTTCACACACACACCGCTGAAGCCTGCCATCCTTCTACCTACATCCCTAACTACCTCGTGCTCCACGTCGTCCTTAAACTATAGCACGTTCATTTAACACTACGTAGCTAAGCTACGTCCCCTCTACACGCCCAAAGTCTGTCACTGTCTCCAATCTTTTAAAATCATTCCCATCAAATCTCAACTAAAATCCTCTACCTAATCATTCCACGGGCCCCATGAGGACTTACCCTGCCCCATGGAGCCGGTCTAGCTAAGCTAACCTTCCCCCTAGCTAGTTCCATCCTGTGCCAAGAAGGGGTCTTTCACCCTTACTGGGAATCCTGTTACCCGAAAGCGAGGCTTGCTTTTGTTAATTTGTTTTTATTTCCAATTATGCGCAGCACCAGCGCGGCAATTCACAGCCTGCGCTCTTGCACCTTGCCCATGACGTCATGCAGCTGCATGCGTACTCGTCCTCATGGACGTACCATCCGGCAGAGGATTCACCCTCCTGCCGGATTCCAACCCTACGTGCAGCCATGACGTCACCCTGCGCACCCCAAAAACAAACCTCGCACTCCGAGGGGCTCCCCACGCGAACACATGTCTCTGCCCGTTGGAGCCTAACACACGCTCGCGTGGAGAACCCGTCCGTCCAAATCCGTTGTCCTGCCTAAACTTTGTCCGTCTAGCACCCGGGATCTCTCACCACACGCTGGGACTACCCCACCCGCCCCGCATCTCATCTCTCG
>CM068952.1:83620055-83630433 GCA_035128595.1 Eptatretus atami
GTCACCATATTATGACTTTGCAGGTAATCTCTAGTTCCTGAAGTCGTAAAAAGTCGCATTCGTGAAGTTAGACATACCAAATACCCTGGCTTGTATAGAGAGGAACTCTTAATATCGTGATTCATACTTCGGAAACTGCTGCAGATGACGCGTTGTGTAGAAGATGGATCATGAGACTGTTTTTTTTATCTGTGTGCATCATTTACCAATAATGTGCTCTATGTATTTTTTCTGAACACACCACCGCTCCAACGGCGTACAGACACGCGAGTTACCCAAAATCAACCATTTGTTGTCTCCGCAAACTCTACTTCTGGGTTACATTAAAAAATATAGTCCGCCACCACTACAACACGGACCATCGCTTGTCCGTATCCAAACTTTGTTACCACACAACGCCGCTCAACGCCACTTGTCAACAACCACGCGTTCTGACTCGGCCTGGCCTTCCGAGGGAAGCGGGCGGGGCCCCGTTTCCCCGCCTTCCCCCGACGAATGGCGCCGTCAGCGGTGGATTCAACCCTGCGAGGGAAGAGGAGAAGCCACGGCGGTGGGCGCGTCACCGATTGGGCGGAAGACCCCTCATCTGGAAATGTTGTCACAACGTGTTCTGGAAGGAGCGGTGGAGTTGAGAACGAGGCGGGGCCCCGCGCGATAAAGGCTGACACCGTTTGTAGATCTATGGAATCTCATGTGGAAACCATAAAGCTAAAACTTGTGGTTGGGACATAATAATTTTTCCCAGTTAAAAAATGTAACCTGACTGTATGCAGATAAACATCATTTCAAAACAAAAAAATGTCGTATTTCAAAAACCCCGTGGAGTCTGGTGGAGTGGAGCTGTGAGGAAGTCGTCGCCGCCCGGGTTTAGAGCGGATAATTGGCTTCCTCTCCCGACCAGCTGGTAACACGAAGGGTCCGGAGTCCCGAAGCAATAGAGGTCACGTCGCTTGTGGTGTAGACGGTACGGTGTGTGGAAGAATTATTAAAACCGTTTCCGGTCGCTAACGCCTCACACTAAGAGGGGGCCCGAAACCCACTAACCTAGATTGAAGGAGAACATCAGTATGTCAAAATGGAACCATTAATAATAAGTCCGCTGTAATTTAGCCCATGTTCTTCCACATTTTTCTGCCAGTATGTGCATTGGAATAGTTTCATCCATCAGATCAGAGGCCGGGGGTTACGTTGGAGAACCGGGCGGGAAGGAGAGGTGGTGGAAGCCAGGAGATAAAAAAAGACATCAAACGACGGTTTGAGGCTCGCCCGATTGAGGACGAGTCAATCGCGTCAAACTCCAGCACTCAGAAACTGTGTTATATATTTGCCGTAATTGTCGGGCCAGGAAAAACCACCAGTCCCGACTGAAAATGGGGCGAATGCTCACTTTCCTTCGTGCACCACAGTGGACGTCTACTATGTGGACGTCATGCGGGAACGAGTCCTCTGGGAGCCAGTCATAAATGTCCCGATCTTTTCTTCGGGGAATCGGTGGAGGAATCGTGTGTGGTGGATTTCAAAATTTACGTCCTGTGGGGTTTATCTATTGTTGTGGAAGCTGGAATTGTGGCGCTTTGACGATCTCTGAGGGACCTGACGGTGTGTTTAAAATCAATAAAGTTCAAGGTATGTGGCGTACATACTTATTGTGAAGTGAGAGACACTGGTGTAAGTGTGCCCAAGCTACTTTCCCAGTGTAAATCCTATTTCAATTAAGTAAAAAATATATTTCTATGAGACTTGTGATAATCGTCCCCGAGTTATTTAATTAGTAGTTGCAGTGGAATGTTTTGTCATTATACGGTATGTCTGATTGAAATATCCAAAAATCATTGGAAGTGACCTCATAATAAAGAAATAAATGGGTTTCGGTGTTGTAGGCTTGGTTGTTCAACTGGCAGGTGTTTTCGTTGTTTTGTATATTTACTTATTTTTGTGGGCAATGGTAGAAAGATGCATCCTATTATATATTATGTAGTTGTTTACATTAATTTGCTAGAAATTGGTTACTCACTTTTCTAGAGTAATGGTGCACACTGACTGTCATCCCGATTGAGGACATCTGACTCCGAACTTTGTATGGTCCTGGCTTTATAATTCAAAATGTCATGTGTTTACTGTATGCCATGTACAGCTCGGAAAAGTGATTTCTGTTTCAGCAATGAAGCAAGCACATCCAACGTACTCTGCGTCCTTGGCGTGGCAAGTGATTAACCAATTGCCGTCGATACACGTACTGTGCAAAATTAATTACCCTTGTTTGTTTCCGGAAGAGTAGCCACATGCATGCTCGATCATTGGGACAACTCAGCCGCATGCTTTTTTTTTCTGTCGCTGCGTAGCTTTGCGTAATGTTGATACATTCAAATATCATGGCGCTTACATTTCTTCGTATATTATCTGACTGGGTTTCAGAGATGTTACATCTCTCTCATCTTCTTCAGTTTTCGCGTACAGATACTGGCATATCGTATGAAATAAAGAGTCCGGGACGATGCTGGTGTCCCCCAGGCATTTATAGCTGGGGCACTACAAAACGTGCAGTCCAGCACCAGGAATGTAAAATAATAATTAATCGAACCGTCGAGGTCGAACAGATAACACCGGCCACTGCTAGGTTCCCGGGCTCTAAATCCGATGGTATGAACGAGCCGCTTTGAGCAAGCGGTTCGTGTCCCGGGGGTCGACCTGCGGCGAGGTGCGATCAGATTCTCCTCAAGCGGGAGGGCGAGTCTGGTCAAGTGAGAAGGCCCAATGGGCCCGACCAACGTTTCCTCATGGTTGCAGGCCAGGTTGATCGACATCTACTCGCTCAAGGAAATGGGAATGGGGCCTAGGCATCTGCCTGGGGGATGGCAGACGGGGGGCCCCCGGCCTGGAGGTAATTTACACCATCCCGCGTGGGTACTGTAAGGGAGGCGTCGAGGAGTTATGGAGAACGAGACCCTAGCTCACCACGCGGGTGGCCGGACGTGCCGACCGTACCCGGGGTGAGGCCGCGAGGGCCCCCACCCTCGCGGTGATATGCTTCCACCCGGCGATAGTCCCGGAGGGTCACGACCTGAATTGTCCGTTACCTCGTGGGCGACCGTGCCGCCTCGAGTCACGTGGCCGTTCCCCACGCGCTGGCGGCGCGACATTCGCTATAATATATATAGCAAGCGCTCAGCATATTGAGCTAACAGCCCCCTTATCTGGACATGCCTCCATACCGACCACAAGATTTGTCAGAAAATCCTAGACCATCTTCTAGGTTTCCACCTTGTCACCGAAGTTCACCACCATTTTTCTATGGCACGGCTATTTATGTAGCCCATGAATCTGAACCTAGACAGGACAATTACTTCCCAACAAAATAGAATGGCCATTAAAGATTTAGCAAACAAAGGAAAATAGTTGAATAAGTAAAGTTTGCACAGCAACAGGAATTTATCCTACACAATTCATTAAAGAACCAAATAAAAACGTTTTTAATCGTTAATAATGAGCAGTTATACAGGCCGGACCAACTCACCATGAAAGTTAGGAGCAAAGCCTAAATTTTTAGACTACCTCAAATTATAATTAACAATAATTCCAACCACATGGTGAGTCCAATTATTCATTAAACAGGTGTTTCGCAGACAACAGTTTGACTATAAAAGGGTGGTAGCTCTAACAAAGAAACCCCTTCCCTCATTTCATGCTGTCAGCAATGGCACACATGGAAGAGGAAAATGTTCACAAGACCTGAAAGAAAGAAAAATAATTTCTTTACACAAGGGGCAGTCAGGAGGTGAAGGCTTACAAGAAGCCACAAAGCTTTTTTACTCATTTGCCACAGGTCAGATACTCACCACGATGGTTATAAGCAAAGTGATACAGCAGAAAATTTAACAAATATGAACTGGCAACCATGGCCACATGCCTGGGTCTTCAGACACCGCAGACGTCACAGCAAGGTTCCAGGCCGTCAGCCACGGGAGAAGTTAACGACCGGCTTAGACGTCTCGACCAGGAGCCGCATGATCTTCTTGATGAAAAGGGCCTCAAGGAATGCGGCCATACAAGTTTCTCTGCACTTTGCTAAAGAGTAGAAGAGCCCAACTGGGGAGTGGACTGTTTCCCGTGACCATCATATGGCGTAACTGCAGAGGAATGGCAGGCACATAGGGGTCGCCTGGTCGTCCCACGAAAGGAAGCCTCTCCCTAAAGCCAGCACCTGAAATGAAGAGCCGGGCGGCCTAGGAATATATTGCCATGAATGCTACATAGCCTAAAAAAATTAATGAGACTATTGCTCTGGGACTCTATACTCTGAGTGGATGAGACCGTTAAGATAAATGTATTTTATGGAACTGATGGCTTCAAAACTGTAATGGCGTTGCTAATCAAGGTGAGGAGTTACAATAGAAAAATGCATGGTGCCTACAGGGATGAAACATGGTGGTGCGACAGATAGTCTTATGATGGGGCTGCATGAGTGCTAAGCTCGGTGTCGGGAGCTGCAGATTTTCAGGAGCGTGGTTAACATGAATTCACATGATGTACTGCTCTAATATTAAAAAATGAAGAGCAGATGCTAACCATCACTCACTTATGCCCTTTGGTCCCGTTCTGCACTTTTTCCAACAATGATGACAATTGAGATACCCAAAACCACATCTAAGGCCAACTGTTCCGCATATTCCCTGAAGAAGACAGGTCAAATGATTCAGGTGGCCAAGGTACTCTCTCACTGATCTGACAAAACCCAATCGAGGCACCTATTGGGGAACGTTCTAAGAGACAAGTTAGCATCACTCATACTCATTTCTTCATCAGCATTACTCAGCGTCTCTAAAACAGGTCGTTTCTTGAAAAGAATGGAAAAAGATAGATGTTGCAATGAGTCCCGTCAAGCCAACCGTTTGTTCTGGCTGATTTTCTCATGCCTAGTTAGAGCACTTTGGTGCATTGTCCCTTTGTCAAAATCATGGAGGGCTACATAGTTTCAGAAAATGGATTGCTCTAGAGATGTGGAAGGGTAGTTTTTGTTGTGGGGTGTAAAGTTCATTGTTTTGCATCAAACTAATTGAGTAAAACTTGAAAAGATTTTGTTAATCTAAGTTATATTAATTTACTTACTTTCAATGTTATGGAGTTTAAATAAATTTGTTCTATAAAACTCAATTTTTTGTCAAAATTTTGGAAATTATTCTTGTGTTACATTGTAGATATTGATATATAATTATCTATGGCTAACGTTTTATTCAAGGGGAAGTGATATTCAGTGTGAGATGCTGAGCACATCCGTCATATATATCCTTCTTCCTTCTTCTTTCAGCTGTCTTCCGGCTAGGCGTCGTGCACACAGCGAATCACACTCCATGTATGATTCGCTGCGAACCGCATTGTGATTTGGCGAATGTTTTACATGCCACACGTGATGCCCTTGCCCTTATAGACGCAAACCACACAACACCACACACCCACCACACATGCTGGTCGCCACGGGATACGTGATACACCTATTCTACCGGGTAACACCCGGCCCCAGTATACTGGTACTCATTTCGCGCCGAGCTCGGAAGGGATGACAGGCTGAGTCCGCCCCTGGTTGGTATTAGATTCAGTGGCCGAAACGGGGCTTGAACTCAGGACTCTTGGATCGCCAAGCTTGGCTGCCTTCCAAGCTTTGCTGCCCTCCGAACCACTGCGAGGGCATACACCAGGCAATATATGTAAACACACAACGCTGAATGACAGAAAGATTATCTTTACGAATCTCATAACTCAGATGAAGCTCCGTGAATCCACCGAAGTGAAGTTACACGGCCGACACCTTACCCTCTGGTTACAATTTACATCCAGTTGGGAACATCCACTTAACTGTTGAAATCCCCTCAACACAGCCACACGAAACACGTTGTTTTGTGGATTTTCATTCACGACCAACGTCGGGATCACGTGTCCCGCCTTGTGGGTGATGGGGAGTACCAAGAATGGCGCCGGCCGACTTCAAGGGTTTTCTCAGATCAGTGATACCAGTTATTTTAGAATCACTGGTTAGTCAATCTCACACATCCTCCGATCACGACCTACATGCGGATATTGAAACGCGCATTTCATTGTTATTTCAACATTTCGACGTCCGCACTCTATCCACCACTCATTCGATCATTATATTCACGAGTGTAAAACTCCCTCGTCCACCAAACTAGTGTTTATCGCAGTGGAGAAGTACAATGTGTAAAGAGTAGAGCCAGAGGGCTATACGCCGAATACCTCCTAACTCCCCATTCTCTCTCCCTCATCGGGAAGTTCTTGTCACACAGATGTTCGAATAAACCATTCAAGAGATAGACGGTGGCGCAGCACCGGAGTCTATTTGTTGCGAGTCCCAACACTGTCAGTCAACCTGAGATCGCCATGTGTGTTGCGGTGCGAGCAACTGCCGTTATCGTTGGAGGTGGTTGTTTTGAGTGCTTTGAATGAGCGCCCGCCTTGGTAAGCGGTTATCAAGCTGCTCGCTAACGAACACAAACCCGAGGAATGATTTCTCGCAATAATCGTGAAATTCATCGATTCCTTTGGAAACCTGAACTTTGATCTGACGTTCTGATCAACAGGCTGCAACAAACGGATCGAACCTTCCAGAAACACGTGGGGGTTGGATTGGTGGGAGACACGAAATGAAGACCCTGTAGGACTGGGAGACACAAAGTAAACACCGAGATTATGAAACAAGTTCTCCGTTGTTTTCGTCACTTTCCTAACTCAGCAAGTTCCCACCAACTTATTGACAAATTATACAAATCCCGAACCGGTTTTCATGTACGAAATCACATTCGTCAGATTAAATCAAAAACCTGGATATTCTCCCATCATTTTCCTGTTTTTCACCCGTCTGTGGGGGAACGCGGCCATCTTGTCCTGTATCTAATCACCCTGGTGCAGCGGAGAATCACGCCCTCTGATTGTCGAAATCAAATGAAAATTTAATTTTGTTGTTGAGTTGCTAATCTGCAATTCCTTTAATCAGTTATTTAGTGACGTCATAAAGCTAAAAACCGTTAACTACCCAGTTTTTTCGACCGCCGGACCCGAGCAAGACGCCTGTGATTGAGCTCCGTGTGTACCCTCACGGAAAAAATACACCAATGCCTTTGTTTCGTGTCGAGACGCCGACCGTGAGGGAGGAGACGAACCGAAGGAAGCGATGGGACCGCGTGTGAGGGTTCCCGGTTTTGGGGCGCTTGTTTTTTTTTTATTTTTTTTTTTTTCTCCGTTTTTTTTTTTTTTTTTTCCGGTCCATGTTCTCTTACTCTGCTGTAATTCGTCCTCTCCGCGGTTCTCGGGACAATTGTTTCCTCTAGGTCGAAGGAGCCCTCAGGTTCAGAGTGGAAACACGACGGACGAAGCGCCGCAGTCCTGCGATGGAGGAAAGACCACTGAAGATGTTCCGTGAGTTCAAGGTTCCCAGGTGAGGTAAGTTTTTGAACTCGAACTTTGTACAGCACCTGTTGTTTACCTGCGTCACAGTGACCTAGTGTTTTCAATCCCTAGTTCGTGTTGATTATAGATCTCCTCAAAACGTTGTGACGAGTTATATGTAGGAAACGTGGGTGGATGGGTTGTGGTGTGTGACGAAGGAAGATTGGATTCGGTTTTGGGTTTTCGGTTGGGATCCAGATTCCACCCTGTTCGTATCGGTTGGATACAAATCAGGTGAACTGGGTTAGCAGGCTAGTTTTTTATTTCCAGGGTTAGGTGGAGGGTGTGTTTCCTCTCGTTGCCCTGGTCTCGTCCTCTATAGACTAGTCTGTTTGTTTGTTTGTCTGTATAAATTATACCCATACATGGTTTTGCTTATTCTACTCTCCGAACCTGGTGTTGGTTCAGTGGTGAGGAGTGGTGGGTTGGGGATCCCCCTGGGGTTCTGCTGATTCCGGACCCTTGTAATTGAAATACCTTAAAAAATGTAACTGATACGCAGATAAATCATTTCAAATGTCGTATTTCCACACCGTAACGCAACATACGTTGCGGTGTGGAAGATTATTAACGTTTCGGCTACCTGACACGAGAGGGTGACACTAAACTAGATGAAAAAATTAGTGTCAAAATGGAACCAATTAAACGCTTATTTACCACATTTCTGTCAGTATAGCATCGACAGTTTCTTCGTTAATACCGTTACGGTGTGGAACCAGAATAAAAAATATACCATCAGAGATGGGGAATCCCCCGCCATTGAATGAAAAAGGTCATACATATTCCAGAATCTCGGAGATTTACAAATAGGTGTATTCCATATCCCTGTGTCGTAAAGAGGCGATCAGGGTTGCGTCAGGAATAGGGCATCGGTGTAAAACATGTGCTCAAATCAGCTATTGCGGTCATACGGTATGATCGCGTGGCGACCTCTAATGGGAGCAGGAAAGAGAAGAAGAAGTATTATATGTTTGATATATTGTATATTCTAATTTACATTCTCGCTTTCCTTCTCTTTCCCCCCTCTCTTGCCCCCTCTCATCCCACTTACTCCCTCTTTGCCCCCTCTCTCCCCTAGTCTGTTTCCTTTCCCCCTCCTCTCTCGCTCCCTATTCTGCCCCACTGCTCTTGCCCTCTCTCCCCCCTAGTCTGCCTTCTCTCTCCCGCCTCTCCCTCGCCCCTCGCTCTCGCCGCCAACACTCTCATCACCCTCTCACCACGCCGCCCCACTCTCTCGCGCGCGATATTGGTCGACAGATCAAATGGCGTAACTTGGGAACCGCCGTACGATGATATCAAACTTGAAAAGGCACATCCGCGGGTCCCCAGTAATATTCTGAAGTTTCAATCATGATCAGCCCGTAATACGTGCAAAAAAATAAACATAAAAAAATAAATAATATACATTAATTGTGAAGTCATTCTGATGTCATAGTACACAGGTCTTGTCATTGGTCGACGATTAATGGCGTAACTTGAACCGTGTCCGAATAAGTATGAAAACTCGAAAAGGCACATCGCGGTCCTCAGAATATTCCTGGCAAGTTTCAATGCAGATGACGTCAATCGTGCAAAAAAGAAACATAATAAAAATAAATAAATAAATAAATAAATAAACATTAATTTGTGACTTCCATTCGTGGATGTCATAGACGTGGTCTTGTCATGTGGTTAGACAGATAAATGGCCGTAACTTGGGACCGCTCGTCGAATTGACATCAAACTTGAAAGGCACACGGCGGGTCCGCGCAATATTCTGGCAAGTTTCATCAGATCGTCGGCGGTTGTCGAGAAACGGCGGTGAGACAAACAGACACACACTCACACACACACACACAAACCACACACACACCAACACAAGACACACACACACATCAGATTGGAATTATAGATAGAACTATGTAACGTGGCCGTAAAAAAAAAAAAAAAAAAATTCAACGCGAGCAACAAAAACAACCCAACAGGCGTTCTTTCGCTCTCGGTGCCCGTACGTGCGTGGCCGGAACTTCGATATTATTCGCAGTTACGATTATTCGATTTAGTTTTAATACAATTATAATTAGCGCAACGCGTATTTTACTTTTCGGCATGTCGCTGGAAGGATACAAAAGAGAAGAGAAGAGAGAGAGAAAAATTACTTCTGGTTCGGAGCAATACCAGCATCTGATGTTACCGAAATGTATGTCCGTCGTAATATGAAAACGATCATATTGGGGGGCATTGTGTTTTATCTTATAAATGCGCATAGAATCGAGAAATTTTTAGAATACACGGAAGTATCATCTCCGGAAGCCCGTACGTTTGTAACCCGTATGGGGAAGCGGATAGCTTCCTTCCTCGGCCATGCCACAGAACACGTGTTTGTATTGGTTTGGTAAAATAAATGGCCATAACTTGGGAGGCACACCATTGTCCGATTAATATCAATCTTGAAAGGCACTCTCAGGTCCAGCAATATTATCTGGCAAGTTTCATGAGATCGGCTGACGAGCGGTTGTTCTGAGAAACACGGTCACAGACACATCACACACACACATCAACAACACACACACACAATACATCACACAACACACACATACACACCGACACACCAACACAAACACACACACACACACACACACACACACCAACAATTGCTGGATATTATAGATAGAGTTTCAGGCAAAAAAAAATTGTCAAAAAAAAAATTCCCTACCTACTACAATTTTTTTTGGCCTGCAAATAGGAAACCAATGGTTTTTTTTTTTTTGGTCCAACGTTCTGGCGGACTGACATAGAGGGCGACCTAAACTAGATGAAAAAAAGAAGTGTCAAAATGGAAGCAATTAAACGCTTATTTACACATTCTGTAGTATAGCATTTATAGTTTCTTTCGTAATACTGTTAGGTATGCGAACAGAATAAAAAACGCAATGCATCATCG
>CM068952.1:83631369-83651283 GCA_035128595.1 Eptatretus atami
AGCGCCGCGAGGGAGCAGCGCTAAGGGAGGGGGTGCATTGCCTGTGAAATCACCCTGCCTGTTGAAACCACAAGGGTCACAGTTTATAGCTGGGATGGGATTCAAACCCAGGCTACACAGCTTTAGAGTAAGCATGCGGTCATTCTCTGAAAATGGCCAATAAGCAATAGAATTGCAATGAACAATATAAAATGTCCAAAATTATCATTTTTTCATCTCAAACACATTGTTTCCAGGTATAGCATATAATTTAATCAATGAAGACATACACTTTATCATTGATTTATCCTCATTTTGTTAGATTATAGATTTGTAAATGTTACGTGTGGATAGGACGTACCATCCTGAAACAGATACAAAAATATGAACTCACTCGGCTCTAAAATATGAACAAATCTAAATATGGATACATATTTCATCTCTACTTCAAAAAGCGCTCATAATAACTTCTGCTACTGTCTAACTGAAACTGAGGCGCGGTGAGAAATGCTAATGGAACATAACCAATTGCATTTTCCACACCGTAACGGCAAATTCATTTGTTCAGAATTTTCTGTTACATTAAAATCTACTCTGCTTGTTCACGATGTTGAAACGTTTATTATGAATCTCATTGACTTGTAATTGAAAATACCTTAAAAATGTAACTGATACGCAGATAATCATTTCAAATGTCGTATTTTCCACACCGTTAACGCAACATACGTTGCCGGTGTGGAAGATTATTAACGTTTCGGCTACCTGACACGACGAGGGTGACACTAAACTAGATGAAAATTAGTGTCAAAATGGAAACCCAATTAAACGCTTATTTACACATTTTCTGTCAGTATAGCATCGACAGTTTCTTCGTTAATACCGTTACGGTGGGAACCAGAATAAAAATATACCATCAGAGATGGGCGATCCCCGCCATTGAATGGAAAAGTCATACATATTCCAGATAATGAGGGAGGTGAATTGGAAACAGACACCATTTGGGTCATCATCTCGAAAAAAGTTCCCCAGGGGTGAGAACGTAGTAACCAAAAATAATTGAAATCAATAAGCGCGTTTTCCATTAATTACAAAAAACATTTTTTCAAGATGGCCGCCCCAGTCGGCCATCTTGGATCCGGGCCACGCCCCAAAATCAATAGGTTCTCCTTTTCAGTTGGTCCATGTGACTCAAATTTCAAATCGATATGGCGAAAAAAAATTTTTCAAAATGCCGCCCCAGTCGGCCATCTTGGATCGACCACGCCCAACATTAATAGGTTCTTCCTTTCAGGGTGGTACATGTGTGACCCATTTCAAATCGATATGGCCAACAGTTTATGAGTTATCGCAACTCACAGCTATAAATGTTGACGGACGGACGGACGACGGACGGACAGCCGGACGACCTGGGTGACAAAATACCCCCTTCCGCCACGCGGCGGGGATAAAACATAAAAAAAACGCAATGCCATAATCGAACTCACCTCGACTGTGTATATATTTGCCGTATTTGCGGCAGGAAAAAACCCAGTCGAGTGTAAAATCGGCGATGCTTACTTTCTCGTCACGTGACTCTACATGTGACGTCATCAGCAGGCTGGGAGACCAGTCTAAATGTCCGATCGTTACGGGTGAATCAAATTACGCTTGTGGGGTACAAGGGATCAGTGGCGATCTGAGGACTGACGGTGTTGTTTTTATCAATAAGTTCAGGTATTGCGTTACAATATAGACCCAAGCTACTTTCCAGTGTAATACCCTATTTCAATTATGTAAAAAAAAAAATATTCTAGAGACGATGTAAATCCCGAGTTATCAATGGTTACATGTGATTTTTATTCATTATATAATATGTCTGATCGAAATATCCAAAATTCATGGAAGTGACTCATGATAAAAGCTAACTAAAATGGGTTCGGGTGTTGTTCAAGATGTGTTTTTGATTGATATTGTGCGAATTCGCGCCCGTCGGCGTGCGAATCGGCCACGTGACTCGAATCGCGACCGCCTCGCCCACGAGAGGACAATTCGTCGTGACCCTCCCGGCTAACGCCGGGATCCAGTCACGGTGGACCTTCGCCTCACCCACAACCCAGTCCGCATCTTACCCGCGCAGAATAGGGTGAATCGCCGAAAGTCGATATACCTAAGTACCCACACGGGTAACCTACCGAGGGGTTGTACCTCGCCACAGCCGACTTCGGACACGATCCGCTTAAGCGGCTCGTTCCGGGCTAACGGAAACGAGCGGTGTTATCGTCGGCCTTGACGGTTCAGATTAATTATCGGGCGTCCCGCGCCCACGACGAACCCTTTACGTGAAACAAGATGGAGACCCAACGAAGGAAGGACGCAGCGAAACGGGGAAGAATTCAACAAACAAGCATTTTATTTACAACGACACCACACAGAGCACACATATAGCAAACAGTATGAAATCAGCAAAATGCACATATATCACATAGAAAACAAAACCCACAATGCAGAGCTACCACCGAATACGCGACACACGGACCACTTACACAGTACTACTTATAAGACACGGCGCCACACAACACACGTTCACACAAAACCCCAAAAGAAAATGGAAGTCGACTTCCCTGTGGTGTTGAGTCCTCGGCGACCGTCCTCGCCGTGTCCGCGAGCTCTCTTGGTGCCGAAACCCGGGAAGCGAGCAGAGAGAATCGACGACGAAGAGAAGAGCAGAAAGAACCTCCAAGCCGAAGGGAGCAGAGCAGAAAACGACGACCAAGGAGAAGAGCTGAATCAAACGACGAAAGAGAGACAAGAGAGAAAGAGCGCCGAACCAAGAGAGAACCAAAGAACAAAACCCTCATTCGCCTCCGCTTCTTATGCGCCCGGCGCCACGCCCCGTTCTCGGCTCCACCTTCCTTCGAGAAGGGGGCGTTCCCTCTCGTCCCTCCCACCTCCGCGCTTGTGGGGGACGAGGCGAAGCCGTTCTGGCGCCGGGCCAAGGAAGAAAAACAGCGGGAAAACGCGCGTCCCCGCCCTGGGGACCTCTCCCCTCCCCTTTTGCGTTCGACGGCTTGCAACGCGCAAACCGTCGTACGTAGACCGCTGAGGATGCGTTCGTTGGTGTAGGTAGCGTGGTTGAGATGGTGGCGTGGTTGTGAGGGTGGCGGTGCTGGCGTGTTGGATGGTGCTTGGTTGGCGTTGTTGTTGCGTTGAAGTGTGGTTGGCGTTGTTGGCGTTGAAGTGTGGTTGCGTTGTTGGTTCGAAAATAAAGCAGAACAGAAAAACGCCTAACTCAAAGCGTGCAGCCCGAATGAATCACATTAATTCCCTCTATACAACGGGTTTGGAGCTAACTACACATGTACTTCAGAAATACCTCACCTATGGAACCTTTATGATGTTTGCGAATTTCCACAGCCGTAACACTACCCCTCCCTTTTACAGACTCGTCCCGGTCGTCAAATTATCGTGTGCCATCATGTGTAGTTCTCCCCTAGTACGTTTACCTACGGATCCCTGAGGGCGACATTCATGGTATTCGTGTCCCCAAAATAAATAACCTGAGGGCTGAGTAACTAACTAAACAAACTCACTCATACAGACGACTTAACTAAAATTGCCGGCGCTAGACAGACATGCCGGGGGCGCACTCGTATTACATACACAACTTAACAACTTAACCTTATAAATTTTACACTACTCCATGGCCCAGGATCAATGGACTCTGCAGGAAAAAAGGTGAGAGTCAACAGAGGACCGGTGCACGGGCCGCCACTGCAGGCCCGTGTTGCAGCTGCCAACAGGACAGTTCCTGTAGCTTGCAAACTTTGCTTGATCCTGGCGCACATGCAATGAACAAGGGAGGGGGCAAGCAAAATGGAACGGGGCTGGATGACAGGGCAGTGGCATGAGCATGGCAAAGGTGAAGGCAAACATAGCCTGCAGAAAAGGCCGTTGCAGGCAAACACAGCGCCGGGACGAACGGCCGGCACAGGCCTTGCAGCAAAACAACAGCTGCCGATGAAGTTGCGGCCTCTTGCCATGCAGTGCAGGTTGGTGGAGGGAGTGCGGTGGTGCTGCACTCGCAGAAGCAGGCTCGGCTACCTAACTGTCTCCCTCCCACCTATCGCCTTTGCCTGTCACTGTTCATACCCACTCCCTTAATTTGTCAAAAAAACCAATTTAGCCCCAACTTATTTTTGTTTGTTTTTATTTTCACCCTCTTCCCCACTATAAATCGTCCCCTAACCCCCTTTACTGTCCTTGTTCGGCTAACCTATCTCGTCTCCTAGCCTACTCCCAACCCCTACGTTCCTTCCCGAGGGGAATAAGGGAGAGCTAGCGTCCTGTGTCGAGGCCCAACTCGAGCCTCAGGATGGCCTCCCCAGATCTCAGCGATCTAACCCAAAGTGGGTCCAGCGGCCCACAACGAGAGCGAAGGGATGGATGGTGCGGAGGGGTACACTTCCTAATCTACCCTATCCATTTAACTATTAAACTACCCCGGGCTTTCAAAAAGCGCCTCTCGCTTACACTATTGGTTCTAACAACCAGATTCCCGTCGCCTGTGTTGGTGTCCTTACATTTCGGGCCTTGCCCTCCATTTTCCTCCCGTGCCCTCACACGGTCTCATGGCTGGGACGCGTGGCTCCCTTGGCAGGCACGACCTCTGCCGATTCTCCTACAATGGCACCCCCGGGCCTACACTGCCTCCGAGCCTACCAGCTCCCTAAACACCGGGAGTGCCCCCATGGCAACTCCCCTGACACGCACACGTGGCAGGCTGGCGCCCGGCGCCTTTCCGAGGGTCACCCGTGCCCACGACACTGCCCACCGGCTTACGCGCTCCGGGCCCCCGCACCAAGCGGGCCGCCCGTGCCACTACGCTAACCCGGCCCCCATGGGCCCTTGCCTACCACGGCCGACTAGCCCGGTGCCCGGGGTACCACTCAGCGATACTCACCGTTCGCAGCCACGCCTCCGCGTCAACAGGGCTCCTGCACCCCTCCAAAATGGGTTTCGAGCCTACACTCCCACCAACAGCAAAACGACCTCCATTTTGTCAATTTGACTAACCCAGCTAACTCACTTTACTCTGACCCCGGGGTCCCTTGGGCAGGAGTCACTCTCCCCCCAATCACTCATCGCACCATGCATCCCCCACCCGCTGGCCTCACTCACTCAACATGTCTCCACACAACTCACCAACACTTCAACACACACACCGCTGAATCCTGCCATCCTTCTACCTACATCCCCTAACTACCTCGTGCTCCCACGTCGTCCCTTAAACTATAGCACGTTCCATTTAACACTACGTAGCTAAGCTACGTCCCTCTACACGCCCAAAGTCTGTCACTGTCTCCAAATCTTTAAAAATCATTCCCATCTAAATCTCAACTAAAATCCCTCTACCTAATCCATTCCACGGGCCCCATGAGGACTTACCCCTGCCCCATGGAGCCGGTCTAGCTAAGCTAACCCTTCCCCTAGCTAGTTCCATCCTGTGCCCAAGAAGGGGTCTTTCACCCCTTACCTGGGAATCCTGTTCACCCGAAAGCGAGGCTTGCTTTTGTTAATTTGTTTATTTCCAATTATGCGCAGCACCAGCGCGGCAATTCACAGCCTGCGCTCTTGCACCTTGCCCATGACGTCAGCAGCTGCATGCGTACCTCTTCCCTCATGGACGGTACCATCCGGCAGGGGTTCACCCTCCTGCCGGATTCCAACCCTACGTGCAGCCATGACGTCACCCTGCGCACCCCAAAAACAAACTCGCACTCCGAGGGGCTCCCACGCGAACACATGTGCTCTGCCCGTTGGAGCCTAACACACGCTCGCGTGGAGAACCCGTCCGGTCCAAATCCGTTGTCCTGCCTAAACTTTGTCCGTCCGCGGGATCGGCAAATCCACCGCTGGCGTTTCCGGACCGGGCTTCACCCCGCAAGCGAGCACGTGGGGTCTCGTGCGTTGCACAGCACGACCTCGCGCTCGCTGCTGGTGAACCCGGCACGGTCCCGAAGCAACTACGGCCGCTACCCGGCCTCTGTCCCTTACATGTCGCCGTCGTCGTCGCCACTCGACCCACGCACACCTGCGTGTCACGACGCACAGACTCCACTCCAAACACCACATTACACCGGGAGACGCGGCTGCATGCTCACGCATGCCGACCGACATCTCCCTCACATACAGAGACCTCACACACACGGTCTCCCTCACACTCGGCCGCTCACCCACGCATGCCACCTCCCTCGCACACGTGCTCCACTCACACATGGCCTTCCACTTGCACACGTGGGGCACTCACCCCTGGGGTCTCATCCACACACGGCGTGCTGGGAGGCACGCACTCCGCAACTTGCCACCCCACCACTCACACAGGGTCGCTTCCACACACGGGGACACACTCACACCTTGCGTGCCGCAAAGCACGCATGTCCGCACACTCGCAAACACACACACCCTGCACAACCACACTGGGGGTTCGTGTCCCCACAAAGGTTCCCGGGCCTCTATACCCCCAAGCTACACGTGCACCTATCCACAAGCACTCTCTCCTTCAACTCCGCTTGGCACGACCGGACCCACCTGTCGTGATTCGCTTCAAGGGGCATACTCCCTCCCTCGTTCCCGGAGGCAGCCATCCAGCTGCTCACACCGGGTCCCCACACCTCCGCGAGCTCACCCCCATTATCCTCCACTACTTCTGTGTGTGTGTGTGTGTTCTGTTCCTTTAACCCCGTCATTATCATGCAGTCTCTCCTCTATTTTCTCTACCTCCCGCGTCTCTATACGTTTATTAGTTTCTGTTGTCTCCTCGTGTCTATTAGTCTCTGCTTCTTTCTGGCGTCTTTCCTTATCTTTACGTAGGTCACCTTGCTTTCTCCTTCAGTCGCTCCCGTCCTTCCTCTGTTTCACTCCTTGCTCTTTCACGATCTCCGCGTACCTCATCCTTGCTTTCCGTCTTAATTGTTCTTTTCTCTCCCTCCCAATTCCTTTCACATCGTGTCTTATACATTTATTAGTTCTGTTTCTTTCTGGAGTTTTTCCATTTCTCTGGACTTCAATTTTACTCTCTCCTTCAGTTCATTAATTCAAACTCGTATAGTTTTTGTTTTCTCTCCACAGTTTCTCCTGCTCATCATTTTCCAATCTCATCGTTTCTTCAATTGGCTCATTTCCTTCCTGTGTTTCTTCGCTGTTCTCTCATTACCTTCCTTGTTTCCTCTGCTGGCCTTCCTTCTCCATCCTCATGGTTTTTCATTTGGTTAATCTCTTTTTGTGTTCATTTGCTGCTGTCTCATTACTCTTCCTTGTTCTTCTCCTGTCCTTCCTTCTGCAGTTTCATGGTTTTCTTCATGTGGTTAATTTCCCTTTTGTGTTTCATTCGCTGTACTTTGTTTATCTCTTCGCACTCCAGCCTTGTCTTTTCTTTCAATTGGTCACCTCGGCTTCATGTTCCTTTTGTTTTCTATCCCATTGTTCCTCTCGTTCTTCCCTCTCCAATCTCGTTGTGTCCTTCAATCTCCGATTTCTCCCTTCCTGCTTCATTCCTTGCTCCTTCAACTTCTCCTCGTACTCCAACCTATTTTTCCTTTGTCGTTCAGTTTCAAATTCATACTCTTTCAGTTTTTTATTCCACTGTCTCTCTTGTTCCTCGTTCTGCAATCTCATTATTTCTTTCAACTGACTGATTTCTTTCTCCTGTCTCATTCCTTGTTCTTCCAGTACTCTTTCTTGTTCCTCTTTTAACACTCTCAGTTCGTTTTGTAGTTCCGTTCCTTTGTTTTGGTGTTTCTGTAACTCAGTTTTCTTTTCCAATTCCTTTCTCATCTCCGCACACTCCGACCTTGCTTTGGCTTCCAACTGTCCTTCCGGCTTGCCTTGTGGTTGTCTATCCGTCTTCCCAGTTCCTCTGTCTCCGTTTTTACCTCCCGTCCCAGCTTATCAACTCTCTTCGTCATGTCTTGAAGTCTTTTCTCACACTCACCATTTTATTTCCTTCGTGCACGTCTCCGTCACCCCAATTAATTTTTCCCTCTCGGTTACCGTCACTTTTTCCGTCACTTCCACGCTTCTCGCCCAACACGTCTCCCGTATTATTTTCTCCTCACCCGCCTTCACCGCGGGCCTGACAACCGTTGCACCCTTCCCAGCTCGTTCGCTCCCAACGTGGCGTCGCCATTACGCACTTTGCTGTTGTGGCCTTCATGCCCGCCTGCAGGCTCCGGCCCATTTGCTTGTTTCACCCGCATTTCTTTATTTCTTCCTTCATTCCTTGCGCATTTGTTTCCATATTCTCGTTTATGCCTTTTATTTCGTTTTTCATTTCGAGTGAGTTCCATCCATTTTGTTGTTCATTTGTTGCATATCGATTTCATTTCGGTTGTGTTGTTTCCATTCTGAGTGCGTTTCCATCCATTTTTTCGTTCATTCCATTTGTGTTCGTTTCCATCTGCTTGTTCACTCCTTTTATTTCGTTTTCATTCCATTCATTTTCGTTTTCATTTCGTTTATGGCTTGCAAAATCATTTCGAATGCACTCGGCTGAGCCGATTCGGCCAGGATCGGGGGGTTTTGGTGGAGAGGGGGAGGGGAGGTGTTATACACCGCGCCGCATCCATTTCGGGCCCTGGGTTCAGTTGGGGGGGAAACTGTTCCTGCACACCAATGTCCTGCTCGGGGATCTCGTCCTGGGCCATGGATTCTACATCACTACACATATACATTCCTAATACCCCGGCTCCCGCTCGCCTTGAGACGCCATCTTATTCCACGTAAGGGTTAATTTAGCTCGCTCGTAATTTAGAGGGAATCGGGGGTCGCTCTTCTCACCCCTGGACCGATTCCCTATGAATTTAGCTGGGACAGGAGGGTTCGTTTTCCCGCTCTTACAACCAGTGTTGCGAATTCGCGCCCGTCGGCGTCGCGATCGGCCACGTGACTCGAATCGCGACCGCCTCGCCCACCGGACGGACAATTCAGTCGTGACCCTCCCGGCTAACGCCGGGATCCAGTCACGGGTGGACCTTTCGGCCTCACCACAACCCAGTCCGCATTCTACCCGTGCGGAATAGGGTGAATCGCCGAAAGTCGATATACCTAAGTACCCGCACGGGTAACCTACCGAGGGGTTGTACCTCGCCACAGGCCGACTTCGGACACGATCCGCTTAAGCGGCTCG
This sequence comes from Eptatretus atami, assembly GCA_035128595.1. Lineage (NCBI taxonomy): Eukaryota > Metazoa > Chordata > Myxini > Myxiniformes > Myxinidae > Eptatretus > Eptatretus atami. Next base: position 83,640,512 of record CM068952.1, read on the forward strand.
TTCCGGGCTAAGGGATAACGAGCGTGTTATCGTCGGCCTTGACGGTTCAGATTAATTATCGGGCGTCCCGCGCCCACGACGAACCCTTTACGTGAAACAAGATGGAGACCCAACGAAGGAAGGACGCAGCGAAACGGGGGAAGAATTCAACAAACAAGCATTTTATTTACAACGACACCACACAGAGCACACATATAGCAAACAGTATGAAATCAGCAAAATGCACATATATCACATAGAAAACAAAACCCACAATGCAGAGCTACCACCGAATACGCGACACACGGACCACTTACACAGTACTACTTATAAGACACGGCGCCACACACACACACGTTCACACAAACCCCAAAAGAAAATGGAAGTCGACTTCCTGTGGTGTTGAGTCCTCGGCGACCGTCCTCGCCGTGGTCCGCGAGCTCTCTTGGTGCCGAAACCCGGGAAGCGAGCAGAGAGAATCGACGACGAAGAGAAGAGCAGAAAGAACCTCCAAGCCGAAGGGAGCAGAGCAGAAAACGACGACCAAGGAGAAGAGCTGAATCAACGACGAAGAGAAGACAAGAGAGAAAGAGGCCGAACCAAGAGAGAACCAAAGAACAAAACCTCATTCGCCTCCGCTTCTTATGCGCCCGGCGCACGCCCCGTTCTCGGCTCCACCTTCCTTCGAGCGCTTCGAGAAGGGGGCGTTCCCTCTCGTTCCTCCCACCTCCGGCTTGTGGGGGACGAGGCGAAGCCGTTCTGGCGCCGGGCCAAGGAAGGAAAAACAGCGGGAAAAGCGCGTCCCCGCCCTGGGAGCCTCTCCCCTCCCCTTTTGCTTCGACGGCTTGCAACGCGCAAACCGTCGTACGTAGACCGCTGAGGATGGCGTTCGTTGGTGTAGGTAGCGTGGTTGAGATGGTGGCGTGGTTGTGAGGGTGGCGGTGCTGGCGTTGTTGGAGTGGTGGCTGGTTGGCGTTGTTGTTGGCGTTGAAGTGTGGTGGCGTGTTGTGTTGAAGTGTGGTTGGCGTTGTTGTGTTGAATGTGTGGCTGTTGGCGTTGAAGTTTGGTTGGCGTTGTTGGTTCGAAAATAAAGCAGAACAGAAAAACGCCTCACTCAAAGCGTCGCAGCCCGAATGAATCACATTAATTCCCTCTATACAACGGGTTTGGAACTAACTACACATGTACTTCAGAAATACCTCACCTATGGGACCTTTATGATGTTTGCGAATTTCCACAGCCGTAACAAATTTTACTTATTTTGTGTATGTAGGCAATGGGTAGAAGATTATCTATTATAATGTAGTTACAAGAAATTGGCCACTTTTCAGAGAATGACCCATGCATACCTCTCAGCTATCCTGCCATGCTGTTAATGAAATGTTTCATTTTTATAAAATTTATACTTATCTCTGCTGAAGTGACCGGTCATATAATGAACAGAGATCATAAAAAAACTGGAAACATGGTGTAAAATAAAATTGCACATTTTCAGTGAACCTTCAATCGCCCGATATGCCACAGAACAACGTGGGACCATTAATGGTGTTTCATTTTGATTCAAAGGTGACAAGTTTACAACTTTTATAATTCAAACACAGACAGAATTTGTTCAATTGCCTCCCTTTGTACTTCAAACTCTTAAAGCTCCACTGAAATAGAGCTTCATGTTTGGTTTAGCTAATAAATGTGCTTTCTCTAAACACATATTCATCGGTTTTCTAAAATAAAAACTTTGAAACGAAAATTCTCGTGAATTTTGGACCAGCTGGGATAACAGTTCTATGAACGGAAGTAAATAGTAAGTATTGCCACCTTTTGTTGCAAAAACTGCGCCACACCCCATTATTCATGACTCGTGAAAACCTATGGCTTTACCATGAAAAGTTTCATTGAGAATTCTGTTTACATGGAAGATTTCTGTTGCCACTGTTGAGATCTCTATTTATTGTGGTCGAGACCTTTCATAAAGAGTTAGAGGTCTTAATCGGGAGCTCTGGTCAAAGCGTAGTCGGTAATAAGCAGTATTCATCACATTTCAGAAAATGTAATAATGCTGCCTTATACTCCAGCACAAGGGGAGCAGGTGGGGTGGTTGGGGAATAGGGACTGCCTGGAAGGTAGGCCCTGACGCAAAATAACCCACCGTTGCAGCAGGTTCTGTACATTTTAGAAATCATCATCAGATATTTTAATTTGACATTTTTTTAGACTATAAAACTTTTTTGTTCTACCTTCAGATGCAAAAATGTGCAAATTATTTTCATTTCCCACTCTGGAGCATCCAACATATAACTGGCTGTGTGAAAAGCATGGTGATGCCAGGTTTAAGCCAAACCACCTTCAAAGGACTGTCATCGTGCCTTGTTAATTGATTGACATGGCAAAACTGAATTTGATGGGAAATTAGATATGCTTTAATTCAGAGGGAAAATCTGAGGGAACGATTAGAATCCTTGGCAGGAACACATCCTCTCCCTTAAATTTCCCAGTGATGATTGTCATCACTGGTAGCATTTGTTCAACAACGAGCCTTGTGGCATTGCACAATATTGGTGGATCAAGATTCCTCATCAGCATGATTGGAGTTCCAATTTTTAGCAATTAACAGCTTTCCATCTAAGTTTGACATGAGTGTTCTTCTTGACTACAAATCTCTGTTTGCACCACCAGTAATCGCACGAGGGAAGTCTCCAAAGTTGAGGCTACGGCGCTTCCGCACAACGGACATGGAGGTTATCGGTGGGGGAGAAATTTGTCAAGGGAAAACCGTCGCTCCCGATAAAAATAAATATACCATCAGAGATGGGGAATCCCCCGCCATTGAATGAAAAAGGTCATACATATTCCAGATAATGAGGGAGGTGAATTGGAAAAAGACACCATTTGGTCATCATCTCGAAAAAGTTCCACAGGGGTGAGGAACGTAGTAACCAAAAATAATTGAAATCAGATAAGCGGTTTTCCATTTATTACAAAAAACATTTTTTTCAAGATGGCCACCCCAGTCGGCCATCTTGGATCCGGCCATGCCCAAAATCAATAGGGTTCTTCCTTTTCAGGTGGTACATGTGTGACCCAAATTTCAAATCGATATGGCGAACAGTTTATGAGTTATCGCACTCACAGCTATAAATGTTGACGCCCAACCAGCCAGCCGGACGGCCGGACAGCCGGACGGACGACCCGGGTGACAACAATATCCCCCTTCCGCCACGCGGCGGGGGATAAAAACCCAGGCAGTGAATAAGCATGAACCTCCCTCGAGGGCAGAAGGCCAAAAGGCTGAGGCCTATTATGAGCTCTGGCTTTCTCAAGGGCCATGAAACCTACCATATATAAACAAATATGGGTTTATGCTTGCTTTACGATGAAGAGAAAACATAGGGAAGGCATGGCAATTGTGAATACTGTACAACACTTACTGCAGCAGATGGCTTTGGCTAACCACAGTAAAAAATGGTGAAAGCATTATTTAGTTGGGATATAATTGTGGGTGGAGTCAGGCCAGCTGTCCAGCCAATGGGTGGAAGACACAGCTCCGCTAATTATAAATGCTGGCCTTCACTCCGGTTGTGTGTCACGTGATAGCTGTTAGCCAATCAGACTGTATATAAATTTTTAAAAAGAGGGAAAAGTGGCCTTTAAAGGCTGAGGTGGTGGATGAAAATACCCTTAGGATAATCCCTGAGCCGGACTTGGTTGTGTGCCAAATGTGGTTCCTGGCCCAGCGGTCTTTGCAAAGAACACGAACATACAGACAGACGACAAATTTTATTTAGATTTATTATTACCCTCGCCGAAGGAGAGGGTATTGCATTTGGGTCAGTTTGTTGTCTTTGTTTGTTTGTCCGCAACTGCATGTCGGATTGAGACAATATTTTCACCATTGGTGTGACTGCTCATGTAGAATGTTTTAGTGATAATTATGACGTCATAGGCCATGTAGTGTGGCAGCCATATTGGAAAAAAGGAAAAACTTTGGACCTTTGTTTCTCTGAAACTGCACGAAGGAAAAAATTAAAACTTGGCACACGGCAAGTACTCCTCGAGGAATGAGTCTTTTTATGATGTCATAGGTGCCTTCATTATTCTGTCATAATTGCACATGTAGAACGCTACATCCGATCAGAATGAACATTTTTGAGGGTCATCCCAGGATAAAATAGTCTACAAATTTTTTTGATGATGTCATCGGTCACGTGATTCGGCAGCCATATTTTTTTTTTTTTGAAACCTTCAAAAATCTTCTCTGAAAAGGCTGATCCAGCCATCACTGCCAGCATTTATAAAGTGGCAGTTCTAATTATGTCCCTTATTAATTACATAACACACCAGTACACAAACGCCACGCAAAATACACCACACAACACTACACAAATACCACACAACACTCCACAGAAAACAAGTCCTGACGAGGGTCTGCAATCTCCGATTACTCTTTTTCTTGTTTTAGATGCGTTTTGTCCCTCGATTTTCCCTCCCTCAAAATCCATCGCTGGTACGACATAGAACATCATGTAACCCCTTTACATCATCTCGAGAACGCTCTTACATCCAGAAATGTATCATGGTAGAACTGCATAGTGCCCATGCGTGCTCTACAATAGCTATTTTGTCTTTGGCCAAAGAAAGATTTACAATTTACTTTTTAACATAAAATATTCATTCACTAATAGCATGGATGGTTCGCATGTGATCAATTTAAAACTTTATTTTGACATCTCTGATAAGACTCCCTGCAATTACAATCGCTCATCACACCCTCACTCATTCTTCCTCATTCCCTCCTTCCTTCGCTCCCTCAAAGGTGATGGAAACCGACACCATGTAGGCGTTTTACAGCCATTTGCATGTCAAGATACACACGCTGACAAAGCGACACACCACCCTTCCTACTCTCCATTTCCAATTTGTTTTCTGTGATCAGTGTGGACCAGAGTGGGTACCAGCTACGTCTACAGAGGCATTCATACATCGGCATGACCACAGTAGTACTGGTATTCGCACATCATTTCAAATAAATAAAGATGGGAATTTGTCGAGTGCTTTGATACTCAAACCTTTTTTTTTGTTGTAGTATATCGATAAACAGGTATCATATTTGCATGTTTGTACTTGAGTAGGATCTTCTAAAACTGAACCTGTCAAATATTGGTGCCTTACCGTGTGTCTCTGATGGTATCGGCAAATTCATGCTTGTTGGTTATTAGCATACATTACATACTTTGGTGATCACAGATTATTTTTTTCAACATTAAACGGTCATTGTTTTTTTGTTTGATTGGTGTTCAACGCCATACTCAAGGGTATTTCGCTTATATGACGACGGATTCTCCATTTCTTACTCCGTACTATAATATGATGGAAAACCGGAGAAAACCAAGGATAAAATATACTAGTACGTGCCCGTAAAAAAAAAATTAAAATAAAAATAATAATAAATAATAATAAATAATAAATAAACACACACAGGCCGCTTCTCGCCTCGCGTGCCCGACTAGTGCGTGGCCCGGAAGTTCATTATTCGCAGTTACGATATTCGCAATTTATTTTAATACCCAATTATTCAATTAGCGCCAAGTATTTTAACTTCGCAATGTCGTGGCAAGGAAAAACAAAAAGAGAAGAGAAGAGAGAGAAAAAATTTACTTCCTGGTTCGGAGCATACCAGCACTCTGAGTTCCCGAAATTTATACACCGTCTAATATGAAAACAATCATAACTTGGGCCATTTGTGTTTATAAATGCGCATAAGAAATCGAGAAATTATTAGAATACACGAAGTCATCACTCTCCGGAAGCCCATACGTTGTAACCCGTAATGGGGAACGCGGCTGAGGTTCCCTTCCCATCGGCCACGCCCACGCAACAACGTGTCTTGTCATTGGTTTGGTAAATAAATGGCCATAACTTGGGAAGCACTTGTCCGATTAATATCAAACCTTGAAAAGGCACATCCTCAGGTCCCCAGCAATATACCTGGCAAGTTTCAATCAGATCGGACCAGAGGTTGTCGAGAAACAGCGGTCACACACACCACACACACACAACACACACACACACACACACCACACACACACACACACACACCACACACACACACACATTGCTGGAATTATAGATAGATACAGGGCTAAGCGCATGTAAGTGGTTACCACTCTGTTTCAAAAATGTCAAAAAATGAAGTTTGTTCCATTGCCTTCTCACTACATTTTCCTGAAAATGTAAGTTCTGAGTTCAGAACAAAAAACCGTATAGCTTAATTACATATATATACCGAAATATGATACTTTGAAGAAGGGGTACCTATTCTGATGTTTTGCGAGTTTTCAATGAAATTACCTAATTTTCTTTTTTTGGCAAAATAAATGAAGGTCATAGTATGTACTTATTCTAGCAACTAATCTAATAATCAAAATACCAATTTCTGGGATTATTAAGAAATAATACATACCTATTTTTTATTACTGCTCTATTCAGTGATTGTCAGATGCTGAAACGCACAAAAGAGAGAAGATTTATCGAACAAATTCTTGGACGTAAATTTTCAATCCAATCAATTCTGGGAGTAACAAAAAGCTCTCTAAATTCTCCAAAACTGTTTTAACTGCCTTCTAAATTAATAAAATATTTTTTAAATACCTGGAAAAATATTTTAATTTTTTTTAAAGAAAATTAATTGTTTAATCAAATTCAAAAAAGTGTGACGTGCAGTCGGACAAAAATGCAAAATTACTCTAAACCAAAGCCATGCATGTTTTCAATATTTTTTTTATACTATTATATCTATATCACTGTGCCCCATTTGTAAATAAATTTTAGTGAAAATAATCTGAAGCACAGAAGAATAAAAGCATTTTTTTTAAAACGTAACGTGCAGTCGGACATTTGGGTTGGAAAGTTCGGTCAAGCCGCTGTAATAAGTATCCACCCGGATCATCTCAATTTTTTTTACCTTGATATATTGGTAATAAGTTGAATAATTTAAGACACGTAATACGAGTTATTGATAAACTAGTCATTTTGTTAGGGGATTTCATAGTCCCAGGCTCTAAAAGGGCAATAAAACAAGAAAAAATAAAAAATATGCCAGAATGTGCATATATCATGCGAATCCACCACTGACCGAAACAAAATGCTGATTTTCTCAGACGGTGGTTACAACCATTTGATTAGATGAGAAATTTCATATAGAATGTTTTATATGTTGTATTTTTGCATGGTCTAATATATGTCATATTTTAAGGTGAAACAAGAAAAAAGGCCAATACTGGGCATGTATATTTAATAAAAATCCTGTAGATTCAGTAATATACATCACTAAGTGAATGCACCCGGCGCTGCCCGGGTTTTTTTGAATGAATTTAATCTTCTATACATATGTCTGACACGAGCACAGTATCAGTTCCCTATTGGCCCATGGCAGTCATAGGCTAAGTGGGTTGGTGAGGGGGAAACACACTCCCTTCCCCCCCCCCCCGGCGAGGGCCTTGCCACATAGCCTATAACCTTCCCGGGGCCCATCCCGACATTTTTTTTTCAGTGGTTAGCTCCTATCTTTCACCTTTCAGGAGATTAGCATGTGCAGACAAACAAACAAACAAACAGACAAACAAAAACTTAAAATCATATGTTAGATATATTGTATATGGCGTTGGCCCCATGTCAATCGGCTGAACTTGAAAAATTAACGTTACAAAATCAGATGATGTCATAATTCAGAAACCGGAAGTCGGAAGTACAATTCTTTTACATCGGGACACTCCGGGTACATGTTCTGTCAGCATGTGAAGTTTGGTGAGGATCAGTCCAGTACTTTTCGCATGCATAGGTCACAGAGAAACAACACCACACTTTCAACTTTATATATAATATATAGATAGATAGACCCATCAACCTATATATTTAAGGTCCTATGGAACACTGTCTGTGCAATGAACCAAATTTCATGACCAGTAGTAGTCTTTGTGACTTTCAAAAATGCCACTCAAGTCAGGGTATGCCCTAAATAGGGGTGATAACCACTTACATGCGCTTAGCCATATATATATGAAGACCACAAGGGGAAAACCAGAGATGTCAGGATAAGTCAATTTTGAAGAAACTGAAAAACAAAGTTTCAAGACTTTGGTGGACTGTTTAATAACTGTCTATAGATTTCTTTTCCAGTAAAAGGAAGAGTGATCATTGGCCGATCAAATTAAGCATGTAGCATTTGCCAAGCTTCTGTGTTATTTAATTTAAGAGCAAAGAACGAATCAATGTTGCAAACTGACATCACTGGTTATTCCCTTGTTTAATATTGCCATGCAATTTTAACCAGGATGTGTAGCAAATTCATGCTTGTTGGTATTAGCATACATTACATGACTTTGGTGATCACAGTATTTTTTTCAACATTAAAGGTCATTGTTTTTTTGTTTGATTGGTGTTCAACGCCATACTCAAGGGTATTTCGCTTATATGACGACGGATTCTCCATTTCTTACTCCGTACTACTTAATATGATGGAAAACCGGGAGAAAACCAAGGATAAACCACCCCCGCGATAGCCGAAGTCACCTCATGTGACTCCTCATATACCTAAGCAGGTTGATTGGGCGGTGGGTACATCGAATGAGGATGGGTACTCAGACGCGCTAACCATTAAGCCATGGCGTGGTCCCATAAAAGTCACAATAAAGGTTTGACCAGGCTTGAACCACGATATGCACCAACTACGGAGCCCATGATATAACCAAATAGGCCATTGTAGTGCTCAGAGTTTATGCTGTGATAGTTTTAAAACCTTTTATAACTTAGTTTCTCAACTCTGAATATTATGATGGAACAGTTAACATGAATGACGCAGAAAGCCAATCTTATCTGAGTGAAAACTTTAATTTTAATACTTTGCAGAACACAAAACCTGTGATCAAAAATAATAGATCCATGATATAACCAAATAGGCTATTGTAGTGCTCAGAGTTTATGCTGTGAAGTTTTACAACCTTTCATTTTTTAGTTTCTCAACTCTGAATATTATGGTGGAACAGTTAACATGAATGAAAGGGAGATAACCAGGAGTAAAGTACTGACAACTCTGGGTTTCTACTTGTTCAGCTTTGACAACACTTGTTTTTTCATTGCACGGCTAACTTTATACCATATAAATTATGTGACACCCCTGGTTATTTGTTAAAGTAATTTACTAATATTGTGAGAGGAAACCTATGTTGCCAACTATTGCAGGTGCAATAACCCTGAAATTTATAAAAAGTGACATCTCTGTTTTCCCCTTGTGGTCTTCATATATATGTACATGGGCAATAGAGGGTTTGATGGAGAGAGAGTTCTGAACGAAATATTTTATTTTCCATTGAAAAAATAGTTCGCAAATGCCGAATTGACCAACACTGACAATTTCTAGGAACCCATTCTTCGGCATTTGTAAGGGACATCTGTACGATGATTTGGATTTTGTAGCCAGTAATTGCCATGAAGCCTTATCGTCACACAAATAAATCCAAAAACGTACAATAAACGTTCCTGATTTCATGATGCGCTAGATCAAGGTGCTGCAGCACTTGTACCAGTAAGGGTTTGTACAACTCCAAGGAGCTGTTGAAGCAAACTTCTTTTTAAAATGATACTTTGATGATTAATCTGCTTACTCAATGCATACAAAAAGCCTGGTGTTGGCTTAGTGGTTAGGGTGGCGGCTTGGGATCCTAGGGTCCTGAGTTCAAGCCCCGTTGGCTGCTGAATTAAATACACCAGGAGGTTGACTCAGCCCGTCATCCTTCCAAGGTCGGCAAAATGAGCACCAGTATACTGGTAAGGGGGACACTGCATCAGCGGCATAGCCACGTCCCAACCAATGATGCAACCAGCAGCCACAGGCTGCACTCGATAGAGAGAGAATGCATACGAATTGTAGTCAATTACTATTTCCCCTGTTAATTACTGACATGTCTTCATTTCTCTGTAACTCATTTATTGGAATCTATAATCAAACATATTTTAATCAAATGTATTTTATTGGAACTTGTATCTTCTCTTGCTTTGCTGTTCCTGCCTGCTGCTGCTTTTGTCCCTTGTCTTCCCTCCCTTTTCCTCTTCTCGCTCTGTTTGATCGATGTAACGTACTGTCCAGAATCGTTTTGCTTACAGTTGTACCCCTGCCTTGCTTTTCTCATGTGAAAACTGTCCCAGTCAAGGTCAGATATGCGTCGTTATGACCCAACTCCCCTCCTCCTCTTCTTGTTCTCTGTTTTTCTCCCCGGCCCCCTTAACTTTCCCCCACCTGTCCTTAGACATTATATATCGATGATTTCTGCATCTCCGATTTAGCGGAGACCATTGTACGTTTTACATTGATGCTCGTTCGCTCCGTGATATCATGCAAAATAAATATTCTCCGATTGAATTGTACTTTGCCTTGAGTGGACATTGAATTTAAGAGTTATCTTGAATATTAAGAGTTCCACAACAGAGCTGTCACGTGAAGGACTTTCTTGGGCTCGTATGGCGCACTACACCGTGCCGCTACGCTGGCCATGCAATGTTAAATGACAATTGTATATCCTCGGCCTTAGCTTTAAAATGAGCGCGTTTGATTTTTCATACTGACTCCAAGAATGACAGAAAAGTATTATATCAAAATTACACCTACTACAAAAAATAAATAAATAACGATTACACCTACGACAGCATAATCATCACAATAATCTACATTGGAAAACACTTCCTGATGTCAGCGATTCAGACATGAGTCGTGCTGCCATTTCTTCGTGCAGTCCACCGAAAAT
>CM068952.1:83667922-83679319 GCA_035128595.1 Eptatretus atami
TCAATATTATTTAGTACCTTACAGTCTTGAAGCTCCACAATTCTCTTCTCAACAGATCTTTACTTGTTAGCAATATCACCCGTAGAACATCTACCCAAAACACTTATCAATGTCCACGTACCTTAAAGAAAGAAAATAACCAAAGGGTCGACTGACCCAACAGTACAGTTCTTTCCAGAGGCTAGTTATAAAATGAGCATCGCACTGTTGCTTTCTGCCTACAACAGAAGCGAGCAGTGCAGCTTCCAACCAAAAACCCGGTACTATTTTAGTAATCACGTAATCGGACGAACTGACGTTCAACAGAGAATACATCACAAAAAACTAAGTCTTTACTCACATTGTTTCTCATCTTCTTCTTATGGACCAATCATCAAACTCCTACAACCTAACCCAGTGGTATCCGAGACCGGCTAACCAACAGTTCCTCAATACCGAAACCCTCCAATGCAAAAACAATCTTCAAAATGGGACAACCCCCCCAAAAAACAATATAATAGATAACAAAAATACCCTACTTATAAACCCCCAAATAACCCAATCTCCATTTTGATCAAAAACTACTCCCCCTCCTATTGAAAAGCCAAGAGCTCACCTAATAACATAGAACAAAGTCCCCGAACAATACACACCTCTCCGCGAATCCACATGGCTGAAAAAAGAACTCTACAAAAAACAACCAACGTATCTCGCCGAATAAAAATATGCAAGCTTGAATTACATGCCTCCAAACTCAACAAGGAAGACACCTAATCGAAAAACAAACCCGCCCCGCAACCCATTAGCAGAGAATGGATAAATTAACCAACCACCAAGTTATGATATAAAACCAATCACACCCCCCTAATGACAGTCAATATCAGAAAATAATCTTAAATACCCCCACTAATCCCATACCGAATTCCTTTTTTGACACATTGTTGTTCACAACCCAGATTTTCATCGGATCTTCGGTAACACTTTGCCAATGTAATTATGCAGGCAAACCGATCTTCAATGCTGAGAGCCCCCAAAACCCCACAACTCCAGAAGAATATACAGCCATCTATACCATCTCCGATATATAAGGAATAAAAATTCTCAATAAATCCACACCGCCGCACATTAATGAACCCACACACACACTATGACCCACACCCGTAATAAACTATCGCCAACACGCACATAATATGAACCGAAAATTCACGGCCACCCACCATAAAATAAATCCTATCTATCTCCAACACAATCATACGCAAGAGCCTGTTTAATTTTCGATCATAGCAGGCACCTCACGACATAACAACAGGCGATCCCCGCCAACTAAAACACGACCCCCCTAAAAAGAAGCGCACAAAACGCGACACGACCAAGCAAAACACAACCTACAACCAAGATCGAACCACTAACAACTTACTTATAGCCAACAACCAGATAATTTAGTACAAACAGAAAACCAACCCTGAGACCATTACATACCCAAAACCACAACACTAAACGAATCGATCCACACTACTCATATTACGTTTTAAAACAATTACAAAAACACCCCCCATGACAAAAACCCCCTCATAGAAACATATCACCCCCAAACAAAAACCAAACCATAATAAATCCATAACAGCCGCAAAGCAGAGACACACACGCCCAATTGAGCTTGTTATCACAATCTCTAGACAAAGTAAACTCCTAACCCTATTTGAACCAGATGTGACATCCCAAAGAACAACCCCCTCGCGTAGTAGTGCGCCAAAGTTCTCACATTAGCCCACGCCCCCCTCCAGATATCTCTCAGAAACAAGCCTCCAAGATCCAGGATACCTCTCTATCTAATAATTGAAATCTCCCTCCCCCATTATTATGCACCATCCTACTGCCATCTAAGCCAAATACCAAACCTCCCAAACTCCTCGATTATATACTAGCGGCCCTCTTGTCCCTACCATCTCCAGATAGCAGCTATAATTCCAGAAACAACTCCGTAACGCACATCCTCAAAATAATTAAAAAATTTTTTTTAATGATTTACCTATAAAATAGAGCATTCCATCCCACTATCCCAACGAGCAGGCCTCAGTTGCAACAGCCCCAAAAAAGCCCAATAAAAATTTCATACCATCGACACATGCCCCCAACACCAGCCACAACACCCACCACTAATTCACTCTTTACATCAATAGCAGAAACCCTGAACATGAAGAAAATTTGGTTACATCCTCAAAAATAACCACTGCAAAAAACGATGAACAGAAACAAGCAAACTTAAAAATAAAACTGCCTTTACCCCCCTCAACCCAAGCCACCACTCATAAAATGACATCGCCCCGAGTCCTCAGTCGAACCGAGCGACACGACAACACAAAATAAAATCACACACCCTCTGCTTATAACCAACAATTACCCCGAAGATGCGTCAAATACCAAACCCTTATGCATACCCAAAAACAAAGACAACCAACATACCAAGAAAAAACCCAGCAACACGCCCACAATAATGCGCAATAAAGAGACCTCCACCAATAACACCGCAAAATGATCCGACTCACCCACACGCAACATACCAACAACTCTCACTATCTAGCCACAACTATTCGGCCGTTACTTAATACGACAAACACCACAGACCAAAGCACCAATCAAACCACACCCCAACCCACACCCCCAAACCCAAACAATCCCAGCTAAACACATACATCATTATATATCCTTACAATCAACCCTTCAATACAGTCTATAACTCCTAATTTTCATTATTTACGCAACAGACCCAACAAAATTGCTATATACCCATCAAACTACCTCAACCATTACATGCACTACCCACATTCCATAACCCAATCATAATCAAACAAACCCAACAACAGATATACACAGAGCACACCAACATCCACCAAGATCCATCACAAACCCACAAAGACACAATACAACACAATACCACGCATACCTCATAACCACCAGGATGAAACAAACCCACACCGGCAGGAGCCCATAACCCACAACCCAGCACCCCATAACCTAGGAGTGACCCCCAAAAACCTCCCCAGCCCGAAACTCAACTATGCCTCTCAAGCTCACTCCCAACAACAACCGCAAATACAACCACAATATTACCAAACCCCACACAACTCATATACCCAATCATATCCTAAAAATCCAACAACCCTGAACCCACAACCCTCACCCACCAACCCAACAGACTCACCAACCAACAAGCACCGTCAGCTACCCCAACCAGCTTAATAGCCAATTTAGTTACCCAACTTTCAACCCTAATTTATCACTATTTACAACTACCGCGAACTACATACAACCCCATACAATACTCAATTCATAATCTGTACACCCCCAAATCACAACCTAGACACTTCATTAGCCCAACAATACCAAAAGCCACATAAATCTCATTATTCACACAAACAAACCAGAACCCAATCCACGTTGATAACCCACATCAGTAAGTCCAACAAAACCAACACTAATCCCCAACAGTCAGAACAAACCTGCCGCCACCAAACCCGAATTTTTGCTAACTCGTACTAGGAACACAACATTCCCAAACAAACAATCCGCTAAAGAACACCCCAAAAAAGAAAAAAAGAAACTCTAAATTTTTGAACCACAAAACCAACAAAAAATCAATACCCAAACCCCAGTTGCAAAAATTTTAATAATCCACATCCCCACAAACCCCAAAATACTCCCATTTATACAATTGGGGGGGCAACCGGCGACCCACTACCCAAGCAGAACCCACACCCAATACCCAAAACCCACCAAATACCATACCCACCATACCAACCAATACCGCGCAACAACAACCACACGGCAACGACCACACCCACAGACCCATACCCACAACCCAGTATACACACCAGAACCACAAACACACCCAACACAACGCCACAATACACACATACCAGGACTCCACACGCACCCCGAGAACCCCAATGCCAAAGAACCACATCAAAGCGCCAGATTTAAGCCAATAGACTTAAAAACCACATTACTAGCACCAATGCCAAATAAAACAACAAATCTCATAACAATAATCTCACATATTAACAAATGGCCCAACCACACCAACCAAACAACCATAGCCGGCCAGCCAAACCACTTGGACTCCCTACCGACACAAAAACCACAATATCCAAACATATCCAGAAAACCCACATTAGGCACACACCAATCGAATACCCCTCTGGACCAAACCACACAACCCACACTATCCCCCGCAACCCCACACCCACAATACTCCACTCGCGGACCCATTCCCGCCACTCGACGCCAAAGAGATGCTCATACTCTACCCCAATACTGTCACAAAATCACACCACAAAACCCCAAAATCAAAACCACAAGAACCGCACGATGAACCTCGAAACACCACAGTCAACCCCCTCCCATACAATCCTACATACCCAACAGATGCGTACCCTACACCAACGAACGCCACTAAATCCACTGTTCAACCCAAAGCAAAGGGAAAAAAATAACACCCCAAAAACCACAAGAACCACCTTTTATCGAAATAAATCAAAAGAGGAAAGAAGCAGAAAAATAAGAATAAGTAGAATATAGAAAAGAAAGAGCACCCACAACCGTGTAAATGGCGCGAGCCTTCGGATCCAGTCACTATCACTCACATCCTGGCGCAACCGAATCCTGTAACAACACCTGACTAACCCTCTAACCCCGCTAACCCCGTCAATCCGGCCACAAACCAAAAGCGGTCGCCCGATTCAACGGTGAATCGAGATCCTCATAACCAATACCACAACCCCATACCCATAGTCATACCCAACAACCTCACCCACAACCAATCAGTAATACCCACATTCGCCACAAACCACATACCCAAACCACATACCCCAACCCATAACACAACCCCATACCAAGAGAACCACATCCCATAACCCACATACCCAAAGCACATACCGAACCCATATCCACATACCCAACCCAGACACCACATCCAAACCCACAACCCTCCAATCTCACCAATCCAACCTCAACCCAAGTAAACCCACACCACACACCCACAACCACAATCCACATGACCGCACAAGAAGCGACAACCCATATGCACAACCCGATACACCAAACCCATATAGCAACGAAACCTACAACCGACCACCCACAACCCACATACCCAAAACACATACCACATACCACACCCACAACCACCAACCAAACCCAACCCAACCACATCCACATACCCACAACCCACAACCCAACCACAACCACCAGCCCACACCCAAACCCCAACCACAGACCCACACGAACGTCACTGACACATGCGCCACTCTACGAATCCAACAACACCACATGTTCGCAACGATACCCACAACCCAAACTAACCAGAATCAATTTACCCGACACGCACAAAACAACACATCGAACCCCAAAGAATAACACAAAATAACACCCAAACCTTTTTACCTCAATAATTCGAAGAAATCCTACAATCCCTGCATACCCATTCATACCCACATACCCACAAATTTCCCACATCTCACTAAATCCAGCAAACCCTAGCACCACAAAGTCCAACAATATAAATACTCCGACACTTCGCAACAACACACCACGATCCACCATACTCAGCTATAGCCCATTGAATGAACCACACAAGACCACAGCTAGGACCCACGCAACGCAACATAACCCACACCTAGCACATACCCAACTAATCACTCACCCAACATCCACACAGACCCACCATACCCACATACCCACCAGACCCAACATAAACACACAACCCAACCCAATCCCACAACCGACACCCAGAGGAACCGCCCATACACTAGTCTCGAATATTCCATGATACCGACCCCGCACGCACTACCCAGCATACCCAGCAAACCAGCATAAATCACCCCACCCAAGTCCCCCATTATCCGGCTACCCAATATCACATACCCACGCTACCCACAACACCGCGAGAGAGCGCAACGCACCCACATACCACAATACACCAAGCACACAACCACAACCTACAAGTCCACAGAACCAGGCAAACCAACAACCAAGACCACAACCCTCAACCCAATCACTACCTCACCATATCAGATACCCATCCACAACCACAACCCTAGATCCACAAACCTCAACCCGACGAACACCGACAAAAATCACAAAAACCCCGGTAGCCACATAACCCAGGCGATAACGCCGAACCCTCACCCCATCCAACACCCTAAAACACACCGCGACCCAAACGCAACACCGAACCAGTAACAACCCACAACACACACACAACCAAACGTAACAACATTACAACACACAACAACAACAAAGAACAAACAACACAGAACACACAACATACCCAACCCCACAACACCCAACAACGATGAACCCAACATTAAGAAGCCAATAGAAGAAATAAAAAGCCAAAATACAAACAGAAAAAAAACACGAGACCACAAAATAAACATTCAAGTCAAGACAAGCACGGACACACATTACACAACATCACAACCACAGAAGACGAAACACAAACAACCGTTGAAACAAACTTCACTTAAGGATTGAAACAATCAACTTAAGTAAATCTATCGCAGAAAAAAGCCAAACAAACGAACAAGCACATATCCCTCGCTCCCCAAACGACCCCTCCATTCGTCGAACCGACTAACTCACTCAACCTACGAAAGAAGACGCAGAAGCACCATACCGAATTCTAAGACACCCATGATCCACAACCTCACGATGAGAAACAGAAGAAGACCCGAGCCGCTCAAGTCAGCCAAGACGGATTCTACCAAGAGAAAAAGACGCAGCCACAGAATTAACAATAACAACCAATAGAC
This sequence comes from Eptatretus atami, assembly GCA_035128595.1. Taxonomy (NCBI): domain Eukaryota; kingdom Metazoa; phylum Chordata; class Myxini; order Myxiniformes; family Myxinidae; genus Eptatretus; species Eptatretus atami. The sequence goes on from CM068952.1 coordinate 83,674,711, forward strand.
CATGAAAGCCCAAGACACTCAACCGAGGAAGACAGTATACGAAAATAAGATCCGCAGAAGAAGCAAGCCACACATAGAAGAAGAAAGCACATCACAGGAAGTACGCACCATAATACGAATAAGAGCACGCTAAGCAAGAACGCCACCCTAAGAAGAAGAAGACTAGAAGCAAGACGAACCAACACCCTAAAGCAAGAGAAAGAAGAAAGAAGCACCGAGACACAGAAGGAGCGAAGAACGAGACAAACAATAACGACGACTTCACAAGACACGTAATCAAATTATGACACCCATCGCAAGGCTGATCTCCCCCCCCAAAAAAGCTTACTGATATCCCAGATGACCTCAACATCACCAGCTTCTAGAGGCCCAATCCGTAGACCTCAAAACACCATATAGCTCATCGAAGTCTAATCCACACGACAATAATACCAATCAGCAGGCAGAGAGAGACCACAAACGTTCACAATGAGAAGCTACTATCAACCTCCGAAAATACAAAAAATCGTCTACACGAGAACAAATAACACATTGACCCGCGGGCATCAGCTAGCTACCATCTCTACGAAATGTACTACGTTCGTACTCCATAGCTCTAAAGAATAAACTACCCTCGACTAAGCAGCTAACTGAAGCTAGAACCAGGCAAGTTATACACAACCACACAACCGACCACCACCAAAAAACCACACCCATAAAAAGCAAAACCTCACTAACGCCCACGGAAGGCATGCCCGTCTCCTCTAAATCAGGCCTACGATGATCCCCCACAAAGAGCCAAGGACATCCCCGTTGTCCATCCAGACGTCTACAACAGAAACCCGATATTATATCGTTTCACCATCCCCGACCTTCACAACTAACCAATCTCGAAGCATAAAACGATCCTTTCCCCCCATCCACGGCCGCAGACATTACACGACTAACTCATATACAATACCGCCAACCATGCACAACACCGCGAAAGCTCAAAAAAGCAAAAAACCACCTCACCCCACCAAAGGACCATGCTACAGAGGCATGACAATCGAACTACGCAACTAACCGAGTAAACTCAGAGCGGAGAGGCATATCAACCGAACCACAAAGAACCGAACGAACTCAATGTTATAGTACACTCCACTGAATGGCCCGGACACCATTGGCATCGACCCGAACCAAATTCAATCGCGTTATCTAGTCACACAACTCTCTTAGTACCCAACCCCCCATTACAAAAAGCACACATAACAGCATCATTTCCAAGACGAAACACACCACAACACTCCTTCAATCAAGGCAAATGAGTGAAGTAATCCTTTTTATAAAATCTACCACATCCAGACCAAAATAATTTCTACCACTTATTATGCAGTAGTCAACAATCAAGCAAAAACCCAACCACAAACAGGCCCACACCAACCAAATTAAGAGTCCAAACATGCGACACCTACTTTGAACACTTTCTTTAACACAAAACACAGAGAAAACAAACAGACAACCGATGAAAAAACTTCAGATACTGATTCAACCTTATACCCGATCCCAACAATCATACATAGACAGACAACAAAACAAAGAATGAAAAAGATCAACCCTCAATCATCCATCCATCTCATCCTACCTCTCTACCTGTCCACTAAAAAGGACCAACCCTATAAGGGCACTAGGATTGAAGCAACACCATAGCCGCCAAACCCATCTGAATCAGTAACTATCGCGAATTCTTAAGTATCCAACAACTGTAGACCCTGGCTATCTGGAAATACCACAAGCTGAAAAAATCCCTATAAAATGGAACCTGCAATTATTCCGTCACGCAATCATAACCACATACTCATCACTCAAACCTATTCGTAAACTCCTTAACTCCCCTATCAAGCCACATCAACTTTCATAGCACTAGTCATGTGAATATTTGAAGACACTCTGACACGGAGCTCACGGACCCAGGCGACATCTTCACACAACTCAACACCATTACATTAAATAGACACAAACCGAAAACAAAAAAAAAAAGCTAACGGTGACCTACACAAAACCCCCAAAAAACAAACAAAAAATAAAAGAGAAAAACGAGCCAGAGCCCAAGAGTGAGAAAGGAAGCAAAAGATATTACGCCGGTCATACCACACCTCCGCCCCCTCCCCCCCCCAAACCCATTATAGGCCGTCGCCTCCAGATCAAGCTTTCGAACCGGGGCGGAGAACCAGATTAATCGACCGTAAAACGCAGAAAAATACTCACTCGATATAAACCCGGCCGCAACCCGTGGCGGTAGGGTTAAATACCCACACTCCAACCACCCACCTCCCCATAAGCGAATTCCATACCACAGACAATAACACGCAATCTTAACTACCCGGATTCCCAAACCAGCCCTCAAAACGTCTGCTCCAAAAAAACCGCAACCGGCACCTACACGTCTTACCGACTCAACGCCCAATTAGAAATAGGTACCTCAATTATCCCACCCCTACCAACTCCGCGCTCCCGGCACCCTGCAGGCGACGTAGGCCTCGCCAGGACGTTACCGGCTAACGATTAACGGATATCGCCGGGATGCACCCCCCCGTCTGAACTCAGTCACCCCGACATCCAGACCCAAAATATTAAGAAACGGCATGAAAACGACCAACCTGAGAACAATTTCTAATAAATTAATATACAAGTATAATAAAAAAGACCCAAGAGGGCGAGACATAAAGCCCAATAAATTAAACAATGCAACTATTCTCACAAGGCAAAAATGCACAATTATGCAGGTCTCTTTAATCTACTCCTACACCAGACAACGAAGGAAAGTGAACACCGTCTCACCACTTATTTACTTACCCTTACAAAAACAATAACATAACTTCCTGTACCTAAGATGAAAAAATTCGACCCCCAGCCCCAACGGTGCGCTGCTAAATAAAGGATTAAACATCAGCTATGTCCGTAAACCAATATCCACCAATCGTTTTTCAGCCACCTATTTCTCACTCGTTATAAATCCATCTTTAAAAAATTCTCATATACCGCGATACCGGATCTACACCAAACAATCCACCATACCCATTCTTACCTGATCACATATCCAATCGTCCACTAAATTTCATTCCGATTCCTTCCACAACCAACTTTGAAATATCCTGTTCACAAACAGACAGGGGTGAAAACATAACCTTCAGTGGCAGAGGTAATCAAGAGGATGTTGACCAAGGTATGTAAAGGAACGTTGACCTGTTGACTCATCATCAGAACAAAAGAGAACGATGGGTTAACGCCTCAAATGTCAGCTTCTCACTTCCCTTCATGTACTTGGCTGCCGCCGCAAATCGACACTTGCCGTCAGTAGCAAAAACAAGTTCATCCCATGGTGGGACCTATTACTGTCGCTTCACTGGAATTGGCGAGAAGAAAGCAACATCTATTCTCTTCAAGACCGTTAATGGAAGGATTTATCATTTGATTGGACTTTAGCTCACCTGCACGTATAGTTATGGGGAGCGGATTATGGGATGGCACGTCATCCGTCCATCCATCCGTTCCACAAAATACTTTCAACTTCTCTGAAACTAACACATGCGATTTTGATGAAAACTTTACCACAACGCTTCATCAAGATGTTCAACGCCATAAAAAATAAAAATAAAAAAGTAATTCCCGGACACCTTATGATCGATCCCGCAAAATTCTACAGCGGGTGCCCCCCAAAATAGATATTCTAATTTTGCAGAAACTATCCCCACAATGCAATCTCTGATGAAGCGCACCCATAGAACAACAACATTTCACACCCGTAGAACGTACCAAAGATTGATTCACCAGCCAATAAAAAACACCACCATTCAGTTCTGACGGGGTCTTAGGAATTTGAGTGACTGTTGCTTCTGATCCAGCGTGGCTTCAGATCAGGCCGTCCTATTTTTAATCTTCGTGGCAGGATCTCAAAGTCTACCTACACATCTTTACTCATCTATCCAGCCCTTAGTGGACTATTTTTCGTTTCACCACCCTACAGTATTCCAATCGAAACAACCTTCTGCCAACCTCCAAGTACATAAAACTATGTACAAAACAACAATTAACCTCGCAACCCAAATCCACAATCTACCCCATTTCCTAACGAACCCCCAAAAACACATACCTAGAAAAAAGAACAGTTATTACGCTACCAATAAAACATCTCCCCCAAGCACAATGGACAATACGCCCAAGAACAAATTCTCCGAATAGCTAGTGGCAAGCCTCTATCTGAATTTACTGTTGCCCAAAGGACTCAACAGCAGAATTACCCGCAAGAATGGAAAATTAACAACACCACCAATAAAAATACATCAACAAAATATGACACCCTAAATAAAATCTTAATCTAGCCATGTCATTCCTGATTTGACAATTTACTTGTTCAACAACCCCAGAACCGTTCCTTCAATGCGAAAATCTTCGTAAAAGCGTGCCATTGTATATGAGAAACCCACGCGCAGAGAACCATCTCCGATTTTGAAAATTCCTCCTAGAAAAAAAGTTATGACGTCAAAACATCTCCGCGAATGGAAATCGCCTAAAAAATATCTCCGAAACTAGGCAAGCTTTTGAATTCTGTTTGCGGGAATCGAACAGGGCATTAGCAGAGATGGATTAC
>CM068952.1:83687535-83700673 GCA_035128595.1 Eptatretus atami
AAGAAGAAGAAGAAGACGCCTAAGAAGAAGAAGAAGAAGAAGACGTAGAAGAAGGAGGAGGAGGAAAACAAAACACGACGTTCACAAGCCGTTCATTTGGAGAACGCAAGCTATCTTCCATGACTGACGTACGTGATCCTTTCTAGTCTCAAGAGAGGAGATACATCATACGACCGCCCAAACTTTGAGACTAGGATGACAATATTTTTTATGCATAATCTTGAGGTCATTCCCCCACTAAAGTCTTGAAACCATTTTGCTCTATCTCGAACACCTTGCCGTGGCGCCCGCTTCAAGTTTGTTTTACGCTGATTCATCAAAGTATGGATAATCTGAGGAGTGCTAAATGCCATAGAGCCTATATGACTTATATTGTTCCTGAATGTTCCAGAGGAAGTTTTGCCCAAAGGTTTATCATAATCCTTGACCTTTGACCTTTAAAGGCCACAAAGGTCAAATTTTCAAAGTTGTGGGAATCGAAACCGTTTTCGACCTTCTTCGACGAACTTAACTCCAATAAGCTATAGCACGTATCCCGTTTCCTTATTTTAATGTCCACAACATTGTTTGTGACCTTTAAAGGTTATACAAAGGTCAAATTTTTTAAGTTGTTGAATGAAACCGGCGTTTTCGACATTTTGCAGCTAATAACCTGTCACCCCGTACCACATCATGTTGATCATTTTTATAACTTGGTCAAAACATTATCACATTGTTCATCCTTGACTTCTGAAACAATCTACATCGTCAAATTACCGCTCATGAACCATCGTCGTCTTCAGACTTGTTTTTTTTTTTTAATGTTTCTGTTCACCGCCATTGAGGCTCAGTTTGCAAGTCACCATCTACAATGCCAAAGAAGACATAATTACTCTTAATGGGAAATGCTGAGTTTTTTTTATCCTCAAAATAGACTGAATGAACACCATTACAATTCTGTTAACAGATTGGCCTTTAACCCCTACTGGCCCATTCAAATGGTCCTTATGAAGGGGGACAGACAAATACAAACTGTGCTTCACATTATTAGAAGATAGATGTCTTCAGATACCATTTATTGCTTCAAAAAAAACAAAAGAAAGACGCGAATTTGGATAAGGATTCCATATGAATGGGACTCAGCTACATTTGTTTCTGACTTGGGGTGTATGTAAGAAAGCCGAATGTTATTCAACCTTTTGTTTTAATAAAACGTTTTTATTTTTGAACAAATGTTTATACATTTATGCCAGATATTAAAACGATATCGACCAATTCAAATAGAATAATGTGAGGGGAAAAAAAAAGCACAAGACTTTTATCGAAATAAATCAAAATAGGAAAGAAGAAGAAAGAACAAATAAGTAGGAAGTATGAAAAGAAAGAGCACACACCGTGTAAAATGGCGCGAGCCATTCGGATCGCAGTCACATCACTCACATCCGGCGCAACCAGACCTGTAAACCCTGCTAACCCCGCTAACCCCGTCAATCCGGCCAGAACCAAAATCCGGTGCCTCGGCATAAGCTTGAATCGAGGCTGACGAGGACGAGGGCAACGAAAGCACGAACGTCACGACACATCGGCACTCGCAGTGCAGGATGAGATGCGGAAATACACAACGAAGTAAATAAAAAAAACCAATCCTTTTTTTATAATTCGAGATCTTGGCATTTAATATTTTTCTTCTCAATAGAAGTAAAAAAAATGTTGAACGTCGTTTTGTTGGTTGAAGAACTTAGCTATACACCGCACGATACTGCACTGCCGCGAAAAAACGATGACGTAACTGTGATTGTACTTCCGGTGGTCAAGAATACCCACCTTTGTGTCGGGTAGTTGTTGCGCAGCGGACAGTGCGATTTCAGTGTAACGCAAAGGTGGCTCGAAGAAGCAACACGACGAACAACAACAACAAGTGAAATCCTTCAATACAGCGCGTCTGGTGAAGCAAATGAGTACACTAATGTTAAAACATGCATTTATGCTTTTTCAGTTGAAAAACAATGAAAAAAAGCGTACTTAATATTTGAAACGTAAAAATCTTATTATTATTGTGATAAGCACCTTTATATACACAGAAGGAATGAAATCGTTCGATGCAGCGTGGCAGGGCCAGGGGGCCGCAAAAGAATGGTGTAAAACCAGGACAGCCGTTCACAGTTGAGATCACATTCATTCCCACGGAAATTCAAATTTTCACAAATATCGATGAAGACTCGCGGATGAAGAAAATGTCGAAATCCGTCACTAAAGCTTTTTAACGTTGATCAAAAAAAGAAAATCGTACAAATTAAAATAAGGAGAAAAATATTATTATTAATGACGCAGTGAAGTGATTCGGGTTATGAAACAGATACCTGTGTGTTGCAAGTGGATCCGAGGAGAAGAATTCCTTCCGTTCCTCCACGTTTCAACCAATCAAACACGACGCATCGCCTTTCCTCCTTGGTCATTACCGTCTGTCAGAGATTATCGCCGCCTCTCCATACTTCTGACCAATCAAAGCTCGCTCTGATCCAGAGCTTGTCAGAATGCAGCACGAGGTACATCGCCGAACGTGATTGGTCCAATGGTAATCACGTGCCGCTGAGGATGGCGATGCAGCATGAGGTACATGACGAACATGATGGTCCAGTCCTGTTGGTGCGGAATCCTTGTGCATAAAACACGCGCCACACAACACACGTGTGTCCTTTGACCAATCAGGAGCAGTGCAGTTACAGTATCGTTTCCTTCAGCTCCATTGGTCTTGTCCTGCTCGTGATGTTTTCGGGGTTTTTTTACGTTGTTCTTCAATCTGTGAGGAGATTATTTTTTCGTTCTTGTTGCAAGTAAATTTCAACTACTAATGCATGACGAAACACTTGTTTATGGCCATATTAAAAGAATGATGGCATAAGAAGAACTTACCTTTCAGCGTTCGGCGCGAAATGCCATGGTGGGCAGAAATGACGTCTTTCATTCGTTCGTACATGAGAGGGAGCGTTTCTTGGTTTTTTTTTTTTCTCGTCAAGCAATAAATTCAATGGTTTTCACAATATATAACACATTAGTTTCACAAATTTCCATTAAATACTCAGGTATTTCCGTCAATTGTCGCCATTTCCGTCTAGGTACGCACTGCCATCTACCGGACGGCCGTCATTGGCTGTCTTGAGGCACGTGGGGGGGGGGGGGGGGGGACACCTGGGACGTAGTCGACACCGGGGACATTTCAAACTCGGTGCAATTGTATACAGCGCACGCGCTGTAACAACAAAGAAGAACAAAAGAAGAAGTCGAAGAAGAAGAAGACGACGACGACGGAGACACAAAAGAAGAAGACGAAGAAGAAGACGCAGAAGAAGAAGAAGAAGACGCCTAAGAAGAGAAAGAAGAAAGAAGAGGAAAGAAGACGACGTAGAGAAGGAGAGGAGGAAAAAAAAAAACACACATTCACAAGCGTTCATTTGGAGAACGCAAAGCTATTTCATGACTATGTACGTGATCCTTTCTAGTCTCGATCCTGTAGCTTCAAGGTGATCATTCCGAGTCGATCTAAGAGTTCCAATGAAGGTGCAGAGAGAACCGTTCGAGAAGTTTGTTCCGAACATCAATGTTACCGATGACTGGAGCGGATCAGTGGCTCCAGCGACGTAACTTGTTCTTCGTCAATCTTAAGATGTCCTCGAAGCTGAAGCGAGAGTTAAAAGCAATCACTCGCACTGTTGAGCATGGCCCGTCTCTCTAAGATCGGCTGGTTGACTCCGAGAAGCCGAAGTGTCCTTGTCCAGCTCCGTACTGTTTCGTCCATCGCGGTTTCACCTCCTCGAATAAACGTCTTCTTACATCCACGGGTTACACGTCGAAGTACACGTCTCAAGCCCCTGTCACACCTTGACGATCTAGCCAGCGTATGGCACGTTATCAAAATTGATCTAAAACGCTGGCGTACGCTGAACTATTGATGTTTTTTTCCGTTTTGGGCGTATATTAATGAGTTGGACGTATGCATAACGTATTAGTAACGTAACACAGAACGTTTCGATGACTTATAGATAACTTATACCACGAATGCTTAGCGTGTTGTCGACGTTCACAACTTATGCCCAACGATAGTCTAACTAATGCATAGCGCGGCAGCGTATCGCCGACGTCACGTGAAGTAGCCTATTAATAGGCTGCCGCTCGACGATTCAGATCATAACCACACTAGACATCGAAGTGTCAACATCACCGTCATGCCGAAGAAGAAAAAAAAAAAACCATGGAGTCTGGAACACTGACGGGTTCCTCCTGTGAAGCCCATTTTTATATACCAATTCCCTTAAACGCTGCCAATACGCCATTATACGGTAGCTGTAAGTTAGAAACACGTTCAGTAAGTTCTGTGTTTGTCCAGAAGACGTCAAATACGTCTACATACGTCAATATGCGTTGGAGATACGTTACACATAGGTTCAAAGCACGTTACTCATAGGTAGAAATAAGTTTCGGTTACGCTAGACATTACCTCGACTTATGAGTAACTTACAAGTACGTGTGTCGACGTGTGTCAACGATCGCATAACGTGCCTACAACTTATGGCCAGCGTATGCGGAACGTGTGAGTCATACGTCGAAAATTTTGAGCATGCACAAAATTGTCGACGAGCTCGGCGTACTACGACGAATGCCAGCGTGCTTCAGCGTGCTCTTAACGTATACAAAACTTACCCATAACGTATTCGACGTGCCAGCGTATCGCCAATTTTTTCTTACGTCGGCATTACGCTGGCTAAAACGTCAAGGTGTGACAGCCCCTTTCGACTCAGGCGAATCGGGATTCGGACCTGAACCAACATTTAATCTGCTTGTTCTTGTCACACAACTTTTTGATACAGCAACATCGATCTCTTCCAAGAAGGTTCAACGGTGAAGAATCACTTTTTATAAATCTCAAATCCAGACCAAAAATCTAATCATTTTGTCCGTGTCACATACCCAAGCTCTCCACCAAATTTTGTCCGAATCGTGGACACTTTTGAGATGTTTTGTTCACAAACAGAGGTAAAAACATCATCTCCATTCACTTTAGGTGGCGAAGGTAACAAACAGACAACAAACAGGAATGAAAATGTAACCTCCATCCATCCATCCACCTTCGGTGGCAGAGGGAACTATAAGGGCACTGGGTGGAGCACGTAGCTCCGCCAAGCTGAACAGTTTACATTGGTATCCCACTGAGAGCCTGGATCTGGATCCAAAGCTGAACTAAAATCGAACCTGCTTGTTCTCGTCACCTAACCAACTCATCCCCAAGTTTCGTCATAAACTCGTCCACAACTTTTTAGGATATCATGATATTGTTGCGGGCCGGGGGTCGGTGGCGAGAACGACCGCCAGGTGGGGAAGTTTACGCCGTCTCCCACGGTCTCTCCCAGAATTATAGGCCGTCGCTCCAGATAACTTCGAAGCCGGCGGGTCGATTAATCGACCGTGAAACGCCAATATCTCGACCGCGTGGCGTAGGGTTAATTGTCCAGATCCCAATATACCGAAATAACCACGCAATCTTGGCTACCGTGGATTCACGCCCTCAGAACGTCTGGCCGAACCGGATCACTCTACCAGCTACGGTAAAGTACAACTTCCACCTACCAATCCGCTCGGTGCAGTCGAGCGGGCCTGCCCAGGACGTTCCGGCTACGATTAACGGATTATCGGGATGAAACCCCGTCTGAACTCAGACCCGGACCATGCTAGACAAAATAAAGAAAGGATGAAAACGACTGGGAACATTTCTAATAAATTTATTTACAGTAAATAAAAGACAAGAGAGCGAGACTTAAAGCGAATATTCAATGCAAGTATTTACAATGGGCAAAAACACTTATGCAGTTCTACTTACACCAGACAAAAGGAAGGGACCTGTCTCACACGTACTTACCGGCATAACTAACTTGTGACCTAAATGTTGAGTGCGCATGGTTTCCAGATTCGTAACAATATAAATCGTTTTCAGCCCTATTTCTCACTGGTTAAAATCACTTTAAAAATTCTCATATCCCGATCCGGATCTTCACCAAAATGGAATCAATTCTTCCTGATCACATATCCAACCGGTCCACTAAATTTCATCCGAATCCGTCCACAACTTTGAATATCCTGTTCACAAACAGACAGGGTGAAAACATAACCTTCAGTGGCAGAGGTAATCAAGAGGATGTTGACCAAGGTATGTAAAGGAACGTTGACCTGTTGACTCATCATCAGAACAAAAGAGAACGATGGGTTAACGCCTCAAATGTCAGCTTCTCACTTCCCTTCATGTACTTGGCTGCCGCCGCAAATCGACACTTGCCGTCAGCGCAAAACAAGTTCATCCCATGGTGGGACTATACTGTCCGCTTCACTGGAATTGGCGAGAGAAGCAACATCTATCTCTTCCAAGACGGTTTAATGGAAGGATCATATCATTATGATTGACTTTTAGCTCACCTGGCACGTAGTTATGGGGAGCTTATGGATGGCACGTCATCCGTCCATCCATCGTCCACAAATACTTTCAACTTCTCTGAAACTACACATGCGATTTTGATGAAACTTTACCACAACGTTCATCCAAAGTTTGTTCACGCCATAAAAAAAATAATAATAATCGGGCCCTTGAGCGGTTTACGGGGGTCCCCCAAAATAGGTATTTCCTTTCTGCTCAGAAACTACACATGCAATTCTGATGAAGCTTGAACACAACCTTCATCACCCGTGACGTACCAAAGTTTGTTCACAGCCTTAAAGAAAAAATTCAGGGTCTGACGGGGTCTTTAGGGAGTTTGAGTGACTGTTGCTTCTGATTCAGGTGAGCTTCAGAGCAGCCGGTCCTATTTTTAGATCTTCGTGGAGGATCTCTAAGTCTTACTCCATTGTTCTTCATCTTCTGCTTGTGGACTTTTTTGTTTCACAGCCTACAGTTTTCATCGAAACTTCCTGAAACTTGGCATATATATGTAAAAAATACCCTGCGCAGACAGTAACATCTCCGATTTTGAAAATTCCTCCTAGAAAAAAAGTTATGACGTCAAAACATCTCCGCGAATGGAAATCGCCTAAAAAATATCTCCGAAACTAGGCAAGCTTTTGAATTCTGTTTGCGGGAATCGAACAGGCATTAGCAGAGATGGATTACCGCACATATGATACATCACTATGACGTCATATCGATTTTTATGATGTCATTCCTGTTTTTTTGACATTTTTTTGTTTCACAACCCAGAGTTTTCATGCGATCTTCGTAAAACTTGCCATGTATAATGCAGAAAGCCACGCGCAGGCAGTAACCATCTCCGATTTTGGAAATGCTCCCTAGAAAAAAAGTTGACGTCATAATATCGCCGCTAATGGAAATCGCAGATACCATTACTCCAAAACTAGGCAAGCTGTTTGAATTTTGTTAGCGGGAATCAAGCCGGGCATTAGCACAGATAATTTATCGCAAACCTGATACATCACAATGACATCATATTCGTTTTATGACGTCAACATTAAGAGGACGAGGATCTAAGCTCATTTGAGCTTGTTTATCTTCTGAAACGTTTCATTTGGATGGCACAGCCTCGTGAGTGCGCCAAAGTCTGAAGCCTCGGCCTAGCGTCAGGTGTGCTCATATTTCTTTGTTTATTAGACATCCTACGGATGTAAATAACGCTCGTTTCACTCTGCGCGTGTTGCACATCATGTGCAGCGAATTTCACCTCCCTATCTTTATTTATAATTTTTTTTAATGTTTCTGTTCACCGCCATTGAGACTCAGTTTGCAAGTCACCATGACAATGCCAATAGAAGAGACATAATTACTCTTTAATGGGAAATGCTGAGTTTTTTATCCTCAAAAATAGACCTCAGTGAACACATTACAATTCGTGTTAACAGATTGGCCTTTAACCCCCTACTGGCCCACTCAAATGGTCCTTGTGAAGGGGGACAAAACAACAACTGTGCTTCACATTATTAGAAGATAGATGTCGTCAGATACCATTTATGCATAAAAAAAACCAAAAGAAACACGGAATTTGGATAAGGACTCCATAAGAATGGGACTCAGCAACATTTTTTTCTGACTTGGGGTGTATTTTACGAAAGCCCGAATGTTATTCAACCTTTTTGTTTTAATATAAACGTTTTGTTTTTTTTTGAAAAATGTTTATAATTTTATGCCAGATATTAAACGATATCGACCAATTCAAATAGAACTAGAGGGGAGCACTCGGTAGAGTGCAAAACCTCCGCGCCAATACTGCTAGGTCACTCAAGTGAACCTGATATCCTATTCATTCAATTTGACGTCAACAGTGTCACAGAGTTATAGTTTGCAACTTTCCCTTTTACATACTCAATTCATTCGTCATAACTAGATTCCTTGAGACAGAAATTGATTTTAGTGGGTATATCCACCTGAAGTTCCAAAATCAGCCGCAATTATAATTTTGGCATGTTTTTTGTTGGAAATCACATAACATGTAGAAATGCAAAAAAAAAAAAAATCGAAATTTTGTTGAAAAAAATTTGCAAAATTTTTTTTTTAACAATTTTTTTTTTTGGGGGGGGGGGGGTTGGAAATACTTAAAACATGTAGAAATGCAAAAAAAAGAATCGAAATTTTGTTGAAAAAAAAGTTGCAAAATTTTTTTTTTCTCTAACAATTCTTTTTTGGGGGGGGGGGTTGGAAATCACTTAAAACATGTAGAAATGCAAAAAAAAAATTCAAATATTTTTTCAAATTGGCCGCCATAGCGGCCATATTGGACTTTGGACCAAGTCCAAAATCTAATGGCATGATCCTTGGACCAACCTAACCCTCCACCAAGTTTCGTCGAAATCCGTCGAGGAGTTTTTCCGTAATACTGTTCACAAACAACAACAAACAAAAACAAACAGAAAGGGTGAAAACAGTAACCTCCATACATCTTCCATGGCGGAGGTTAAAATGTGAGGGGAAAAAAAAACCACAGGACTTTTATCGAAATAAATCAAAATGAGGAAAGAAGAAAAATAAGAAATAAGTAGGAAGTATGAAAAGAAAGAGCACACACCGTGTAAATGGCGCGAGCCATTCGGATCGCAGTCACATCACTCACATCCGGCGCAACCAGACCTGTAAACCCTGCTAACCCCGCTAACCCCGTCAATCCGGCCAGAACCAAAATCCGGTGCCTCGGCATTCAAGTTTGAATCGAGGTGACGAGGACGAGGGCAACGAAAGCACGAACGTCACTGACACATCGGCACTCGGCAGTGCAGATGAGATGCGGAAAATACACAACGAAGTAAATAAAAAAACCAATCCTTTTTTTATAATTCGAGATCTTGGCATTTAATATTTTTCTTCTCGACAGAAGTAAAAATAATTGTTGAACGTCGTTTTGTTGGTTGAAGAAACTTAGCTTATACACCGCACGATACTGCACTGCCGACGAAAAACGATGACGTAACTGTGATTGTATTTCCGGTGGTCAAGAATACCACCTTTGTGTCGGTTGTTTAGCGCAGCGGACAGCGCGATTTCAGTGTGAACGCAAAGGTGGCTCGAACGAAGCAACACGACGAACAACAACAAAGAAACAACAACAAAAGAACAACAACGATGGAGAAGAAGAAGCCGACGAGCAGAAGACGCAGAAGAGGAAGAAGAGGAAGAAGACGAAGTAGAAGACGCAGAAGAAGAAGAAGACGCGGGAGAAGAAGAAGACGCAGAAGATGAAGAAGAAGAAGACGAGAAGAGAAGAAAAGAAGACGCAAAGATGAAGAAGAGAAGACGAGAAGAGGAGAAGAAGAAGACGCAAAAGAGGAAGAAGAAGAAGACGCAAGATAAGAAGAAGACGCAGAAGACGAAGAAGAAGAAGAAGAGCCTAAGAAGAAGAGAAGAAGAAGAAGAGAAGAAAGACGCAGAAAAAGAGAAGAAGAAACGTAGAGAGGAGGAGAAGGAAAACAAAACACGCCGTTCATTTGGAGAACGCAAGCTATCTTCCATGACTGACTACGTGATCCTTTCTAGTCTCGATCCTGTAGCTCAAGGTGATCATTCCGAGTCAATCTAAGAGTTCCAATGAAGGTGCAGAGAGAACCGTTTCGAGAAGTTTGTTCCGAACATCAATGTTACCCGATGACTGGAGCGGATCAGTGGCTCCAGCGATGTAACTTGTTCTTCGTCAATCTTAAGATGTCCTCGAAGCTGAAGCGAGAGTTAAAAGCAATCACTCGCACTGTTGAGCATGGCCCGTCTCTCTAAGATCGGCTGGTTGACTCGAGAAGCCGGTGTCCTTGTCCAGCTCCGTACTGTTTTCGTCCATCGCGGTTTCACCTCCTCGAATAAACGTCTTCTAACATCCACGGGTTACACGTCTCAGATACAGGGCGGACGATGTCATGGGATGACAGATCGAACGACAAGGGTAGTCGGGGGAGAGCATATCTCCGCAAACGAACAACTTATGTTTTGTACCCCACTGAGGCCGATGGGATTCGGACCTGAACCAACATTTAATCTGCTTGTTCTTGTCACACAACTTTTTGATACAGCAACATCGATCTCTTCCAAGACGGTTCAACGGTGAAGAATCCTTTTTTAAATCTCAAATCCAGACCAAAAATCTAATCATTTTGTCCGTGTCACATACCCAAGGTCTCCACAAATTTGGTCCAAATGCGGACACTTTTTGAGTTGTTTTGTTCACAAACAGACACAGACAGAGGTGAAAACTTCATCTCCATTCACTTTAGGTGGCGAAGGTAACAAACAGACAACAAACAGGAATGAAAATGTAACCTCCATCCATCCATCCACCTTCGGTGGCAGAGGGAACTATAAGGCACTGGGTGGAGCACGTAGCTCCGCCAACCTGAACAGTTTACATTTGGTTTCCACTGAGAGCCTGGATCTGGATCCAAAGCTGAAATAAAATGGAACCTGCTTGTTCTCGTCACCTAACCAACTCATCCTCCGAGTTTCGTCATAAACTCGTCCACAACTTTTTAGGATATCATGATATTGTTGTGGGCGGGGGTCGGTGGCGAGAACGACCGCCAGGTGGGGAAGTTTACGCCCTCTCCCACCGGTCTCCCAGAATTATAGGCTGTCGCTCCAGATAACTCCGAAGCCGGCGGGTCGATTAATCGACCGTGAAACGCCAATATCTCGACCGCGTGGCGTAGGTTAATTGTCCAGATCCCAATATACCGAAATAACCACGCAGTCTTGGCTACCGTGGATTCAGCCCTCGGAACGTCTGGCCGAACCGGATCACTCTACCAGCTACGGTAGAGTAGAACTTCCACCTACCAACTCCGGCTCGGATGCAGTCGAGCGGCCTGCCCAGGACGTTCCGGCTACGATTAAGGATTATATTATCGGGGATGAAACCCCGTCTGAACTCAGACCCGGACCATGCTAGACAAAATAAAGAAAGGATGAAAACGAACTGGGAACATTTCTAATAAATTATTTACAGTAAATAAAGACAAGAGAGGCGAGACTTAAAGCGAATATTCAATGCAAGTATTTACGATGGGCAAAAACACTTATGCAGTTACTTACACCAGACAAAAGGAAGGGACCTGTCTCACACGTACTTACCGGCATAACTAACTTTGGGACCTGAATGTTGAGTGCGCATGGTTTCCAGATTCGTAACAATATAAATCGTTTTCAGCCCTATTTCTCACTGGTTATAAATCACTTTAAAAATTCTCAATCTCCGATCCGGATCTTCACCAAAATGGAATCAATTCTTCCTGATCACATATCCACCGGTCACTAAATTTCATCCGAATCCGTCCACAACTTTGAAATATCCTGTTCACAAACAGACAGGGGTGAAAACATAACCTTCAGTGGCAGAGGTAATCAATAGGATGTTGACCAAGGTATGTAAAGGAACGTTGACCTGTTGAGTCATCATCAGAACAAAAGAGAACGATGGGTTAAGCCTCAAATGTCAGCTTCTCACTTCCCTTCATGTACTGGCTGCCGCCGCAAATGACACGCCGTCAGCAGCAAAACAAGTTCATCCCATGGTGGACTATACTGTCGCTTCACTGGAATTGGCGAGAGAAGCAACATCTATCTCTTCCAAGACGGTTTAATGGAAGGATCATATCATTACGATTGATTTTTAGCCACCTGGCACGTAGTTATGGGGAGCTTATGGGATGGCACGTCATCCGTCCGTCCATCCGTCCACAAATACTTTCAACTTCTCTGAAACTACACATGCGATTTTGATGAAACTTTACCACAACGTTCATCCAAAGTTTGTTCAGGCCATAAAAAAAATAAAAATAATAATCGGGCCCTTGAGCGGTTTACGGGGGTTGCCCCCCAAAATAGGTATTTCCTTTCTGCTCAGAAACTACACATGCAATTCTGATGAAGCTTGACACAACCTTCATCACCCGTGACGTACCAAAGTTTGTTCACAGCCTTAAAGAAAAAATTCAGGGTCTACGGGGTCTTTAGGGAGTTTGAGTGACTGTTGCTTCTGATTCAGGTGAGCTTCAGAGCAGCCGGTCCTATTTTTAGATCCTCGTGGAGGATCTCAAAGTCTACTCACGTTGTTGTTCTTCATCTTCTTCTTGTGGACTTTTTTGTTTCGCAGCCCACAGTTTTCATCGAAACTTCCTGAAACTTGGCATATATATGTAAAATACCCTGCGCAGACAGTAACCATCTCCGATTTTGAAATTCCACCTAGAAAAAAAGTTATGACGTCAAAATATCTCCGCTAATGGAAATCGCCTAAAAAATTATTTCCGAAACTAGGCAAGCTTTTTGAATTCTGTCTGTGGGAATCGAACAGGGCATTAGCAGAGTTAATTACCGCATATATATACATCACTGACGTCATATCAATTTTTATAACGTCATTCCTATTTTTGGACATTTTTTGTTTCACAACCCAGAGTTTTCATCGGATCTTCGTGAAACTTGCCATGTATATGCAGAAAGCCCACCGCAGGCAGGAACCATCTCCGATTTGGAAATTCTTCCCAGTAAAAAAGTTGACGTCATAATATCGCCGCTAATGGAAATCGCCTATACCATTATCTCCGAAACTAGGCAAGCTGTTTGAATTTGTTTGCGGGAATCAGCCGGGCATTAGCACAGAATATTTATCGCAAACCTGATACATCACAATGTCAT
>CM068952.1:83705326-83719667 GCA_035128595.1 Eptatretus atami
TAAGAAAAAAAAAAAAATGATGATCCATTGTTTACAACTTCATACCCAAGGGTCACCATCGTAGGACACTACAACAACTACTACTATTACTACTACTGATAACCAGGATTATTATGGCTAAATGACAACCATGATGTGCAGATCCAAATCAGACCAGAAAAACAAATATGTTGATGTAAAGCAGTACAATATAAAATATGCAGCTGCAGGACTTTGCAACATTATTAAGAGGGGGGAAAAAGAAAAATAAAGGTTTTTTTTTCTTTTCTTTCTTTTCAAACCAAGCCCAACTTATGCATACAATGTCTCAGAAACAGTGGCTTGCACGTTTCGGAGAAATGACAGAACAAGCCGATTCAATTTCCCGTGCCTTGCCCACCATAGCCCCATAGCTTCCGTAACCGCCATAGGACCCATAGTACTGGTTCCATGGGTTCTGTTCTGTTGCTGGTAGTACTGACTCCACTGCTTGCATGAGATTGGGTGGGAAAGGAGACGGGGTGGAGAAGTGAGACCGGAAATGAATATCAATTACAAAATGGCACACCGAGCAAGGACTTTTGAATCTAAATCAGAAGCTCCTGTGCCCCAGACAAATAAACATAGCAGAGGCTATGCAATCAGGTTAAACACCACACCTGCTGGTATTGCGGAGGGATGTAGCCATGGCTAGCAGCAGAACCATATCCGGAGCCGTAAGCTTGCTGCTGAGCTCCATCTGCCGCACCATAGCCACCTCCATAACCTTGTCCATAGCCTTGTGCACCATAGCCCTGCAGAAAACAAACCAAGCACACATCCATCATTCACACTAAAAGCAAAATGTATCAAGTGTTGAAAATGAAAGAAGAATCATGAAGCCTCAAATGTATGATCAACTCACCAAGATGCGTACATTTTCCAGTGGTTAGAAGATTTTATCCAAAAGACTACAGAGTGCAAGGAAGGTATCTGACCTGGCTGTAGGATCCCTTGAAACCCGGTTTCTGTTGCTGTAGTAACCTCCTTGATTACGAGCATAGTTGCTTCCACCTCGGCTGCTGCCTCCACCACGACTATTGTACGGTGCTTTATTTGAATCATGGGAGAAGAGAGAGAGAAAAAAACAGAAGAAACAAATGAATAGAAAAAGCAAGTATTCATGAAAATTGCAGATGACAGTTCAAATCTTCTCTGAACAGTGTTCTCATTTTTCTTCTTATTTTTTTAAACGGCCACAATTATTCCCACGTTCTTCTGGGGTTGGCCGGGGGAAGATTGGCCCAAGTCTTTCATGAACCCACTGGCCGGGCTTGGCGTTCGACTAAGATTAGGGGAGGAATTTGTAATTTGTTCATGGTGCTGGCGATAGCTTGCCCACTCTTCGCGAAGGACAATGTGGGATCTTTAATAGCCACCAATTAATGCCGGCAGACGGGACGCCCAGTTTAGTGTCCATCTGAGGGACGGCACACACACACATCCTGTGAAATCCCGGGATGACAGTTTATAGCTTGCCCAAGATGCATAAATCACCCTGTCTGTGAAACAAATATTCAAGAGTGTGAACACATCCAACAGGTTGGCCAATTTTTCGTTTCCATCTGATAATTTGCTTAACAAAGCTGGTATCCCATGTTCAAATGCCATGCAAGGTCTTCATTTGTCTATTGTCCAAAAATGTCCTTGGTAAAATGCAAAAGTATGATGACATTTTTGTGTGATTCCTTTCTCGATAGTAACTTTGATTAACATATCGATAGTTATTTCCCATATTGCATGCATTAGTATAACCGTGAGGCAATTTAATTGCGATATCGAATTTGCGTCATTTTGTGTCGAGAAAGATGCCATCTTCCAAATTCACCCTCCCCCACCCCTTCCCAATGCCCCCAATGTGTCAAAAACTACCATCCTTCTTCCCCTTTTCAATGTTCTTACCTTTGTAATCTGCTCTAAATCTCCATTAAAAGCATCCAATAAGCCATCAGGCACTGGGTTTATTTGGCAGGAATGCCACCATGAGAACCAAGCTTGCCAAAGCGCAGGATAAAGGGCAGGGTCAGGTTCGTCCCACTCACAGACTGAGCTGCAGACGAATAGTGGCCGAGCAGGGAGGGACGAAGTGTGTCACGGCTGCAGAGGCTATAAAAGGGTGTGTCATGAACAGCGAGAGCTGATGTCCTCTGAGCTTAGTGGCGAAGCTGCATATGAACTACAACGGGGTCTCTGCAAGCCTTGCCTCTACTGGCCAACAGCCACACCCCCATCCAGCAGGCACTGCCCCCTCTTCCTCTCAGGCAGAATGCACTCAAACTGGGACTGCCAAGCCGTGTTGTCACTTGGGACTCACTGTGTCCTGTCGGACACAGCCTGGGTATTCCTGTCTTGCAAATTCTACCGGGGCGTGTATGAGGGTCGAGGGATGGTTGAACTATTTTGCTTCCATTTTGTATTCCCGCCCCATGTGCTTAAATACACTTTATAAAATAACTTGATCTCTGGGTGATTTGAGTGTCACTGATCGGTAGTAGTAACACACATCCATTAAATGACCGATTGGGTTCAGGCAAATAGTGCTGAGGACGCCATTCGAGTAAACAGACACATGGCACCAATTGGCTTAGTGGTTCCATTGGAACTAGTTATCGTGACAAACAGGACCATGATCCAGCTCAGAATGACAGAATCAGTTGGCCATCATGACCGCTTTGACGCGGTTCATCGGCATTCGAACCGAGCAACTGGATGAACCCGACGGCTGTAACATTGTGTTCTTATACCTTTGTCTTGCATGTGATTTATGCAACAAGGTGTTGCATGTGATTTATGCAACTTTGCATTACTTAGAACATAAAAATACTATATTCAAGCAAAGACTCACTTCCCCTGGGTCGACTCCCACTGTAGTTTCCTCCATAGCCGCCACCACCTCCGAACCCTCCACGAATGCCCCGTCCGAAACCACCACTAGTCTGTCCACCCCGTCCACGAAATCCTCCACCGCGGTTGCGATTGTCGAAGCGCTTTTGAGGTGGGGGGCCAGCTTTCCGTCCTTCCTCACGATACTGGTCAATCAATTTTTGAGCTTCCTCCTTTTGCAGCTCCACATAGATCACGTCGGAGAGGTAATCCCCAGCTTCAGGCAAGGTGAAGTTGGCTGGTGTTGCAGTTCATAGTGAAGTGAGGACGACAAACAAGCAAACAGGGTGGGAAGAGAAGGGATGGGAACACGGGTCAAATGCACAAATGTGAAAGGACCGACGGCAGGAGAGAAACAGCACATAGGGCGAGTAGCCCAGGGCACTTCACTTCTCTCTGGACGCCGGCAATTAAAAAAAAAATAAAAAAAAAGATGCTGAAGAAAAGCAAAAGGAGAACAAATAAAAGATGTGTAAATGCAGTATGTACTTGAATAAAGGAAGAAAAAAAAGCGGCGTGCGTGTGTTTGTGGAGTGGGGGAAGTACGGCAGTATGAAGATATTTAACATATTAATGGTTGTAAAAAGGATGTTAAAGTGAGAATGTGCATGGAAAAGGAAAATGAGCAAGTAAAAATATAGATTATATAAAGAAAAGGGTAGGATTGTTTTCTTCCAACTTGCTTTTAACCGCGGCGGCTGTTCCAGGCTCCTACCTTTCATCTCTAACACAGCCGACTCAGGAACATCCTTCCCCTCCTCAGAACAGCGCTTTTGTGTACGCTCTTTTAAATCCTCATCCGTAGGACAAATTACAATAGCCTTGCGTTGAAAACCTTCAAAAGGTCGCATTTTTCGTCTCTGTGCTGATCCATAAACATTTGTCTATTGTCGATGACAAGGAAGAAGGTAAAGAGTCATTACTTCATTTCATTTACAGGGTTTTTGGTACTGTGCACCGCGTGACCGCCAAGACAGCCTGCAAACACACTCCCCACATCTTACGCAAGGTCAGTAATTCACAGTAGGGCAGGTAAGTCAAGGCGGCTTCACCCAAACCCGAGCTTACCTTTGGGATGTGCTCAAAGATGTGCTAAGAGGCAGATTTGCTGTGCTAAAGTACAAGTCTGTGAGGTTATACAAAATTGGTAAGTTTAGTGCCATTTGTCAGGATGTGTTCATTTTCATAACCTCACAAGTTCAGGTTGAAATTATAACAGCTGGATGCCAGAAAAATAAGACTCAAAAGGTTTCACCTCATCAGACGTACCCGAATAATATTATAGGGAGGGTAAAACCACAATAACTATGATCGTTAAATATCCTTTCAATTACAAACTGAGAAATAACCCAAATTACACAAATCCAAAGGAAATTGATACACGAAGGAATGACATTTTAAAGGAAATATTTCATCATTTATATGTGAATAGAATAATGAGTACGCCAGAGGTAAAAAGCAATTTGACGAGCCGGCCATTTTACCCCGTGCCATCCCGACATATGGAGTACTACTCCATGATAGATTAAATTATTACGGAAGAAACATTTATCATAAAATGAAAACCATATTCACTTTGTTTAGAATACAAAAATGAATTTGATAACAATCTCAAGAAATATTCACATATGGTCAAGATGACAGACTATCAACCAAAGTGTGCCACATTTTCTGAATCTTAATTTCCTTCAAATGAAGAGCTAAAATGGAAAGTCAAGTCACTCTATTATGGTTCTCACAAAATTATAATTTTGAGGCTGGCCGACAGTCTATTCCCTTACAATGAAATAAGCAAGTGCTAAAAAAAAAAACTTGAGCAGGGCTCAAAATAAATGAATTGAAAATAGTGTGAGAAATATTTCCAACATCCTTTTCACAGCTCCGAAGGGATGCACACCAGCAAAAGGACTATTACAACAGAAAATACTAAAAAAAAAGCTCTGTGACTGATTACTTTATTGTGTTTATGGTTTGTTTTCTACCAAATAAGGATGTAAAGCCAAGGATACACTTGTGGTGGAGGTTCTCAGTCGAGGCAAGATGGAGAGCAATGGGCCAAAAGCAATGGAGTGCAACTCTGATGTAGCCACTCCAAACATATTTTGTTCCTTCACACAAGCTCATGTCCATATCAATATCGATATTGACGTCGAACTAACCCCAAAGACAGGAAAACACTGGATATACCACCTTTGACAATTGACACTGTGGAGCACTTGCCAAAGAGATTCCAGCACTACGAGCACACTCACAAACCCCCACTGACACATGCTACAAATGGAAAGCACAACCCTGACCCAGCATGAACTTTTACCACTCAGGGTCACAGTCAAACTCAGACACTTAACCACCCTCACTTAACTACACAGGCCCTCACTGCATGGGCACCATTGGCCAATCAAATGCTACAATTCTAGATGCCCGAGATCCCTTTCAAAAATTCAGAAGCAAGCTTGAAACATTAAGGTTTTTCTACAGAAATTACATTAATTTTGGTAACTTAATTTTCTGGTAGAGAGATACAGTATAGACATTTCACTGTCAACAGGATGGTGCAAAGGTAGCAGTGCAAACTTTACTTTTAAGTTTCTAATCTGAGTTTTAATCTTAGCTGAGCTAGCTATAAACTCATCCTGTTGTTTCTCATATAGGACAATGCATCACAAAGT
Source organism: Eptatretus atami (assembly GCA_035128595.1). Lineage (NCBI taxonomy): Eukaryota > Metazoa > Chordata > Myxini > Myxiniformes > Myxinidae > Eptatretus > Eptatretus atami. Next base: position 83,710,897 of record CM068952.1, read on the forward strand.
GCACCATGTCTCAGAGGGGCATTAAGCTTGGTGCCCTCTCTGCTAGCATTAGTTGGTGGACTTTAAAGATCCCCAGCATTGTCTTTCTTGAAAAGGTGGCGAGTTATTGCCAGCAACCTGATTAAATTCCAAGTTCCTCACCGCTAGTCTCGTAAACTGCTTTGTCGAAGTTGTAACCTGTCCATAACTGTAACCCTTGCCAAGAGACTGCTTTTGCAGAACTGAAGCCCTGTAGTGAGCCTGTGCACATGTACTTGTGTGTTCATAGTGCGAGTTCGATACTCAGCACGACTATAAACTGTCAGATTCATGTTTTGCAGGTGGAGCGTTGCATCACAAAATGAGCCATCCCTCAGATGGACATTAAACTCAGGAACCATCTGATAGTTGGGGGATATTAAAGATCGCAAGGTGTCATTCTAAAAAGAGTAGGCGAGGTAGGGCAACACCTTGGTAAAATTTCAGGTTCCTGCCATAAAATGCAAGTAGCTTGCTGTCTGGTCTATGATATTCCTCGACACCAAGTTATACGACTTGCTATCTGTTTGGTTGCTATGCAGGGTAGCAGTTCCTACACGACAATTAAATTGAAGCATGCAGGTGTTCGCATATCGTATGCAAAAGGCCATCTTTAGCTATGAAGGGCAACCATAACATTTCCCTTTGTATAGCTGGAGAGCCACAAAGGATACGCAAGAACAAATCTGGAAAAGAGGGAAATACGATGCAGTCTGTCACAAACCATTGTAGGCATAATTAACAATGCCTTCCAATTCTGGTTAAGAATCTAAATTTACTGCAAACTTTTATCCCATTCAGTCCACCTGAAAGTCCAGTCAAAGGTAGACTTTTGTTAAAGCATGCACCACGCTAGATGATGTCAAGTCATCACCGTGAAGTTCCCCATTTTTCCCGTTCATCACAGGAATGGTGTCCAGACCATTCAATGGATATCTGTGGATATCCCATCATACCACATGCCATTCTATCACATCACCTGTTCATCACGGGTATCTCCGCTCGTGTGCATCATACCAATGACAAAGCTTGATAATATGTAAAGGTACTTCATCAAATTATTCTTATTAACAAAATAAAAAATAAAAATCATGAAATAAGAGGACTCGGTGAAGAAATTAATCTTTCAAATATCTTCTTTCAACAGCATATTAAGTTTCTCCATCTGTGAAATACGTACATGAAACAAATACTGCTGCAGTTGTGCAATCCAAACTCCTCTCACTTCAGCAATTTAAACGCCGTAATAGCATCAAAGATCCTCAGTTTAAACGATTCGCCCATCGTTTGAAATATACAATTCAGCACATCTTTTTGGCCTCATCGCACAATGATGAAGAATCACTTGAAAAATTAAAACATTCTCGTATCCAGATTTCACCAAAATCAAATCAATTCTTCCAACTCACACACCCAACCTGTCCACCAAGTGTCATCCGAATCGGCCAGCACAACCCTCGGCCAGCCCGCGACGTCCGTCCCACAACGTCCGTCCTGCCACCCTCAAATCCTCGGCCAACCCGCGATGTCTGTCCCACCGCCAAGCCCGCGATCTGTCCCACCGCCCCCCCCCAACCCTCGGCCAGCCCGCGATGTCCGTCCCACCGCCCCCCCCCCGAAGTCCGTCCCATCGCTCCCAACCCTTGGCCAGCCCTCGACGTCCGACCCACCACCCCCCCTCGGTAATCCCGCAGCATCCGTCCCACCACCCTCGGCCATCTCGCGGCATCCGCCTCAGCCCCCCCAACTCGGCCATCTCGCGGCGTTCATCCCGGCCCCCCAACCCTCGGCCAGCCCGCGACATCCGTACCGCCATACCCCCCCCGCCTCGACCATCCCACAACGTCCCCCCCCCCCCGGCCAGCTTGTGACGTCCGTCCCGTCACGTCTGCACCCTCTACCCAGCAGTGTTGTTGTCGAGTCCACCTGGCCTGAGTCAAATCCAAGCTATCGCAGTCTTTGGCATTCAGAGTCCTGTGCTGAAAGTGTGTTGCAAAGTGGCAAAAATATAGCTAATACATTTGTGTATATGTAGGACAAGAATGCTTATGTATTACTCGCTTCACTGACGGGAATACCAATCTTTGCGTAATTGCGAAAAAAAAAAATAGGACCACCTGTGCTGAAGCTCACCTGGATTAGGCACAATAGTCACTCAAACTCCCTGCAGACTCACTTAGACCCTAAAATTTGTAATGCCGTGAACAAACTTTGGTACATCAAGTGTGATGAAGGTTGTGGTCAAGTTTCATTGAAATTCTGTGTAGTTCGGAGGAGAGAGCGAATACCGATTTTTGGGGGTCAAAAAAAGCCCTTGTAGACCCTCTCAATGAGTGCCGATGTTGATGTGGTCAATACACTTTGGTACATCATAGGTGGTGAAGTTTCATTAAAACTGTTAGTGTAGTTTCGGAGGAGACAGCAACTACCTATTTTGAGGGGTTAAACCCCCCGCCCCTTCCCCGTAGACCCCTTATTGAGTGCAGATTTTGATGTGGTCAATATACTGGTACATTACGGGCGATGAAGGTTGTGGTCAAGTTTCCATCGAAATCGGGTGTGTAGTTTTGCAGAAAAGAACAAATATCAATTTTTTGGGGGAAAGGGGGTCAAAAAACCCCCTGTAGACCCACTTAATGGGCACTGATTTTGATGTGGTCAATACACTGGTATATTACGGGCGATGAAGGTTGTGGTCAAGTTTCATCGAAATCGGGTGTGTAGTTTTGCAGAAAAGAACAAATATCAATTTTGGGGGGGGAAAGGGGGTCAAAAAACCCCGTAGACCCACTTAATGAGCGCTGATTTTGATGCGGTCAATACACCTTCGTTAGGCATCAGAAATGAAGCTTGTGGCCAAGTTTCATCAAAATCGTATGTTTGGTTCAAGCGATAATGACTGAAGTGTTTACGGACTGACTCACTGACTTACTCACCTATGGACCACTGCTCGATCGCATAAGCTCACCTGACTAAAGTCCAGGTTAGCTAAAAACATAATAATACTGGGTGTATCGATGAGCCTAATAATAAAATTAGATGGTGGATAGATAACCGGCTCAGCTATACACTAAGGGAGCCAGTAGGAGGAGAGTGTTAATGCGATATTCATCACAGTCTTTCTAGATGCTGAATTCTGAATAATATACAACACACTAGAGGAAGATGAAAATAAACTATAAGGGCACTCTTTGATGTCGCCAGATATGCCTCCACCAATATTATTATACATACTTGTACCAAGTTTTATTTAAATCCCTGAACCCAGATTCAAAACATTAAATAATTCTGGCTGTCAGACCATGCGTCCGATCGTAATTCTGAAGTTTCAGGTCGACTGATGAAGTGGTTCAAGAGAAATAATTTATTTTAAAGATTTCCATTGAATACAATATGGCTGCCAGACCATGTGACCTGTTAATCATTTGTGAACATCCTGGTATCCCCAAGGGTTGAGGGTGGGTGAAGTTTCCCCTTGATCTGTCAAGCCGTGATAGAGAAGAAAATTTTTTAAAGGTTTATTCTTCAAAAAAAAATAATCAAAGCTGCCAAACCATGTGACATGACATCATAGGTCGAAAACTTTTTGTTCCTCATGGATCGGTGATAATAGATGTAAAGGTTCGCCTCAATCTGTTCAGCAGTTTTGGAGAAGATTTTTTGATGGTTTTTAATGTTAAAAAATATGGCTGCCGAACCACATGACCGATGACGTCATCAATTTTTTCCCACCATCCAATTTAGATACTCAAAAAATTTCATACTAATCGGATTTGACGTATGCAATGACAACGGCATAAGGAAGCTATCGATGACATCATCAAAAAAAAATCACTTATTTCCCATGGGGAGTACTTGATATGTGCAGAGTTTCAATATTTTCCATGGAGCAGTTTCAGCGATACAGAGGTCCAAAGTTTTTCCTTTTTCCAACATGGTTGCCACAACACATGAGCTACATCACAATTACCATTAAAACATTCTACATGAGTCATCACACCTATGGTGAAAATTTTGTGTCAATCAAATAAGCGGTTGCAGAGAAAACAGAAAATTAACATGGACATATGGACAACCCAAAAACAATGCCTCAAACGACATAGTCAGCGAAGGCATTAACAAAACAAACAAAAAAAACACTCGCCATTTCCCTCCTCCTCTCTTCCTTCTTTGTGTCAAACTGTCTGGGGTACGTATTAGGCACGGGCCATGTCAGGAAACAAACTCTCATGCGTGTATGTGCAGCACGTTATATGCTTGGTGTACATGCGTGTATTGCTATGCTGCACACGTACGTGCATGCTGTGCTGGGTGGACAATTGTTGACGGACAGACGCATGCCTGCACACTGAGAATGAGCTCCTTTTATATCATAGATAGATGTAAATGAAGACAACAAAATATCAAAACCGACCAACAGTATAACTTGTTACTTGCATCAAGATTCTATTCCATATTATGGCTCTCTTTCTGTAATTTACTCATTATTTTCAGATGACAAAGTTTGACAGCATACGAATCTTGTCCAGAAAATATGGTAAGAAAAATTAGCAATGATTTGTCAACTGTCAATGTTAAGAAAGTCCAAAACAGCATTACACAACATAGCTAAAATTATATGGTTGCTTTTTCACTTATTTTAATTTTCTCCACCCCACCCCCCCCCCCCCCCCCCACTAATACGGTTTGGCTTGGCAGTTCTTTTTCCACTTATTATATAATCAATGAATGCTTCAATACGATCACAAGGACGGCCTCTTAATTGTGTTAAAATTGCAGAAGCTGCTATTTAAAGAAAGCATAATTTCGGTAATTGCTTCACAATTTTTTTTTTAACCTTTGAAGAAGGTTTTTCATAAACTGAAGGGTCTATCAATGTGAAATTCAACATACGAACGGAATTACATGTCCTCTTGAAGATGTGTACAAGAAAAAACACGTGGGGTGGGAGATTTAGGTGAGGTTAAGGGTGATCAGGTTGATGATGGTAAGATTTTTTTATTTTTTTTTTGGTGCCTAGGACCTGCCTCTGGTTACTCGCAACTCTTATGCCAAATTTGGTGGACACGGAGCTATTCGTTAATTTCTTACGATTTTCCAACCTCTGAACCCTAACGTGCGCACTCGTTCAGGCAAAATTAATTGTGCTGTCCACTTGGTACAAACGTCCCAGCAACTGTATTTCATTTATTTTACGTCGCACAAGTTCATGTGTGTGACTACTCGTTCTTCTCGGCAATGTCCCCTCAACACCATGATGTCATTAAAATTAGAATTCCACGTCAAAAAAACAAAAACTCGACAAAATAATAAATGACGACAAAAATTTTAAATGGAAAGACTGATTCCCGACGCCTTGAGATAGCATCAGGCCTTGTTAGGCCTTTTATTTTTAAATCAAGGATTAATTTAATTAAACGTATAAACGTTCGGCTACGCACAATTTTAACATGTGTGCATTAATGATGTTTTTGTCAGCGTTCAATGGTTAGGCGTGTGTGAGCAAGACGCTCACTAAACGCCTTTCGTAAATTTAGCCCTTAGAAAATAAATGCATGGGTCAACTACGTGTCTAGAGGTTCAACGATGAATTAAAAGTGAAAGTTTAATGAGGAATAAAAGATAAATGAAGTTGTATTTTATCGGAAAAAAAAAACAAAAAAAGGATGTAATTTTAAGTGCATTTTCGTCAAAAAACGTTACATTTTTGGGAATAAGAGAGATGGGAGACATTTTAGTGCCCCAAGGGCTTTAAAAAAAAACGCATTGAAAACATTTAAGCAAGTTGGCCAATATTATGCACCACTTAAAATAAAATGATAAAAACATTCTTCAATCAAACATGAAAGGGCCAAACTATTATATTTTCGGCAAGAGATGAATTTGATCTTGTATGTTAACTTTCATCTCTCTGTGAGTTTAAATAAAGATGTTTGAATTTGAAGTATTACATCACACGAAAAAAGAAAAAAAATGCAGTGAACTATGCACAAAATTAGCAACTCCAGATTGCCAGGAGTAAAGTTGAAAAGTATTGTTTTTAAAGATTAATTATTATTATAAAAGACATTTTTGGGTTACTTTCTGTCGAGGAAACAGATTCTGACCATATTTAGACAATTCTGTGCCTTATTTAATCCGTAAATCGCGTTTTTTTAAAAAAAAGTCTTAAATTTTGCTCTTCAGATATGCTCCAATTAATTCATTTTTTGGCAAAAAGGAACATTCAACCACTTTCTGTACTTGTACAAATCCCCTTCACACTGACATGATGTTTTTTCTTTTCGAAAATCACACACGAATTAAGCAACCCGAACTCAAAAATTTACTTATCCAAACAGCAATGAGCTGAAAATTAATATGACAGATATTTTTGGGTGACTCTTTCGAGGAAACCGATTCTGAAAATATTTCAACAACACAGGAGCTTATTTAATCCGTAAAAAAATTTACAATCTTCAATTTAGCTCATATTTATGCTCAAATACGTTTATTTTTTGTCTCACAGGAACATTAGACCACCAAATGCACTCATATCAATCCCCTTCACACTGTGCTAAGATTTGTTTCAAAATGGCACGTGGAATTACGTAACCCTAACACAACCAAAAATAAAAATGTCATTGAATTTCAAATAATATTTAGTTTCAAAACTTCAAAATTTAACATGACTAACCAAAACTAACCCGAGACCGAACCCCAAACCTAACCCTGATTTATAAATTAATTGCGTATGCACATAAATTATAAACCCTAACCTCACCCGAACACCTTGGTCCTGCAAAACGAACCCCACATCGAAAGTGGAATAAAGAATCCTTATGCATAAAATTAAGAAATCAAACGAGCGGAATATAAATTCATACATACACCTGTCCTCCACACAGTCCTCAGTATCCCTGGGCCTGCCTGCCCCTCTGCACAGTCCTCAGTCCCAGGCCCACCGCGCCCTCCGCCCAGTCCTCAGTCCCCGCCTGCGCCCTCCGCCCAGTCCTCAGTTCGCGGGCCCGCATGCGCCCTCCGCCCAGTCCTCAGTTCCCAGGGCCCGCATGCGCCCTACGCCCACTCATCAGTCCCCGGGGCCCAGCTGCGCCCTTGGCCAGTGTCCAGTCCCCGATGCCAGCCTGCGCCCTCGGCCAGTGTCCAGCCCCCGGGCCCGCCTGCGCCCTCGGCCAGTGTCCAGCCCCCGGGGCCCGCCTGCGCCCTCCACCAGTGTCCAGTCCCCGGGACTCGCCTGCGCCCTCCAACAGGGTCCAGTCCCCTGGGCCCGCCTGCGCTCTCTGCCAGTGTCCAGTCACATGGTCCCGCCTGCGCGCTCCAGCAGTGTCCAGTCCCAGGGGCCCGCCTGAGCCCTCCGCCCCAGTTCACAGGGTCCGCCTGCGCCCTCTGCCAAGTCCTCAGTTCCCAGGGCCTGCCACCGCCCTCCGCCCATTCCACAGTACTCGGGGCCCATCTGCGCCCTCCGTCCCCGGGGCCAGCCTGCGCCCTCCACCAGTGTTCAGTCCCCGGGCCAAACTCACCCTCCAGCAGTGTCCAGTCCCAAGAGTCCGCTGCGCTCTCCGCCCATTCCTCAGTCCCCAGTGCCCGACTGCACCCTGTCCTCAGTCCCCGGGCCCAGCTGCGCCCTTGGCCAGTGTCCAGTCCCCGCCTACGCCCTCGGCCAGTGTCCAGCCCACGGGGCCCGCCTGCGCCCTTGGCCAGTGTCCAGCCCCAGGGGCCCGCCTGCGCCCTCGGCCTGTGTCCAGTCCCCGGGGCCCGCCTGCGCCCTCCACCAGTGTCCAGTCCCCAGGGCCCGCCTGCGCTCTCTGCCAGTGTCCAGTCACAGGGGCCCGCCTGCGCCCTCCGGCAGTGTCCAGTCCCAGGGCCCGCCTGAGCCCTCCGCCACAGTCCCCAGGTTCCGCCTGCGCCCTCTGCCAAGTGCGCAGTTCCCAGGGCCTGCCACCGCCCTCCGCCCATTCCTTATTACTCGGGGCCCATCTGCGCCCTCCGTCCCCGGGGCCCGCCTGCGCCCTCCATCCAGTCCCCGGCTCTGCCTGCGCCCTCCAGCCAGTTCTCAGTCTCCGCCTGCGCCCTCCACCCAGTCCTCAGTCCCCAGGGCACGCCTGCGCCATCCGCCCAGTCCTCAGTCCACAGGGCACACCTGCGCCCTCCGCACAGTCTTCAATCACCAGGGCCCGCCTGCGCCCTCGGCACAGTCCTCAATCCACAGGGCCCGCCTGCACCCTCCGCCCATTCCCCAGGGCCCGCCTGCACCCACAGCCAGTGTCCAGCCCCCGGGACCCGCCTGCGCCCTCAGCTAGTGACAGCCCCGGGGACCGCCTACGCCCTCCGCCAGTGTCCAATCCCGAGGCCCACCTGCGCCCTCCACCATGGTCCAGTCACCGGGGCCCGCCTGCGCCCTCTGCCAGTGTCCAGTCCCAGAGGCCCGCCTGCGCCCTCCGCCAGTGTCCAGTCCCGGGGCTCGCATGCGCCCTCGGCCAGTGTCCAGTCCCCGGTGCCTGCCTGCTTCATCTGCCAGTGTACAATCTCCGGGGCCCGACTGCGCCCTCCACCATTGTTCAGGATCCGGGGCACGCCTGAACCCTCTGCCAGTGTCCAGTCACCAGGACGTGCCTGTGCCCTCCGCCAGTGTCCAGTCCAAGGGGGCCCGCCTGTGCCCTCCGCCAGTGTCCGGACCCTGGAGATTGCCTGCGCCCACCGCCAGTGTCCAGTCCCGAAGGCCCGCCTATGCCCTCCGGTCCCCGGGGACAAAC
>CM068952.1:83721498-83736753 GCA_035128595.1 Eptatretus atami
CCCACAAGTCCCAGGGCCCTGGCTGCGCCCTTCGCCCAGTCTTCAGTCCCGGGGCCCGCCTGCTCCCTCCCCCAGTCCTCAGTTCCGGGGCCGGCCAGCACCCCTCCACACAGTCCTCAGTCCCCCACTGCACCTCGCCACACCTCAGTCCCCGGGGCCCGCTGCGCCCTTGGCCAGTGTCCAGTCCCAGGGGCCCGCCTGCGCCTCACGGCAGTGTCTAGTCCCAGGCTCGCCTGCGCCCTCTACCAAGTCCTCAGTTCCAGGGCCTGCCTGTGCCCGACGCTCAGTCTGTAGTCCCCAGAGCCTGCCGCACCCTCCACCAGTCCTCAGTCCCCAGGGCTGCCTGCACCTACCCATTCCTCAGTACAACATCTGCGCCCATCCGTCACCGGGCCCGCCTGGCGCCCTCGTCCGCATCCTCCGTCCCGGGGCCCGCCTGCGTCCTCCGTCCAGACCCCAGCTTTGCCTGCGCGCTCCAGCCAGCCTCAGTCTCCGCCTGCGCCCTCCGCCAGTCTTCAGTCCCCGGGCCCCTGCAGCATGCAGTCCCCGGGCCACCCTGCGCCTTCAGCAAGTTCTCAGTCCCAGGGCCCGCATGTGCCCTCTGCCCATTCCCCAGGCCCGCCTGTGCCTCCGCCCAGTCCTCAATCCCCAAGGGCCGCCTGCGCCTCCGCACAGTCCTCGGTCCCCGCCTGCGCCCTCCGCCCAGTCCTCATCCAGGGGGCCCGCCTGCACCCTCCGCCCACTCCCCAGGGCCCGCCTTGCCTCCGCCCATTCCCCAGGGCCGGCTGCGCCCTTCGCCATCTCAATCCCCGAGCCCGCCGCCCTGCGCCATGTCCTCAGTCCCAGCGGCCCAACTGCGCCCTCCGCCCACTCCTCAGTCCACGGACCCACGCTGCGCCCTCCACCAGTAATCAGTCCCCAGGGACCGAGCGTGTGTCCTCTACCAGTTTTCCAACCACCGAGGCCCGACTGCGCCATCCCAGTGTCCAGTCCCAGGGGCCAGCCTGCGCTCTCTGCCAGTGTCCAGTCCCCGGGCTCGCCTGCACCCTCTCCCAGTCCTGGAGTTTCTACAGGGCCCGACCTGCGCCCTCCGCACTATCCTCAGTAACCCGGGGCCCGCCTGCACTCTGCCAGCCCTCCGTTCTCAGGCCCGCCTGCGCCCTCCGCACATTCTCAGTACCCGGGGCCCGCCTGCACCTCTGTCCAGCCCTCCGTCCCCGGGGCTCGCCTGCGCCCTTCAGCCAGTCCTCAGTCCCGCCTGCGCCTTCCGCCAAAGTCCTCAGTTCCGGGACGTATTGTCCATTCCCCGGGGGCCCGCCTGCGCCTCCGTCAAGTCCCCGGTGCCCGCGTTGCGCCTCAGCCAGTGTCCAGTCCCAGGGCCCACCTGCGCCTCCACCAGAGTCTGTCCCCGGGCGTGCCTGCGCCCTCCGCAGTGTCCAGTCCCCAGGGCTCGCCTGTGCCCTCCACCCAGTCCCCAGGGTCCGCTGCGCCCTCTACCAAGTCCTCAGTTCCAGGGCCTGCCTGTGCCCGACGCCCAGTCAGAACCTGCCTGCATCCTCCACCCAGTCCTCAGTCCCAGGGCGCTGCCTGCACCCTACCCCGCCCATTCCTCAGTACCCATCTGCGCCCTCCGTCACCGGGGCCGCCTCGCCCTCCGTCCGTCCTCCGTCCCGGGGCCCGCCTGCGCCCTCCGTCCGAGCCTAGGCTTTGCCTGCGCGTCCAGCCAGTCCTCAGTCTCCGCTGCGCCTCCGTCCAGTCCTCAGTCCCCAGGGCCCGCTGTGCCCTCACCCAGGTCCCCAGGTCCGCCTGCACCCTCTACCAAGTCCTCAGTTCCCAGGGCCCGCCTGTACCCTCCGCCAGTCCTCATCCCCGGGGCCCGCCTGCACCCTCCCCCCAGTCCTCAGTCCCACCTGCGCCCTCCGCCCAGTCCTCCGTCCCTAGGGCGCAACTACGCCCTCTGCCCAGTCCTCAGTCCCGCCTGCAGCCTCCGCCCAGTCCTCAGTCACCAGGCGCAACTACGCCCTCTGCCCAGTCTTCAGTCCCCGGGCCCACCTGCATCCTCCGCCCAGTCCTCATCCCGGGGCCCGACTGCACCCTCCGCCACTCCCAGGGCCCGCCTCTGCCCTCCGCCCATTCCCAGGGCCCGCTGCGCCTCTTCACCCACTCCTCAGTCCACGGGACCCCGCCTGCTCCTGGCCAGTGTCCAGCCCCGGGGCCCGCCTGCGCCCTCCACCAGTGTCCAGTCCCGGGGACCGCGTGTGTCCTCTACCAGTTTCCAATCACCGAGGCCCGACTGCGCCACTGCCAGTGTCCAGTCCCGGGACAGCCTGCGCTCTCTGCCAGTGTCCAGTCCCCGGGCTCGCCTGCACCCTCTGCCCAGTCCTGAGTTCTCAGGGCCCGCCTGCGCCCTCCGCACAATTCCTCAGTACCCGGGGCCCGCCTGCACCCTCTGTCCGGTCCTCCGTCCCCGGGCCCACCTGCGCCCTCCGTCCAGTCCTCAGTACCCGGGCTCGCCTGCGCCTCTGTCCAGTCCCAGTCTCTGCCTAGCCTCCAGCCAGTCCTCAGTCCCCGCCTCCGTTCCCCCGAAGTCCTCAGTTCCGGGACTATTGTCCATTCCCGGGGCCCGCCTGCGCCCTCGTCAAGTCCCGGTGCCCGCTTGCGCCTCAGCCAGTGTCCTTCCCCGGGGCGTGCCTGCGCTCTCCGGCAGTGTCCAGTCCCCAGGGCTCACCTGCGCCCTCCGTCCACAGACCCCAGGCTCTCCCTAGCCATCTGGCCAGCCTCAGTCCCCAGGGTCCCCACTGTGCCCTCCGCATAGTCCTCAATCCCCAGGGCCGCCTGCGCCCTCCGCCCAGTCCTCCGTCCCCAGGGCGCAACTACGCCTCTGCCAGTCCTCAGTCCCGCCTGCAGCTCCGCCCAGTCCTCAGTCACCAGGGCGCAACTACGCCCTCTGCCCAGTCCTCATCCCGGGCCCACCTGCATCCTCCGCCCAGTACTCATCGGGGCCATGCTGCACCCTCCGCCCAGTCCTCATCCCGCGGCCCGACTGCACCCTCCGCCCACTCCCCAGGGCCCGCCTCTGCCCCTCCGCCCATCCCCAGGCCCGGCTGCGCCCTTCACCACTCCTCAGTCCACGGGACCGCGCCTGCTCCTTGGCCAGTGTCCAGCCCCCGGGGCCCGCCTCGCGCCTCCACCAGTGTCCAGTCCCCGGGACGCGTGTGTCCTCTACCAGTTTCCAATACCGAGGCCCGACTGCGCCATCTTCCAGTGTCCAGTCCCCGGGACAGCCTGCCTCTCTGCCAGTGTCCAGTCCCCGGGCTCGCCTGCACCCTCTGCCAGTCCTGAGTTCTCAGGGCCGCCTGCGCGCCTCCGCACATTCCTCAGTACCCGGGGCCCGCCTGCACCCTCTGTCGGTCCTCCGTCCCCGGGGCCACCTGCGCCCTCCGTCCAGTCCTCAGTACCCGGGCTCGCCTGCGCCCTCGTCCATCCCCAGTCTCTGCCTATGCCCTCCAGCCATCCTCAGTCCCCGCCTGCACCTTCCCCCGAAGTCCTCAGTTCCGGGACTATTGTCCATTCCCCGGGGCCCCGCCTGCGCCCTCGTCAAGTCCCGTGCCGCTTGCGCCCTCAGCCAGTGTCCTGTCCCCGGGGCGTGCCTGCGCTCTCCGGCAGTGTCCAGTCCCAGGGCTCACCTGCGCCTCCGTCCCAGACCCAGGCTCTCCCTATGCCATCTGGCCAGTCCTCAGTCCCCAGGGTCCACCTGTGCCCTCCGCCAGTCCTCATAGCTGCACTAGCGCGCTCGCCTGCGCCCTCTGTCCAGTCCCCAGGCTCTGCCTACGCCCTCGCCAGCCATCCTCAGTCCCCGCCTGCACCCTCCACCCAGTCCTCAGGGCCGCTGGTGCCCTCCGTCCACAGTCCTCAGTCCCAGGGCCTGCGCGCTCTCCACCGGGTCCTCATTCTCCAGGGCCCGCCTGCGCCCTCCGCACATTACTCAGTCCCCAGGAACCGCCTGCGCCCTCTGCCCACTTGCAACCTCCACCCAGTCCTCAGACCCCAGGGCCCCCCGTGCCTCCAGCCAGGCCTCACTCCCCAGAACCCGCCTGCCCTCCGCCAAGTCCTCAGTCCCAGGGCGCAACTACGTCTTCTGCCCAGTCCTCAGTCCCCGGGCCCCTGCACCTCCGCCCAGTCCTCATCCCCGTGGCCCGCCTACACCCTCCACCCAGTCCTCAGGGCCCGCCTGTGCCCTCCTCCCAGTCCTCAGTCCCCAGGGCACAACTACGCCCCTCTGCCCAGTCCTCAGTCCCCGGGACCGCCTGCACCCTCCGCCAGTCTCAGTCCCCAGGGCCCGCCTGCACCCTCCGCCCAGTCCTCATCCCGGTGCCCGCCTGCACCCTCCACCCAGTCGTCAGTCCCCGTCTGCGCCTCCGTCCCCAGGGCGCAACTACGCCCTCTGCCCAGTCCTCAGTCCCGCCTGCGGCCTCCGCCCAGTCCTCAGTCCCAGGGCCAACTATGCCCTCTGCCCGTCCTCAGTCCCGGGGCCCACCTGCATCCTCCCGCCAGGCCTTCACCCGGGCCAGCCTACACCCTCCGCCCAGTCTCATCCCCGGGCCCGCCTGCACCCTCCGCCCACTCCCCAGGGCCCGCCTCTGCCCTCCGCCTATTCCCAGTCCCCGGGGCCCCGCCTGCACCCAGTCCTCAGTCCCAGGGCCGACTGCACCTCCGCCCATTCCCCAGGGCCCGGCTGCGCCCTTCACCCAGTCCTCAGTCCCCGGGGCCCGCCTGTGCCCAGTCCTCAGTCCCAGGGGCCCGACTGCACCCTCCGCCCAGTCCTCATGTCCCCGGGGCAAACACTGCACCCTCGGCTTGTGTCCAGCCCCGGGGACCGCCTGCGCCCTTGGCCAGTGTCCAGCCCCGGGGCCCGTCTGCGCCCTCCACCAATGCCAGCTCCCGGGGCCCGCCTGCGCCCTCCACCAGTGTCCAGTCCCAAGGTACCGCTGTGTCCAATCCCGGGGGCCGACTGCGCCATCCCCCAGTGTCTAGTCCCGGGGCCCTCCTGCGCCCTCCAGCATGTCCAGTCCCGGGGCTCGCCTGCGCCCTCTGCCCAGTCCTGAGTTCTCAGGGCCCGCCTGCCCCTCTGCCTAAGTCCGTGGGTCCTCCTGTGCCCTTCGCACATTCCTCATGACCCAGGGCCCGCCTGTGCCCTCCATCCAGTCCTCCGTCCCTGGGGCCCACCTGCGTCCTCAGTCCAGTCCCCAGGCTCTGCCTATGCCTCCGCCCAGTCCACAGTCCCGCATGCGCCTCTCTGCCCAGTCCTCAGCGCCTGTGCCCTCCGCCCAGTCTTCAGGGCCTGCCTGCGCCCTCCGCCAAGTCATCAGTACCCAGGACCCACCTGTGGCCCTCCGCCCATCCTCAGGCCTGCCTGCGCCTTCCGCCCAGTCCTCTATTCCCCACCTGTGCCCTCCGCCCAGTCCTCATGACCTGCCTGCGCCCTCGCCCAGTCCTCAGGGCCCGCCTGCGCCTTCCGCCCAGTCCTGTCCCAGGACCGCCTGCGCCCTTCGCCCAGTCGCAGTTCCCGCATGCGCCCTCTGCCCAGTCCACAGTTCCGGGGAGATTGTCCAGTCCCCGGTGCCGCTTGCGCCCTACGCCAGTGTCCAGTCCAAGGGGCCCACCTGCGCTCACACTAGAGTCCTGTCCCCGGGGCCCACCTGCGCAGACGGCACAGTCCTCAATCCCCAGGGCCCGCCTGCACCCTCTGCCCATTCCCCAAGGCTCGACTGCGCCCTCAGTCCTAGTCCCAGGCTCTGCCTGTGCCGTCGCGGCCAGTCCTCAGTCCCCAGAGCCCGACTGCGCCCTCAGCCCAATCCTCAGTCCCCAATGCCCGCCTGTGCCTCCGCCAGTCCTCAGTCCCAGGGCGCAACTGCGCCCTCCGCCCAGTCTCAGTCCCCAAAGCCCCCCTGCCCAGTCCTCAGTTCTCGACTGTGCCATCTGCCCAGTCCTCAGGCCCACCTGCGCCTCCGCACAGTCCTCAGTCCACAGGGCCCGCCGCCCGGCTCTCGGCCATTCCTCATTTCTGGATTATGTCCAGTCCCGCGTGCCGCCTGCGCCCTGTCCAATGTCAAGTCCCCGGTGCCCGCTTGCGCCCTCCGCCAGTGTCCAGTCCCAGGGGCCCACCTGAGCCCTCCGCCTCAGTCCCATTGCCCGCATGTGCCCTCTACTCAGTCTATCCCCAGGGACCGCCTACGCCCTCTGCCCAGTCCTCAGTCCCCAGGGAATGCCTGCGT
The DNA here is from genome assembly GCA_035128595.1 of Eptatretus atami. Lineage (NCBI taxonomy): Eukaryota > Metazoa > Chordata > Myxini > Myxiniformes > Myxinidae > Eptatretus > Eptatretus atami. Next base: position 83,727,774 of record CM068952.1, read on the forward strand.
CCTCCGCCCAGTCCTCAGTCCCGCCTGCGCCCTCCACACAGTCCTCAGTCCACAGGGCCCGCCGCGCTCTCGGCCCATTCCTCATTTCCGGATTATGGTCTAGTCCCCGTGGCCCGCCTGCGCCCTCGTCCAATGTCAATATCCGGTGCCCGCCTGCACCCTCCGGCAGTGTCCAGTCCCCAGGGCTTGCCTGCGCCCTCCGCCTCAGTCCGCAAGGCCCACCTGCGCCCTCCGCTCAGTTTCAGTTCCCATGGCCCACCTGAGCCCTCCACTCAGTCCTCAGAGCCCGCTTGCGCCCTCGCCCAGGACCCAGGGCCCGCCTTCGCCCTGTCCCAAGGCCCGGCTGTGCCCTCCACTCAGTCCCCACGGCCCGCCTACGCTCTCTGCCAGTCCTCAGTCCCCAGCTGCACCCTCCGCCCAGTCATCAGTCTACAGGACATGCCTGCGCCTCCGCCCATTCCTTAATCCCCAGGGCACGCCTGCGCCCTCCGCCCAGTCCTTAATCCCCAGGGTACGTCTGCGCCCTCGCCCAGTCCTCAGTCCCCAGTGCCCATCTACACCCTCCACACAGTCCTAAGTCAACAGGGCCCACCTGCGCCCTCCGCCCAGTCCTCAGTCCCATGGCCGCCTGCGCCCTCGCCAGTGCTCACTCCCGGGGCCCGCCTGTGCCCTCCGCACAGTCCTCAGTCCCCAGGGCCCACCTGCGCACTCCGCCCAGTCCTCAGCCCCCGGGGCACACCTGCGCCTCTCACCCAGTCTTCAGTCCCCGGGCCCACCTGCGCTCTCCGCCCAGTTCTCAGTCCCAGGCCCACCTGCGCACTCCGCCCCCAGTCTCAGTCCCCAGGGCCACCTGCACCCCACCAGTCTTCAGTCCCCGGGGCCCACCTGCGCACTCGACCAGTCCTCAGCCCCCAGGGCACACCTGCGCCCTCCACCCAGTCTTCAGTCCCCGGGGCCACCTGCACCCTCCGTCGCCAGGGCCCGCCTGCGCCCTCCACCTAGTCCTCAGTCCCCAGGGCCCGCCTGCCGCCCTCCACCCAGTCCTCTCCCAGGGCCCGCATGCGCCCTCCACCCAGTCCTCTCCCCAGGGCCCACCTGCACCCTCCACCCATTCCTCAGTCCCCAGAGCCCGGCTGCGCCCTCCGCCCGGTCCTTCGTCCCGTGGGCCCGCCTGTGCCCTCCGCCGAGCCCAAAGCCCGCCTGCCACCCTTCGCCCAGTCCCCGGCTGTGCCCTCCGCTCAGTCCCCAGGGCCCGCCTGCGCCTTCCACCCAGTCCTCAGTCCCAGGCTGCGCCCTCTGCCAAGTCCTCAGTCCCCAAAGCCCGCCTGCACCCTCCGCTCAGTCCTCAGTCACCAGGGCCCGCCTGTGCCTTCCGCCAATTTCTCAGTCCCCAGGGCCCGCCTGTGCCCTCCATTCAGTCCTCAGTCCCCAGGGCCCACCTGCGCCCAGTCCCCAGGGCCGCCTGCGCCCTCCGCCAAGTCCCCAGGGTCCGCCTGTGCCCTCAGCCCAGTCCCCAGGGCCTGCCTGCGCCCTCCGCCCAGTCCCCGCCTGTGCCTCCGCCCAGTCCCAGGGCCGCATGCGCCCCCTCGCCCAGTCCCACTGTGCCCTCCGCCCAGTCCCCGGGGCCACCTGCGCCCTCCGCCCAGTCCCCAGGGCACGCCTGCGCCACAGCACAGTCCCCAGGGCCCGCCTGCGCCCACCGCACAGTCCCCAGGGCCCGCCTGTGCCCTCCATTCAGTCCTCAGTCCCCAGGGCCCACCTGCGCCCTCCGCCAGTCCCCAGGGCCGCCTCGCGCCCTCCGCCAAGTTCCCAGGGTCCGCCTGCGCCCTCCCGCCAGTCCCCAGGGCCTGCCTGCGCCCTCCGCCCAGTCCCCGCCTGTGCCCTCCGCCCAGTCTCCAGGCCGCATGCGCCTCCGCCCAGTCCCCACCTGTGCCTCCGCCCAGTCCCTGGGCCACCTGCACCCTCCGCCCAGTCCCCAGGGCACGCCTGCGCCCACCGCACAGTCCCCAGGGCCGCCTGCGCCCACCGCACAGTCCCCAGGGCCCGCCTGCGCCCACCGCACAGTCCCCAGGGCACATCTGCGCCTCCGCCCAGTCCTCAGTGCCCATCTGCGCCATCCACCCAGTCTTCAGTCAACAGGGCCCACTCTGCGCCCTCCGCCCAGTCCTCAGTCCCCCAGGTCCGCCTGCGCCCTCCACAGTCCTCTCCCAGGCCCGCCTTCGCCCTCACACCCAGTCCTCTCCCCAGGCCCGCTGCGCCCTCCACCCATTCCTCAGTCCCCAGAGTGGCCTGCGCCATCCGCCCAGTCCTTAGTCCCGTGGGCCCGCCTGTGCCCTCTGCCGAGTCCCCAAGGCCGCCTGCGCCCTCCGCCCAGTCCCCGGCTGTGCCTCCCGCTCAGTCCACAGGCCGCCTGCGCCTTCCACCCAGTCCTCAGTCCCAGGCTGCGCCCTCTGACAAGTCCTCAGTCCCAAAAACCCGCCTGCACCCTCCGTTCACCCTCAGTCCCCAGGGCCCACCTGCGCCCTCGCTCAGTCCCAGGGCCGCCTGCGCCCTCCGCCAAGTCCTCAGGGCCGCCTGTGCCCTCCGCCCAGTCCTTAGTCCCGTCTGTGCCCTCTGCCGAGTCCCCAAGGCCCGCCTGCGCCCTCCGCCCAGTCCCCGGCTGTGCCCTCCGCTCAGTCCACAGGGCCCGCCTGCGCCTTCCGCCCAGTCCTCAGTCCCAGGCTGCGCCCTCTGACAAGTCCTCAGTCCCCAAAACCCGCCTGCACCCTCCGTTCAGCCCTCAGTCCCCAGGGCCCACCTGCGCCCTCGCTCAGTCCCCAGGGCCGCCTGCGCCCTCTGCCCAGTCCCCAGGGCCGCCTGCGCCCTCCGCCATGTCCCCAGGGCCCGCCTGTGCCCTCCGCCCAGTCCCCAGGGCCTGCCTGCGCTCCACCCAGTCCCCAGGGCCCTCTGCCAGTCCCCAGGGCACCTGCGCCCTCCGCTCAGTCCCCAGGGCACGCCTGCGCCCACCGCACAGTCCCCAGGGCCGCCTGCGCCTTCCGTCCAGTCCCCAGGGCCGCTGCCTTGCCCTCAGCCCAGTCCTCAGGGCCCACCTGCGCCCTCAACCCAGTCCCCAGGGCCCGGCTGTGCCCTCCGCTCTGTCCCCAGGGCCCGCCTGCGCCCTCCGCCCAGTCCTTAATCCCCAGGACACGCCTGCGCCATCCGCCCAGTCCTCAGTCCCCAGGACACGCCTGCCGCCCTCCGCCCGTCTCAGTCCCTGGGGCCCCCCTGCCAGCATGCAGTCCCGGGGCCACCTGCGCCTTCAGCCAAGTTCTCAGTCCCAGGGCCCGCATGTGCCCTCTGCCTATTCCCCAGGGCCCGCATGTGCCCTCCGCCCAGTCCCCAGGCCCGCCTGTGCCCTCCGCCCAGTCCCCAGAGCACGCCTGGTCCCTCAGCCCAGTCCTCAATCCCAAGGCCCGTCTGCACCCTCCGCCCATTCCTCATTCCCCAGGAACCGCCTGCATGCCCACGCCCTTCCCAGTCCCCTCGCCGCCTGTGTGCCCACCCCCTTCCCAGTCCGCTCTGCCGCCTGCGTGCCCGCCCCTTCCCAATCCGCTCGTCCACCTGCGTGCCCGCCCCCTTCCCAATCCACTCGTCCGCCAGCGTGCCCCCCCTTTCCCAGTCCCGTCGGCTGCCTGCGTGCCAGCCCCCTTCCAGTCCCCGGCCCACTGCACGCCCGCCCCTTCCCAGTCCCCTTGGCCGCCTGTGTGCCCGCCCCTTCCCAATCCGCTCGTCCGCCTGCGTGCCCGCCCCCTCCCAGGCCCCCCGGCCCGCCTGCCCCCTTCCCGTCCCCTTGGCCTGCCTACGTGTCCGTCCCCGTCTGAGCACCCCCTCGGCCTGACACCGCTGCCCCCTTGTCTCTCCCCCCTCGGCCGCCTGCTCCATCCCAATGTGGTCTTAAATACAGTGCCTGCATTCACAAAATATTTTTCTGGCATCAAGCAGAATGTTTGTCATCTCAAATACAATTTTTTTTTATAAATTTCAGCACAAATTAAGGAAAGTAAAGCAATCAGTACTCTCCCAAATTCAAAAGGCCTTGCAAAAAATAAATTAAATAATAATAAATGAAAAAAGCCAATCGTCCGAATGTATATATTTTTAATAAAAAAAAAAAGACTTACCTGTTTGAGTATTCCTTTTGGACAATCAGACCAGACAATACAACAGATATGATACCCACCTGATCACCTACCTTGGAGAAGTGCCAAGCGAACTTGGAATGCAGCCCTCGAAAGACCAAACTTACCTGTGTCCAACTTCCCAAGACCTGAAAACTTAAAGATGATTACACTTACCCCCGGTACTTACATTCAACAAGACAACACATTCCACCATCTAGGACTGCACTTTACTCATCTTTCCTGCACATGAGCGGCTTTCTTCACTCACCAGCAGCTGGACTTTACTGTACCTCATTTAGAGGCAAACGCATTTACACAAGAATAGCACGCCCATCCCACTTCTCGTAATTGTTACACATGTACATCTCGTAATTCTAAAATCTATTCATACAACCTACAATGACGATAAATGCAATCTGCACAAGCAAAATCAACTGGAAAATACTTTGCCTTACTTTACCTTCCCAACGCTCAACTTTGGAATAAAGTACAAATAGATTGAACTTAATTTTATTTCCTTCAATTAAAAGTGTGCATTCTTTTTCTGCATCCATACCCCTTCCCCCTCCCCATTCAACTCCAGGTTACTAAAAACAAAAACCACGAGCTGCACAAGGCAAGCAGTAACACCAGTTGGTCTCGGCTCAAGGCACACACCCAACCAGTAACCTGCAAACAATAAAGTTCAGAACAACCTTCGTCTAAGGATCGGAATGTAACGGATATCATTTTAGCGGGCTGCCTTCTAAGTGAAACAAGAAACATCAAAATCACTAAGTAGTCTTTGTGTACGAGACAACGGAGGGGAACAGACATGAACAAGAAACATTACCTGGTCAAGAATGTAGTTCCGTCGCTTACGGGCGGCAATCTGGAACAGCCGATTGAGGCATTGTGTCGCCTCTTGGATGAGCACATCCCAGCGGCCAGCATAGTTACGTTGACGACGCAAACCCATCACCTACAAGATCAACGGGAAATAGACAAGAATCAGGATAGATGGATTATCAAACTTTGTACTTCAACCTTTACAAACTTAAATGTACCTGTATTTATCCAGAGAATTGCTCCATATATATATATATATATACATATATATATATATATACTATACTATATATATGAGGCCCGCGAGAGGAAGTGAGTAAGCGAACATTTTTAATGATATGAATATATCAGCTGATGAAGGTGGTTAAAATAGTGCTATATGGCATCACATCTCCAAAATGGCGATGTGTCCTTACATCACTCCTCCTCACGCGCTCATTAATATATATATATATATGAGGGAAATCACCCTCATCTGCCTGCGTGCCACCCCTTCCAATAAATAAAATATATATTAGGGTGCAAAAAAGTCGAAAAAAATAGAATGTTGCTCCACAAGCTAAAATTATTGTAATATGATCCAATAACGCGCATAAATTTTTTTAGCTTGATCGGAGTGATTTAGAAGTCGCTCCATATGACGACTTTTAGTCTCATGATTGAATAAATTAGGTATGGTCAGGTACGATTACGGGTATTCTGTGATCCGAGTGGAAATGGAGTGCATTTTCGAACTCTATGGGGTCGATTTACTCTAAGAAATGACTGCACCGACATTGAATTCACTACCATTTCGAAAATATGACCGAAACAAGATTTATCATTACTGGAGTTGAGTAACTAATCCTACTCATTTCGATATTTTCTAATCTATAATTAATTTGTTGTCTCTAACAATTCTTAGAGTAAATGACCACTGAGTTCGAAAGTCAGTCCTTTACCTAGGAATTCAGAGTGTACGGATTCGCATCTCATACTCTAATTTAATATAAATAATACTAAATAAATAACTAACATATTTTCGTGAATCATTGAATCTAAAAACTGGATGTTGGGCGGCTAGAAATAATTCAGCGGGAGTGGAGACGCAATAAGGCGGATGATATGTGTATTTGGTAAAATGAGACGAAATATTCTAATAGTTTGTAATTCCATTGATTGAAAAATTAGGGTATGGTGAGATGCGAATCCGTACATTCTGAATCCTAGGTGAAAATGGACTGCATTTTCGAACTCAGTGGGAACGATTACTCTAGAAATGTTTAGACGGATAACAAATTAATAATAGATTATAAAATATCGAAATGAGTAGGATTAGTTACTCAACTCCAGTAATGATAAACTGTTGTTCGGTCTATTTTCGAAATGGTAGTGAATTCAATGTGGTGCAGTCATTTCTTAGAGTAAATCGACCCATAGAGTTCGAAAATGCACTCCATTCCACCTCGGACATCCAGAAGTACCCGTAATCGTACCTGAATACCTAATTTAACCATCATGAAACAAAAAGTCGTCATATGGAGCGACCTTAATACCTCCGATCAACTGAAATTTTTTTATGCGCGTTATTGAATCATAGTGGAATAATTTAAGGCTTGTGAGACATCTGAAATTTTTTTTTTGCTGTTTTTGGACCACATATATATAATAAATAATATATATATATAACAAATCTGAGAGACTTGTGTAAAAAGAGGTCATTGAAATATTGTTTGCACCCAATGGCAAACTTAGCATCAACTTGATTGTGAATGTGATGTTGCTGATATTGAAACCACAATGGTTCAATGATGGCTTTGAAGAAAGGCATTAAAAAAAATCTCATGATACATGCAGCACCAATCCAAATGAATGTTCCAATACCTTCATTTTTTCTAGGATGTTGTTGGTACCCAAAACATTGTATTTCTTTATCGGAAATTCATCCACATGCTTATTGGCCCAAGTAGTCTTTCCACAGCCAGGGAGACCAACCATCATCAGTGCCTGCAAAGCACAAGATCTTGACATTTACCCCCATTTTATAAAACCAATCGTTCAAAAAAACCACCACACCAGCACCACCACAGTCGACAAACCTCACAGTCTGCCTTTGTCTTGGGTCCAGTGGCTCCACGGACCCTGTCAGCCAAAGGAACCTGCTGGATGAAGATAAAACCTTCCGGTGGAGGGAAGAAAGGCTCAGCACGCTGCCCAAAGTTCATCTCCATGGAGCAGTTTTTGGTGAGGATGCTTGGAAACAATGCCCGACCTGCCAATTTGTCTTTGTCCACACGATATGCCTCACCAAGTTGAACTCCATTTTTGGAGAACGAAATCACCACTTTATCACCATCGAAGTCCTAAGGATCGACAGAATGTAAGAATTATGCTTTGAGTTTGTAGCTTGCACAGCACAAGTTCAAAAGATGGTACCGGATCACAATGAAGAATTGCACCATGTATCACCCCCACCCCCAAAAAAGAAAACTGGAAAAAAAATTGATCATGGAATACCGTTTGATATTCAAGTTAACTAATTTGGCATTGTGGAAGATGTGCTGTTAATGTAGTAACTTACAATAAAGTTGCCAATGATGTCACCCTGACCATAAAACTGTCCATAAAGCTCAAATTTGCAGTCAACCGACTTTCGGCCAGTCCCACCGAAGCCATAAGAGAATTCCTCTTCACCTAAGAATAAAAGTACAATCACCAATTTTGTTACAAATAAGATTATCACAAATTGGCTGCAATTGAAGCATTGAGGCTTGAGACCCAAGACACACCAAGTTGGGTTGTGCAGGAGTCCAAGGACCAGCCAACACGTGACACATGTGGATCAGGTTCTGAGCTTGGAAGCTGCTTCACAGGAATGTGCTCAGTCACCTAGGAAGAGAAAATGAGTTGGTGGTGACAAACTTTGCAATACTAAAATCAAATGGTTTGACCATAAAGAGCACAGTCAATGGAGGGAAACAGGAAAATGACAGTCACAATACCCAAGGTTATTTAATCAATGGAAGCCTAACAGACAGGAAGGTGAAGTAAACACCAGGCTTTATTTAATACATAAACCACAAGCGACACAAACACACGAGCACAGCATTGCACACAGTTAAGCATACTGATGACTGGGTCTGCATCTCCCCCTCCACCCACCCATCTTTATATATATATATATATAAATAATAATATAATATTATACAGTAATCCCCGTCTCGCGGGGGTTACGTCCAAAACCTCCGCCTAAAGTGAAAATCGCGATGAATGGTACGCCTCCCCAAAAAATGACTGTCTCGGCCCTTTCGGTTTGGGAGTGATGGGTTTGAGGCTGACTGAAGATCGCTAGTCGGTCCGGTGTTTGGAGTGATTGTTTGAGGTGCCGGAGACGACTAGTCGGTCCTGGTTGGTTTGGCAGTGTTGGGTTTGAGGTGCAGGAGATCGATCTAGTCTGGTATGGTCGGTTGGAGTGCTGGGTACGAGAGTGCCGTCCAACGCGGAAAATCTTTTCCTTCCAACAGCATATATCGAGCCACCATTTAACTTTAACCTCTCCGGAGCGTCCCGGACTTCCCTCTGGCGCTTCGGTCTGCCAGAACCTTAAAGGGCAGGGCGTTTGGGCGGCATGTGGGCTGGAGAAAAAACGTAAGAAAATATTCAAGTTCACAACGAAATTTGTCTCGTGCGTTGTGTCGAGCACACATCGCGACTGGTCGGCCACGCGTTACAATTATTGCTTAAATAATTTATATTTTATACATTATTACCGTGATGACCGGGGGGAATTCCGCAGAAAAAATTATTACGTTCCAAGGGAAAACCCGCGTGACCGGGGCGGATAAGGTGAACCGCGATGAAGCGGGGTCTAATGTATATACATACATACACATGAATAAAAGGGTGTGTGTGTGCGTCTGCGCGTGTGTCCTCCATAACTCCAAAACTATAAAATCTGGCAGCCTGAAACTTTGCATGCATACCAAGAAAACTCCAAGGAAGTGCAAGAGTGA
>CM068952.1:83747291-83760787 GCA_035128595.1 Eptatretus atami
TCACATTTCTTCCTAATCCTGCTACAGACAACAATAAAAGCTATATTCACAGTGCCACATACCTTTCCTCACCTGCCTGTTAATATATCCCTTTGTATTAATGTTCCCAGCTCGTTTTCGTCTTTTCTTTCATTGATCCAGCATGGTCCGTATCCTAACCTTAGCCGGGACTTTGTACCTAATGATCCGTTCCTTATAGCCGGTACGTCCTTGGCAGCATCGCTCGGCTGCATCTGATCCAGTAAAGTGATCCGTTTCAGAGAAGGCGCCAAGAAGGCGTGTTCCCCGGTAATTAAATCACGTGATTAATTAGGTAACCCGCTTAACCCATAACGGGAGGACCCAAGGACACGCGGTGAGTTATTGGCGTTCATGGTCGGTTAGCAACCTGTCGCATCACGGAATTATCCGTATGTGACGGCCTGCAATTCCGGGGAGTCTGGTGGGAACCCGAGATAGCTTCCCCCTGGTGGTCTTCTCACCCGACCCCAGCAATATATATACAGGAGACTACGCATAAGTCGGCAGCGTGTAACTCGTCACTTCGCCTAAGTCGGCAGCGTCAAAAAGTCCCGAATCTTTCTAATGTTAAATCCTTTGAAGAAAGTCTGTAAGTCGTCATCTCTAAGTCGTCACTTCGTCTAAGTCGTCAGATGTTGTCCGTTCCCGCGTAATGGAAAGTCAAGTAAATTACCACGCCTAACTCGTCACACGGAACTGCTGCCTCGTGAGAAGCCCGAATTTATGAATCGTGATGCGCGCTCAATGTACACAGCCAGTGATAGGCTATTTATAACTGCGCTGCGTTTCATAACTGTGCTATTTATAACTCTCACACCTACGTGTCCAGGCCACGAGAGACTTCATCCTTCACCCCACAGTCATCATGAATGTTCGCATACGCGCAAGTCATCACACGTCTAAGTCGTCACTTTTTTCTCGGTCCCGATGGTGACGACTTACGAGTAGTCTACTGTATGTATGTATATATATATATATATATATATCGCAATGTGTATTTGCACATTTGTCTGTCTTCTTTCATAAGGACGATTTAAGTATGGGTTTAAAGGACAATCTTTTAACATGACTGTGTTCATTGTGTTGTCATTTTCAGGAAAAATAAAAAATTAGAAATAAAATATAAAATAATAAATAAAATAAAAAAAACTCTAAAAACATTTTTAATTAAAAAAAAAATAATGTCTCTTCTCTTAGAAATGCAGATGGTGACTTGCAACTGGGTCTCAAGGGCAATGTACAGAATCGTTTCAAAAATAACAATAAATGCAAGACACGGGTACGTGAAATTTACTATACCTGATGTGCAACACCGCGGAGAGTAAAATGAGTGCTCATTTACCTCCGTAGGACATCTAATAAATAGAGAAGATATAAGCAGACCTGACGCTAGGCTGAGGCTTCCGACTTTGACATGCTCACGAGGTTGTACCGTCGAAATGAAACGTCCCAGAAGATAAAGTAAATAGGATCACACTTGTACACGTGGTGTTTTAAAATAACGCTTCTTGCTGGGAAACATAATATCTTCCAGTGGTTCCGTCACCAAATGTGTGATTTTCACGATAGGGGTACAATAACGGTAAAGACAAAATGGAAAAATGAAGTTGTATGTACAAGACCCACGATGGCCTCAAAAACATCTTGTCACGTCCTTAAGTGGTGCCTGAAATGGGCAACGCTAGATATGCAATAATTCGGTATAAAAGTGAATTTTTTGTTTTACCATTATGTGTTTACCGTTTTCACAGTAATGCTAGAGACATAACGGTAAAGACAATGTGAAACAATCTGCAGCTTCCTGAAAGTCCAGTACTTCAGATGGCCAACACTTTAGATAGCAGCATAATTAGGCAAAACAGTAACTTATGCCGAGAGCCACTTCAGCCAATATGTAGTGATCAGGAACTACACATAGGCTCGTCTAATGTGGCTCGACAGCATAATTACGGCAAAACAGTAACTTATGCCGAGAGCCACTTCAGACAATATGTAGTGATCAGGAACTACACATAGGCTCGTCTAATGTGGCTCGACTGTCGAAGACATGTACAGGATGCCGGCTGCTATCAGGATATATAGTCAGAATTCGGCAGCAAATCAAAAGTCATGAGGCGCATTTTCAGGTTTAAAACATCAGGTGGTATTAGCTATGACCATTGTAGCAGCTAAGCTACTCACTAAGAGATTAGACGAGCGCGTTTCCCCCAGTTGATCCCGCCCACCGACTTCTGTCTTCTAGGGATCCAGCGAGTTGGTTGCGTCAGCTGGGATGATACCTGGAGGGTATGGGTGTGGATCCGGTGCAGGCCTGGACGAAAGCCTCGCATAGGTGGGAGGAGTGGAAGCGGGCGATGGACGCAGCGAAGTGCCGCCCCGGCGTATGCCCCCATACCTGACCTGATGTGAAAAAGATACTAACTCTGAACTATGATGATGCACACCTGTTGTGAAAAATTTCCATATTGGTAGTAGCCAAACAAGAGATCACTAATTAACATTCATGACGACCAGTGAGTGGTCAATTTTATTTCAAAACATCTGATCAAAATAGTATTTGAACAATAGAGCTGAATGTTGTCAGCATAAACCTCTCATTAATTTCTAACACCAGAAAACCAACAGATTCTGAACTACAAAATAATTCATCTGATGATACAACAATGCGCGTAACTATGATTTGGCTTACTTGCAGTGGAATTCTCGTACTCTTGACATAATCGCAGTAAGCTGTTCAGACTCGAGTTCAAATGGTGGTGGCCACTTAAACAATACCTTCGTCAAAATGAAGTTTTCTGTGACCAACTCTATGTCATCCCGTTTTGGCCAGTCAAATATGTATTTTGTCCGATCCCCAACTCTCTCGAGAAATTTCATGGTTATGGCCTCATCAGTTCTCTTAATCACTCGTTCAATAGAGAAGGTTCCCTTGGACCGTATAGTGAAATACACCGTGTAATAACAATATTCCTGCTCGGACACCGGTTCAGCAGGTTGCTCACTCAACTTCGCTGCCCGCCAGGCTTTCCAGTACATGAAATCGACCCGATCTTCAGCAGACAAGGATTCTATATCATCTCCAACCACATCATAGTTTTCGTGCCATCGATGCTGAAACCGTTCATTCTGTTCACCCGACAACCTACATTCTATTTGTTCTGTGAGCGATGGGCGAGTATCGGGCTCGTGATCTGACGATATCTCAACTTCAACAGGTGAGTGACACTAGCAGAGAAATTTACCATTCGGACGATTCCAATAGCACGACAGTTCACAATGTTTTAGTTTTCCACTTTGAATGCATACAATTTGGTGAATTTTCATGGTTCCTCTCAAGGTTTCAACTGGGGTAAGATTTTCAATGAAATCGTCCACGTGGTCAATTTGGTCAGATGTAATTTTGTGAAGGGATATATTCAAATTGCCCTGCAGTACCTGAAGGAGCTGTTTGAGATCAAGGATATCAGTGGCATGCGCAACGTTGCGGTCAGCGCAAGTTTTGACTGCCGCACCGATACCGTCGGCCGGCCCTTTGCCGTGGGCAGCTTCCAGGAAATTCCAAATGACTGCTCTGAATCCCATTTGGAAGGGAATTGTGCTCAATAGCTGAAAGTTTGTCATATTTTTGTATTGGAGCGTTGGGACGTCGGAAACAAAGTGTATGTCACGTATCCCTTTCTCTTTCAGATCGCTCAGAACTGGAGTCAAGTGGGCCCATATACTAGCTGGATTGTGCCTAGTTTCATCACTAACTGTGCAGTAGCACTTTGTGAACAACCCCCCCGCCCCCCGCCCCCCACCCCCATCCGGATATGCAAAGGTGGCATGACATGCATGCAGAGTCACTTGCCTTCTGCTGGCACCGAAGTGCATGGACTGAACTTTGCTTTGCCCCCTTACATGAATAGTTTTCACTGAAATCAATTTGCAAGCAATACTCATCTGACGATAAGCTGCGTTTGAGGTCACGAATAGCTTGAAACTGATTGAATATACGGAACTGGTGCGACATGAGCGTCACCAGTTCGTTCTCGAAGGACTTACAGAGATTCTGCACGGTGCTCGTTAGCAATACTTTTGCCTGAACTTTAACCTCAATTGGTTTCCCATTAGTGTTCTTCCTGATTTCAGTTGTTGACTGCCACTCGTGGTACTTAATTTCGGACTCGTCGGTTGGTTTTTCACCTTGTTTGGAAATGGAAGACATGTGGCCACACTTACAACATTCACCATACATACAAGACTTCTCATTCACTGAACAGCCAACATCTGATATCACTGACATCACATCACGATGCTTCAACACGCCAGCCTGGTGAAGCTTGACTGCTTTCAATTCGCTGTTTGCATGAACCTTACATTGGACAGTATTCCTACTATCGACTGTTGGTGAAACAACATAAAATGGTCGGAGGCACGTGAATGAGGTGTATGAAATATGAAGCGAAGGGTTCTCCGACTTGAAACGCTCATACAAATTCTAGAAAGAATGACAGAGATATCTTTTCTGCATTTTAACTTTGTTTCTAGTGATGGTTTCCTTTTTGCCTGCAGCAGGCCTACTGCTGATGTCCTGGAGGTAAAACTCTCAGACTAATCTAGCAGTTTCACCCAGGCCTTTGCGCTTTTTTTGAACAAACTCAGTGAGACTGCCACCAAATGCCTTGTCTTACTGGGCTCTAAGCCGCTTCTTTGAAAATGCAATATCCCGACTTGCCTTGTTGATAAGCCTGTACTTCTTCAAAATTCGTCCCATCACAACTTTGTGAATGGCCTGCTGTTGTTTGCGTGATTTACCGTTTTCTTTGATTTTCTGGCCAAGTTCCTGCGAGAGAGCGAATCCAAACACAAGTTGTTTTCTCACCGCTTCATCGTCACCAGATTCCATCATCCTTCTGGCCTTACTTCATGGCGTTGCAACAGTCGTTATTATCATTGTTATGACTCTTACCCAACCAGTGGCGAAGTTTTCTGACCTCGGCACGCAACCTCACGATTGTGTCCTGCTTTTTTATTTGCCGATATGCTCACTTACTCTCCCTCCGGAGTTTCTTCCACCCAGCGATTGTCTGATGGGATGACGCTTGGGCCACAGCTGGAGTGGATGTAGGTGAATTAACTACAATGGGTATGGCTTCTGCCTCGACCGGATTGTGTTCACGTTGCTGAGCCATCTGGATCCTCCATCTGTGACGTAGGGCCCGTTGATCACGCGCCGGTAATGTGTGAATGTTCGTAATTTTTTTCCGGCTGATTTCCGACGTTGATATCTCTCCCTTTCCCGCCTCAGATAAGCCTGAAATGCTTCAGGGTCTGCTTTAAGCCTGGCTCGGTAAGCCTTCATAGCTTCTTTGTTCGATTTCTTCTTCTCTTCAGGCATTGCTGCGGAGGTACTCTGTAAACGAAATAACGAACGTTGAGGAATAAAATAAAATAGCTCATCCATTAAAACTTTTGTGTATTTGTTTCTGGATAGTAATAAAAACTAAAAAAATGTCTTTCCTGTTATTATTGTGTCTTTACCGTTATGCTATGTGATAACGGTAAAGACACATTTTGTGGACCAGGTCCCAAAAGGTGTGCTGCTCCCTCATTTGATCACCAAAATCCTCCTCACTGCCCATTTTCAAGTATGTTTTTACTATCTCTGCACTATCTAGATATGATTAGCTTGTGAATAACATTAGCGGTAAAGACAGTCAATTTGTGAGACATTTTCATATCAAAAACTTACCTGGCACTTTGCCAAAATGCACTGCAATCGTCAACATCTGTTCGGTTTCAAAATGACTGCCGGACACCTCGTGCTCATAGCCGACCTGTCATGACCCCTAATGTCTGTTCAGGGAACTAGAAAATCAACTCTGTTTCTCATGGATAACAGTAAAGACATGTACTTACCCAGAGCTGGAACATGACTTTTTTTATGAGTGGAAGATACAGCAATGCTTCAGCTGAGTTTACAGTCAATAATAACGTGAAGAAATAAACTTCTGCAGGTTTTGGATTGGTTCTGGCTAGCTACCTACCAGGGAATGCCACAAAATCTAGATGACTAGACATGGTATGCACTTTTGACAGGATAACGGAGTAGACATTTAAGACATATGTTCATTAATTTGAGTATATAATTATTCAGGGCAACTACCAATACAATTTTTTTCCATTCATAAAAATGGATGGCGACTTATATATGTAAATAAATAGTTCTTAATTTGTATTTATATATTTAAATTCGCCTGAGACCTTCTTTACCGTTATTTGTGCCCCTGTCGTGAAAATGACCCAAATTCCGATATAATCTGGTCATTAACACAAGAGGTTTCTATACCCAGAAGTAACTGGTAATCTCCTAAACACTCCCAATATTTATACACAGCATAAAATCTAAATGCATTATTAATATTTATCACCATTTTACGCGACTCAACTGTTGGAATAAGCATCTCAAACATTACAGAATCACATATAACTAGACGGAAGTTGATGGCACACCGTGGCAAATCCCCACGGTTCACAACTCCAGAAAAGTTGAAAGATGGCAAATTGTTCCAGCAGGAATGACCCAATATCAAATATTGAAGAAAATTTTTTTTTTAATCTTCTGTTTTGACCCGTGACCGTGCCCACCCCAGGAAGCGGGCGGGGTTCAAATCCAAAAATCGATATATATATATATATATATATATATATATATATATATATATATATATATATATATATATATATATATATTATTTTCATGTGTCCCCCAATGCTGATTGTATATATGCTTCATTTTCTTTTTTAAAAAAGAGTTTTAAAATGTGTCCATAATTGCATGCTTTGTAATTCGACCTTTTGACCCCGGCCCAGGGGGCAGGGCTAAATATGATACTTCTCTTGCACTTTCTTGCCATGTGGTGATCATAACTACTAAGTCTGCTGAATTTCTGCACAACTGTTTAAGAGGAGATAGCGTGACAGACAAACGAAGCCGATTAAAATATCCCCCCTTTTTTCAAAAGGCGTGGGAATAATAAACAATTTGTTCCATATCGAATAAGGCATTCAAACGTTCACATCGTTCTAAACACTATACAAGTGTTAACCACCTAACATTCATTCATAAATAATTTGTGACAATGGCATACCAGCATTTCAAAGCACACTTTGCCCTTCGTGACACCATATGTGGCCCTGGCTCCACCCCATAGATAGGCAAATCCCTCGATGGTCAGAGGGTACCCATTGTATCGATCTCTGGTCACCTTGAAGTGCAGATCAGAGTTATCTAGACACACGCAGTTGGATACATTGATAAAAGAACATTTTCAGCTGCTCACCACCCTCATTCGATTTTGAAGGAAGAAAAATCAGATTTTGAGCCATTCAGATGAAAGCAATAATTTAACCACTGGGGAGAGATTAGCACTTACAATTGTCCAAGGTGACCAGAGTGTCATCAAATTCTTCTTCTTCATCATCTACTGGTGGCTGTGGAGACTTGGATCTGCAAAACCAAAGAACAGGAACATTTCAGTTATCATGGCAGAGAACATTTAACAAAAAAAAAGAAGTGTTATTTCTAATTGTTATCAGAGACCGCCGTTACAAGTGCAATTTGTTGGGCACGTCCACATACTTTGCTTCCAACACTTCAGGGGCTGCCGAAGATGTGACAATGCCCAAATCAAGGCAATGCAATTTCGCTATGCAATCATCCAGATATGCCAATGCTGTGAACCTGTCGAGTCTTTGAACTTCAACAATCAGACCAGCTGTCATTATTTGTGAAAAATTACAATTGCAGGAAATCATGCAGATGATCACCAAGAACAAGTTAAATTTACAGGTATTTCTTGAATCTCCATTGCTAAGATAATTAAAGCTTTCTACATTCAATGCAGCATTCAAGTCCAAATTGCGAGTGCTGAAAATAATAAAAAATGTAAACTGTCAGGGCATTGAAGCTGAGAAGCAACCGTTTCAAGTCCCAAGACAACACCACAGTCTAGATAAAATAGTAGGAATAGAATCATAGAACAGAAACTAACAACGACGATGAGGTCTTCCCAACTTGACTCTATATGAAACATTGTGACAAACCCAACGACCCTCATGGTGGAGTGTTAATGGCCACTAAGCGAGATCTCCTCGTAATCAGAGAATTGGGACTGGAAACAGAACACACAATCTTGAAGTGTAGTATCTAAGGAGTTTACATTTATTACCTCACCAACACATACATCAGTGACCAACAAATGTATGCTACGTCGTACTTTTGTCAAAGAATGCTCTGTATGAGGAGACTTTTGAATCAAAACCACAAAAATAATTCTGTATGTTAGATCCATGTAAAGGAAGTTTAAACCATTGCCACCAACAACAACACAATGTTTCCAAGTTTTTGTACACCGCTCATTCCCAATGCCATATCCAGGCGATGCATGATGTCATCACCGGGCACGGAAGGGAGTACTCAGTTTTCACTGCGTTTGTTTTCTTCTTCATTTGGTTGTCTGGGCGATCTCAGCCATCTTTTGAGCTGGGAAGCTGAAATTGGGGGACAAAAGTGAAGATGTGCTTTGGCAAAAAAAACACTTTTTAATTAATTGATTAATTACCAAATTATTGTTGATTTATTAATTACTAATTTATTTTATTTCATCTGGGCAATATCTCAAGCACCCTTTGAGCTTGGAAACTGATATTTTGACACGACAGTGAACAAGTGATTTGGCTATAAAGGGTATTTTTGATTGATTAATCAATTAATTATTCATTTTTCGATGAATTAGTTAATTTTCAGTTACAGATTCGGATGAAACAGTGGTGGTTTAGGTTTGCTGTTCAGCAATTGATCGAGATATCAATTACTTTACGACTATTATTTATTTTAATTACGCAATTAATCACTGAATCAATCAATTATTGCACACCGCTCACTCCAAATCTGTCTCCACATGCTGCACGGCGAAATTGCTGAGGCACCGAAGGCGCCCCCGGCAATGTCGGTTCTGGAGGTTTTATATATATATATATATATATATATATATATATATATATATATATATATATATATATATATATGGCATGAGGGCGGTGTACTTTGAATGTACCACTACTTGTTTATACAGACAATGTAACAATGTAACTACCAATAAAAAAGGGAACAAGAACAACACTCGGTAGAGCACATATTGTTGCGGGCGGGGTATCGGCTGCGAGCACGACTGCAAGGTGGAGCAGCAGAGTCGACTCTACCGAGCACCCGGAATTTAGATCGTACCTTCAGGAAAACTCCGACAAGTACGGGTCCCTTACCGGACCGTGAATCGTCAATAATTACACCACGTGGTACAGTTGTTATTTGCCAATCTTCAAAATACCTCGAGCTCCACGTGGAGAGTTTACGAGTATTCACACCCTCGACGCGCTCGTACGGAACAAGCGCTAGCGTGCTCAAACCGTGTGCGACCCGAGCGGACGGTCACGAGCTTCCGTTGGTCCAAATGTCCCTTTTACAGCGGCAACAGCCTTTATAATTCACCAACACGCGTCACGCTAAGCCAATAAAAGAAACAACAAAAGGAACTGATACATTTAACACACGGGTTTATGTATGACGGGGGAAGAGGGAAGCACGCAAAAGGCAGAGTTATCCGACTAAAGAGATCACGATGTACAGCAAGGCACTTATTATTACTTACTAGACTGGCACCACAAACATACACACACACACACACACACACACACACACACACACCACACACACAAAAGAAACGGTGGCCACAGCCTTTATTGAGGCCTCCAGCTCGGAGGGAAAGGCGAGCTGAAACCAGAGCCTGCCTCGGACCTGTCCACCTCGTGTGGTCTTCGAGCTGATTCGAACCGGGCACCAGCGCGAGGCGAGCCGAATCCAGAACCAGCAAGCGCGAGCGGCTCCGAGCTCCGCTCAGCGCTCGTGCGGCAACCAAAACTCTTCTCCATATCCTTCAGAGAGACGGCACGCACCCCTTCCGGTTCTTGTCCCGGCAGATCTCCCAAGCTCTCTCGGAGTTCGAATCGCGCCGCCCTTATTCACCCTGTCTCCGGGGGGGGGGGGAATGCCTCCACCCTCCCCGCTCTCCCTCACTGGACGGTTTTGTGCGCGACAGAATCGCTCGTCGCCCTGTCATTGGCCAAAACGAGCAGCAAGTCCGTCGATTGGCCGGGGCGTGGTGACGTCACGCGGACCCCTTTCTCCCTGTCGCGATCTGATTGGCTGAGCGGTGGTTCACCCCACCCGTAGCACGCTGATTGGTCAAGGCCGTCTTGCGCGAGTGGCTCCTCCTTGAACTCCGCCCACCAAACAGGCAGAGGAACATTATTTGGCGTGGGCTCTGCCCACATACGTGCTGACACGCACGTAGGCAATGGCGTCGGTCAGAGCGAGGTGAAGGATGATTGCTGGCGTTGTATAGTTATGAGGGGTGTAAAAATGAAAGAAAACCCTACTATCAAAATAACGCACAGCGCATGTACATTTATTCACCATTGGACTAGGGACGGGACCCTAACTAAAAACACATACTTACCGAATATAACTGTTCTATAGAGCTGTATGTTGAGTGCAGTAAGCTTCCAGATTCGCAACAATATCTCCGCATAGCTAACAGTTGATGTTTTTGCATACACTGACAGAGCACGAATTGAATCTGCTCCAGGACTGACGAAAATACAACTGGCTTGTTCTTGTCACCTACCCAATTCATTCATCCATCAAGTTTTGGGATAATAATCCATCCACAAATTTTTGAGATATCATGCTGGATATCATTTTTGCCTAGTCACTTAATGGTGAAGAATCACTTGAAAAAAAAAAAATTATTTTAATTATAGAAGCCAGATCTTCACCAAAATCAAATCAATTAATCATTGTCAAACACCCAACCTGTCCATCAAATTTCGTCCGAATAAGTCCACAATTTGAGCCATCCTACTCACAGAGAGCGGTGAAAACAACCTCCATCCACCTTTGGTGGCAGAGGTAATAAAGATGTCAGACTTTTGAGAATATGTGAATTACACTAAAATTATAACACAAATTACCTTGGAATTGCCCATAATTGGGTCATTCCACTGTCACTCACGTTACATTTTTGGGGCTTTCACACTCTTGAAATTTTGATCAGACCAAAACTACGAGGGCCAATCAATAAGTAACCTTAAAATATTTTTCACAAATTTTTTATTGCATGTATGTGTGTAACAACTGTGTTATTTTTCAATATAATCTCCATTGCGTTAAGTGCATTTTTTTCCAGTGCTTTACTAAGGCCTGAATTCCTCGAAGAAAAAAAAAGCCTTTGGCTGCTTGTGTAGGCATTCGTGCATCGCCTCTTGGACCTTTTCGTCGGATCGGAAAGTGGTTCACCAAGCGCCTCTAAATGGCCCAAATATGTGGTAATCTGAAGGGGCGAGGTCTGACGAGTAGGGTGGATGAGGAAGACACTCAAAATGCATGTCCTCGATTATTGCAGCTGGAGCGCAGGCAGTATGGGGCCGAACATTGTCATGCTGCAGCAAAACACCGGTTGTGAGTAGTCCACGACGTTTTGATCTGATTGCTGGTTTCAGATGATTTTTAAGGAGATCGTAGTATGATGCACTGGTGACTGTGGTCCCTCTGGGCATGTAATGCTCTTCAAGTGGGCCTCGGCTATTCCAGAAGAGCGTCAGCATCACTTTTCCAGCGGACGGCTGTGTGCAGAATTTTTGGGGCTTCGGCGAAGTTGAATGGCGCCACTCTTGCCCTCTGTTTCTGGCTGAAAGTAGTGGACCCAGCTTTCATCCCCAGTCACTACGCACTGTAAGAAATCATCGCCTTCTATTTCGTAACGTCACAGAACTTCTTCACATGCGTCCACTCGCCGTTCTTTCAGTTCGGGTGTGTGCAGTCTCGGCACCAGAAAATTTTTTGAATTGAAGATTATGAAGTCAGAAAATTCATTTTTTCTGGTGTACGTCCGAACCATGGTTTTTTTTTAATTATTCCAAGGTCATAAGGTGTTGACACTATTTTTTCATTGTTGTTTTTCTACTAAACACTTTGTCATATCATGGCCAAATAAAAGTTTCATATTCTCATCTTTGTTGTCTGGTGGTAATCCTTGAATAATGTGTCCAGAATGTGCGTGGCCGAATTGATGGAAGCGGCCCTAAAGCCTTCGCACACGAGTACGTCGCTCAAACCTGAAAATTGTCTCAATCCGGCAAGCGGTTACGGAGACAAAAACAACTAAAGTGTCTGTGGCGACCAACAAACACAGACAGACAACTGACCCAAAAGCAAGTACGCCTTGTCCTGTTCGGCGAGGTAATAAAAAGTGATATTTTCGGACGAATTTTTTTATTTTTAAGATGGCACTAGCATCCATTGCTGGGAAATTTATTTTCAGTCAGTGCAGCATTTTGCTATATTAAAAACTGAATACTGAATAACGGCAGATACCTTGCGAGACTTTTTGAATACAAGAGGTTTATGCAGGAGGTGGGGGTCCACGTACTGGAGAGTGGTTACCGGAATCACCTCGTCGTCGTGCAAGAACAAGAAGATTCATGATACCCCGTTATATTTTCAGGGGCAGGTAAACACACGCACCAATCCCACATATACAAGGGAAAGTGGTAAATCATAATAACAAATGGAGTTTTAAAATATTTAGTTATATGGCGATAGTAAACGTCAAGGTCCTGTACTGCCACATTTCTCATGCCCTACTGCTTTCCCCAATGAAGACCGAGTCGCGAAAGCCTGATGGATTTATTTAATGTTGGTGGTGGGTGAAGGGCACAGGCTTTATGGGCAAAATGGACGGCTCTTCTGCGTCAAAAGTTCCTTGTTTAAAGGGATTTATTGCGTTTCACGTCGATGTGATCACAAAACCTCATCGTGGACAGACATCATCAGGTTTGCCAGGCAGAATCGTGGTTTTTACTTCCCGAAATGTAAAGACGGCACTTCTATATGAACTGGCAGCAGAAAATACCAGAGAACGTGGCGATGGGAAAAAAATAATCCAACACGGGACGCGCATTTCCATATTGTAGCCCCGACAGAGATAGTACGTTCTCTCTGCGGAATCCTGGTCACGATACGCACATTTGCAGCCTTAAGTACGCAGATTTGTGGTCATGATGTGTTAGCTTGGCACGCCACCTTGAGAAATGTGTTTAAGAACCGAATCAGGCAATAGCACCTTCAAGGACAAGAAGGAAATCCAACACAGGGTGGAAGGCACATTCGGAGCCCGAGATCGGATGCCTGGACACGAACACCACCAGCCTAAGATCATTTTAATTAATGAAAGAAAAAAAAATTGTAGTGTTTTTTTGTTGTTTGATTTATTTATTGTTTTATTTTTTATTTTCTTCCCTCAGAGAGAGGGCAATGGGCTTGGTTAAATAACACAGGGCATGAACCACAACAACCCCCTTGAACAGGACCCACC
>CM068952.1:83779030-83790309 GCA_035128595.1 Eptatretus atami
ATATATATATATATACATGTACATATATACATATACAGTCATGCACCGCATTATGACGTTTCGGTCAACGACGGACCGCATATACGACGGTGGTCCCATGAGATTATAATGGAGCTGAAAAATTCCTATCGCCAAGTGATGTCGTAGCCGTCGTAGCGCTGCAAGTCATATAAAAGTACAGTATAGCACATACAATTATGTACAGTACATAATACTTAATAATGATAAACAAATATGTTACTGGTTTATGTATTTACTATACTGTACTTTATCATTATTTTAGAGTGTACTCTTTCTACTTATTAAAAAAAAAAAGTTTAAGAGATTTAATCTCGTGTTGTTTTGTTCATCATGGCCCCTAAGCAATAATCAAAAAAGTTTTTTTTTATTTTAAAGTTTATAAAGTAAAAAAGTTACAATAAGCTAAGGTCAATTTATTATTGAAGAAAGAAAAAATTTTTTTATATAAATTTAGTGTAGCCTAAGTGTACAGTGTTTATAAAATCTACAGTAGTGCACAGTAATGTCTGAGGCCTTAACATTGACTCACCACTCACTCACTGACTCACCCAGAGCACCTTCCAGTCCTGCAAGCTCCATTCATGGTAAATGCCCTATACAGGTGTTCCATTTTTTAAAATAATCATTTATACCGTATTTTTACTGTACCTTTTCTATGCTTAGATATGTTTAGATAAACAAATACTTACCATTGTGTTACAATTGCCTCCAGTATTCAGTACAGTAACATGCTGTATAGGTTTGTAGGCTAGGAGCAAATAGCTATACCATATAGCAGGTGTGTAGTAGGCTATACCATCTAGGTTTGTGTAAGTACACGCTATGATGTTCGCACAATGACGACACTGCTTAACGACGCAATTCTCAGAACGTATCCCCGTCGTTAAGTGGCACATGACTGTACACGTACATATATATATATACATATATATATATATATATATATTGTTGCGAATTCGCGCCCGTCGGCGTGCGATCGGCCACGTGACTCGAATCGCGACCGCCTCGCCCACCGGACGGACAATTCAGTCGTGACCCTCCGGCTAACGCCGGGATCCAGTCACGGGTGGACCTTTCGGCCTCACCACAACCCAGTCCGCATTCTACCCGCGCGGATAGGGTGAATCGCCGAAAGTCGATATACCTAAGTACCCGCGCGGGTAACTACCGAGGGATTGTACCTCGCCACAGGCCGACTTCGGACACGATCGCTTAAGCGGCTCGTTCCGGGCAACGGGATAACCGAGCGGTGTTATCGTCGGCCTTGACGGTTCAGATTAATTATCGGGCGGATTAGCCACGACGAACCCTTTACATGAAACAAGATGGAGACCCAACGAAGGAAGGACGCAGCGACACGGGGAAATTCAACAGAAGCACATTTTATTTACAACACGACAACGAATAGCACACATAAAGCAAACAGTAGAAATGCACATATATCAAATAGAAAACAAAAGAAGCAGAGCTACTACCGACTAACGCGACACACGGACCACTTACACAATTCTACTTGCGGACACGGCGCCACACACACACGTTCACAAAAACCCCAAAAGAAATGGAAGTCGACTTCCCTGCGGTGTTGAGTCCTCGGCGACCGTCCTCTGCCGTGACTCCCCGCTCGAGCCTGTGTCGGCGAGGCCTCTCCGGCGCGCCTCGCGCCTGCTCGTGCTGGCCTCTCGACGCCTTGGACCGAGCACCGACCGACAGGGAGAGCACACGCCGAACCCAGAGAGCCAGAACGCCGAATAAGAACGAGCACGAGCCGAAGCTCACCGAACAGAGAGAGCGCAATACCGAACGAGAGAGAGAGAGAACCTCATGCGCCTCCGACTCTTATACGCCCGGCGCCACGCCCCGTTCTCGTCTCCACCTTCCTTCGAGGCGCTTCGAGAAGGGGCGTCCCTCTCGTTCCCTCCCACCTGCGTCTTGTGGGGGACGAGGCGAAGCCGTTCGACGGCCTTCAACGCGCAAAAACGTCGTATGTAGACCGCTGAGGATGGCGTTCGATGGTGTAGGTAGCGTGGTTGAGATTGGTGGGCGTGTGTTGTGAGGGTGGCGGGCTGGCGTTGTTAGAAGGTGGCTGGTTAGCGTTGTTGTTGTTGGTGGCGTTGTTGACGTTGAAGTGTGGTTGGTTCGAAAATAAAGCAGAACAGAAAAACGCCTAACTCAAAGGATCGCAGCCCGAATGAATCACATTAATTCCCTCTAAACAATGGGTTTGGGCTAACTACACATGTACTTAGAAATATATCTCACCTACGGGACCTTTATGGTGTAATGCGAATTTCCCACAGCCGTAACACTACCCCTCCCTTTTTACAGACTCGTCCCGAGTCGTCAAATTATCTGTGTGCCATCATGTGTAGTCTCCCCTAGTACGTTTTACCTACGGATCCCTGAGTGAGACATTCATGGTATTCGTGTCCCCAAAATAAATAACCTGAGGCGGAGTAACTAACTAAACAAACTCACTCACACAGACGACTTAAATAAAATTGCCGGCGCTAAGACAGACATGCCGGGGCACACTCATATTTACAATACAACTTAACACCTTAACCTTTCAAATTTACACTAACCATGGCCAGGATCAATGGACTCTGCAGGAAAAAGGTAAGAGTCAAAAGAAAAACGGTGCACGGGCCGCCACTGCAGGCCCGTGTTGCAGCTGCCAACAGGACAGTTCCTGCAGCTCGCAAACTGTTGCTACGACGATCCTGGCGCACATGGCAATGAAAACAAGGGGGGCAAAGCAAAACTGGACAGGGGCAAAATGACGAGGCAGTAGGCATGGCATGGCAAAGGTGAACAGGCATACAAAGCCGGCAGAAAAGGCCACTGCAGGCAAACACAGCCGGCAGATGATCGGGCCGGCACAGGCCTTGCAGTATAAAACAACAGCCGTCGGACGATCCGGCCGGCACAGGCCTTGCAGTACAGCAGCTGCAGATGATCCGGCCGGCACAGGCCTTGCAGCAAAACAACAGCTGCCGATGGAGTTGGCCGGCCTCTGGCCATGCAGTGCAGGTTGGTGAGGGGAGTGCGGTGGTGCTGGCCACTCGCAGAAGGCGGGCTCGGACCTACCTACGGTCTCCCTCCCACCCTATCGCCTTTGCCTGTCACTGTCCATACCCACCCCCTTAATTTGTCAAAAACCAATTTAGCCCCAACTAATTTTTTTTTTGTTTTTATTTTCATCCCTTCCCCACTATCAATCGTCCCCTAACCCCTTTATCGTCCTTGTTCGGCTAACCTATTCTGTCACCTAGCCTACTCCCAACCCTACGTTCCCTTCCCGGAGGGAATAAGGGAGAGCTGGCGTCTTGTGTCGAGCCCAACCAAAGCCTCAAGATGGCCTCCCCAGAGTTCAGCGATCTACAACCCAAAGTGGGTCAGCGGCCCACAACGAGAGCGAAGGGATGGATGGTGCGGAGGGGTACACTTCCTATCTACCCTAACCTTTACCTTTAAACTACCCCGGGGCTTTCAACAAAGCGCTCTCGCTTATCTATTGGTTCTAAAAACCCAGATTCCCGTCGCCTGTGTTGGTGTCCACTCAAATTTCGGCCTCGCCCTCTAATTTTCCCCGTGCCCTTGCACGGTTTCGGGCTGGGACGCTGGCTCCCTTTGGCAGGCACGACCCTCTGCCGATCCCCAACGATGGCACCCCGGGCACTACACTGCCTCCAGCCTACCAGCTCCCTAAACACCGGGGAGTGCCCCCATGGCAACTCCCCTGAAACGCACACGTGGCAGGCTGGCGCCCCGGGCCCCTTCCGAGGTCACCCGTGCCCACGCACTGCCCACGTGGCTAACGGCGCTCCGGGCCCCGCACCAAGCGGGCGCACCCGTGCCACTACACTAACCCGGCCCCCCATGGGCCCTTGGCCTACCACGGCCGACTAGCCCGGTGCCCGGGGTACCCACTCAGCGATACTCACCGTTCGCGGCCACGCTCCCAGCCCGGCAACAGGGCTCCTGCACCCCTCCAAAATGGGTTCGAGCCTACACTCCCACCAACAGCAAAACGACCTCCATTTTGTCAATTTGACTAACCCAGCTAACTCACTCTACACTGACCCCGGGGTCCCTTGGGCGGGAGTCACTCCTCCCCCAATCACTCATCGCACCATGCATTCCACATTCGCTCCACTCACACAGACCCGCTGGCCTCACCCACTCACCAAATACATTTCCCATTCCACACTTCACTCACACCGCTGAATCCTGCCATCCTTCTCACTACATCCCCTATCTAACTCGTGCTCCCACGTCGTCCCTTACACTACAGCACGTTCCTTTTAACACTACGTAGCTAAGCTACGTCCCCACTACACATCCACAGTCTGTCACCGTCTTCCAAAATAATTCCCATCTTCCCATCCTAAATCTCACTACAATCCCTCTACCTAATCCATTCCACAGACTCCATGAGGAACTTACCCCTGCCCCATGAAGTCGGTCTAACTATCACTAACCCTTCCCCCTAGCTAGTTCCATCCTGGGCCCTGGTAAAGGGGTCTTTCACCCCTTCCCAGGGAATCCTGTCCACCCGAAAGCGAGGCTTGCTTTCGTTTATTTTGTATTGCAATTACGCGCAGCACCAGCGCGGCAACTCACAGCTCGCGCACTTTGCACCTTGCCCGTGACGTCATGCAGCTGCACGCGTACCTCGTCCCTCTTGGACGGTCATCCGGCAGGATTCACCCTCCTGCCGGATTCCAACCCTACGTGCAGCCATGACGTCACCCTGCGCACCCCAAAAACAAACCTCGCACTCCGAGGGGCTCCCCACGCGAACACATGTGCTCTGCCCGTTGGAGCCTAACACAAGCTCGCGTGGAGAACCCGTCCGGTCCAAATCCGTTATCCTGCCTAACTTTGTCCGTCCGCGGATCGGCAACATCCACGCTGGCGTTTCCGGACCGGCTTCACTCCCGCAAGCGAGCACGTGGGGTCTCGCGTTGCACGGCCCGAACGCGCCGCTCGCTGCTGGGTGAACCCGCACGGTCCCCACAACAGCTACGGCCGCTACTCGGCTTTTGTCCTCTGTCGCCGTCTCCGTCGCCATTCGACCCTCCACGCACACCTGCGTGTCACGACGCACAGACTCCACTCCAACACACTCACTTCCATACCAGGAGCGCGGCTGCATGCTCGCGCATGCCCACCGACATCTCCCTTACACACCGCGACCTAACACACACTGTCTCCCTCACATACCGCATTCTCACACACAGTGCTTCGCACACGCGTGCCGTTTCTGGCGCACACGCCGCTCCACCACCCGTGGTCTTTCACCCGCACCCGTGCTCCCTCCACACACGGTGCCTCATCCACCTGCGGTGCCCCTTTCACACACGCACGCTGGGAAGCACGCACTCCGGCACACATGCCACCACACCACTCACACACGGGTCGCACTCACACCTGGGGTCTCATCCACACACGGGAGCGCACTCACACCTTGCACCCCACACACCGGGACAACCACACTGGGGATTCGTGTCCCCACAAGAGTTCCCGGGCCTCTATACCCCCCAAGCTGCATGTGCACCCGTCCGCAGCACTCATTCCTCGACCTCGCAAAGCACGACCGACCACCTGGTCGTGATTCGCCTCAAGGGGGCATACTTCCTCCCCTCGTTCCTGGAGGCAGCCATCCAGCTGCTCGCACCGGGTCTCTACCCAGTCCGCGCAGCTCACCCCCATTATCCTCCACTACCTCTGTGTGTGTGTGTTCTGTTCCTTTAACCCCGTCATTATCATGCAGTCTCTCCTCTATTTTCTCTACCTTCCCGCGTCTCTGTACATTTGTTAGTTTCTGTTGTCTCCTCGTGTCTATTAGACTCTGCTTCTTTCTGGCGTCTTTCCCTTATCTTTACGTAGGTCAACCTTGCTTTCTCCTTAAGTCGCTCCCGTCCTTCCCTCTGTTTCACTCCTTGCTCTTTCAGGATCTCCGCGTACCTCATCCTTGCTTTCCGTCTTAATTGTTCTTTTCTCTCCCTCCCAATTCCTTTCACCTCGTGTCTTATACATTTATTAGTTTCTGTTGTCTCCTCGTGTCTATTAGACTCTGCTTCTTTCTGGCGTCTTTCCCTTATCTTTACGTAGGTCAACCTTGCTTTCTCCTTAAGTCGCTCCCGTCCTTCCCTCTGTTTCACTCCTTGCTCTTTCAGGATCTCCGCGTACCTCATCCTTGCTTTCCGTCTTAATTGTTCTTTTCTCTCCTCCCAATTCTTTCACCTCGTGTCTTATACATTTATTAGTTTCTGTTTCTTGCTGGAGTTCCTCCATCTCTCTGGACTTCAATTTCATTCTCTCCTTCAGTTCATTAATTTCAAACTCGTATAGTTTTTGTTTTCTCTCCCACTCTTCCTCCTGCTTCTCATTTTCCAATCTCATCGTTTCTTTCAATTGGCCCATTTCCTTCCTGTGTTTCATTCGCTGTTCTTTGTCTATCTCCTCGTACTCCAGCCTTGCCTTTTCTTTCAATTGGTCAACCTTAGCTTCATGTTCTTTTTGTTTTCTATCCATTGTTCCTCTCGTTCTTCCCTCTCCAATCTCGTTGTTTCCTTCCATTGATCGATTTCCTTCTTCTGTCTCATTCGTTCTTCCATCATTACTCTTTCTTGCATCTCATTCTTTAATCTGGCCTTTGCTTCCAGCTGTTCGATCTTTACCGTGTGGTTCCTTAACGTTTCATTCTCTGCTGTCGTTCTTTCTTCTCTCACCATCCTCAGCTCGTTTTGTAACTCAGAAGTTTTTGTTTCCAATTCCTCCCTCAATTTGCATGCTTCTTCACTCATTTCATCTCTTCTTTCCACTGCTTCCCTCCTCAATTCGTCCCTTTTTTTGCTGTATTTCTTTAGTTTTTTCTGCCATTCCTTTCCAATTCTTATCTCCCCTTCCAGGATTTCTATTTCAAAGTGACTTTCCCTTACCTCTTGCTTCAGTAGTTCCAATTCCTCATCTTGTTTGCGTTTTTTCTCTTCCAACTGTTTTTGAAGCCCGCTAATGTCCGCCTGCTTCACCTGCCATAACACGTGGCTTGAAGCGATGGCTGCTGGGAGCGCTCGCTTCGTGTTCGCCATTCGCAGAGCCATAATTAGCCGCTCGCTCGTGCTGCGCTGAGGGCGATCGCGCCGCCATTATGCGACCCAGTTTGCCGGCAAAGTCCGTGCTCAGAGTATGAGGGTGAGCTCCCTCGTGATTCAACATTACAACAAGTAGTACCATCCCGGGCCATGGATCCTACATTACTACACATTTCTACCCCCGGCACCCGCTCGCCTTGAGACGCCATCTTATTCCACGTAAGGGGTTAATTTAATCGCTCGTAATTTAGAGGAATCGGGGTTGCTTCTCTCACCCTGGACCGATTCCCTTGATATTAGCTGGAGCCAGGAGAGTTCGTTTCCCGCTCTCTGACACCAGTGTTGCGAATTCGCGCCCGTCGGCGTGCGATCGGCCACGTGACTCGAATCGCGACCGCCTCGCCCACCGGACGGACAATTCAGTCGTGACCCTCCCGGCTAACGCCGGGATCCAGTCACGGGTGGACCTTTCGGCCTCACCACAACCCAGTCCGCATTCTACCCGCGCGGAATAGGGTGAATCGCCGAAAGTCGATATACCTAAGTACCCGCGCGGGTAACCTACCGAGGGATGTACCTCGCCACAGCCGACTCGGACACGATCCGCTTAAGCGGCTCGTTCCGGGCTAACGGGATAACCGAGCGGTGTTATCGTCGGCCTTGACGGTTCAGATTAATTATCGGGCGGATTAGCCCACGACGAACCCTTTACATGAAACAAGATGGAGACCCAACGAAGGAAGGACGCAGCGACACGGGGAAGAATTCAACAGAAGCACATTTTATTTACAACACGACAACGAATAGCACACATAAAGCAAACAGTAGAAATGCACATATATCAAATAGAAAACAAAAGAAGCAGAGCTACTACCGACTAACGCGACACACGGACCACTTACACAATTCTACTTTGCGGACACGGCGCCACACACACACGTTCACAAAAACCCCAAAAGAAATGGAAGTCGACTTCCCTGCGGTGTTGAGCCTCGGCGACCGTCCTCTGCCGTGACTCCCCGCTCGAGCGTGGTGCGCGAGGCCTCTCCGGCGCGCCTCGCGCCTGCTCGTGCTGGCCTCTCGACGCCTTGGACCGAGCACCGACCGACAGGAGAAGCACACGCCGAACCAGAGAGCCAGAACGCCGAATAAGAACGAGCACGAGCCGAAGCTCACCGAACAGAGAGAGCGCAATACCGAACGAAGAGAGAGAGAACCTCATGCGCCTCCGACTCTTATACGCCCGCGCCACGCCCCGTTCTCGGCTCCACCTTCCTTCGAGGCGCTTCGAGAAGGGGGGCGTTCCCTCTCGTTCCCTCCCACCTGCGTCTTGTGGGGACGAGGCGAAGCCGTGTCGACGGCCTTCAACGCGCAAACCGTCGTATGTAGACCGCTGAGGATGGCGTTCGATGGTGTAGGTAGCGTGGTTGAGATGGTGGCGTGGTTGTGAGGGTGGCGGGGCTGGCGTTGTTAGAGTGGTGCGTGTAGCGTTGTTGTTGGTTGGCGTTGTTGACGTTGAAGTGTGGTTGGTTCGAAAATAAAGCAGAACAGAAAACGCCTAACTCAAAGGATCGCAGCCGAATGAATCACATTAATCCCTCTAAACAATGGGTTTGGGCTAACTACACATGTACTTAAGAATATATCTCACCTACGGGACCTTTATGGTGTAATGCGAATTTCCACAGCCGTAACTATATATATATATATAATATATATATTATATATATAACACACACACACACACACACACACACACACACGGGTGGCCATAAAGTCTGGAAACATATAATAGGCAAATGGACATTACAAATGGTTTATTGACATTACATTAGAATACATGATATGTTCAATGACATTACATGACATGTTCAACTTGTCCCTCATGAGAAATGCACAGTCAATGTGCTGTGCAACATTGCAATGAACGCAGTGCATTAATGCAGCTTTTCCATACGACGGTCAAGATCATCCTCGGATAACTTTTGCAGGACTTGCATCTTGTACGGGTGAAAGTTATCCGCCCTGAGAATCTTTTGAACGGTACTGCGAGGCACCCCCAGTTCCATGGATGTCCGTCGAGTTGACTTCTTCGGGCTGGCAATTACCTTCGCTCTGACAGTTTCCTTCACCTCGTCGGATACGGATGGTCGTCCAGAACGGAGTTTGTCCAACACACTGCCTGTATCCTTGAATTTTTGAACCAGCTTCCCCACTGTGCTATGGGAGATGGCAGCTCTTCCGGGATGACATGCGTTGAAGTGCTCTGCTATCCGTCGATATGACCAGCCCTCGCGTCCACTCAGCAGTATCACCTCAACGCGTTCGTCTTTCGTCAAGGACATCTTCGAACTGTAACAGAATGACATAATATTATCTATGTTTCCAGACTTTATGGCCACCCTGTATATTTGGAATGAAAAATAAAAAAGGTTTATCACCAACAAAGCGACGAAAGGTGTTTACAATATTTAAATACCATTAATGATTTTAAAAGCTTTGATGCACTCGGCTAAGCATGGAACAGGAACAGTGGAACTTATGACATCAAGACATACCAGGAAGCAAGTACAGTAGGATTTAACTTTTATCCCTCAGCACCCGAGCTCATGAGCTCCGTACAAGCAATCACATTTTTCTTTGCCCTTATGGCTGGTTTTAAAGCAATTGCCCACTGGTTATTCATATGAATCAGGTATGCTTCAGAAACCCTGTGCCGAGCCGGTGATATGCGATAGCGATACCAGTATGGAAGCGATACCGGTATGATTATACCGGTACAGTGATTGCAATGGATTCCGACCTGCGTCGATTACCAATACTGATCTCGCTTTCAAACAAAATCATTTTCAATACAAGTTAAAGTTGGAAGTAAAATAACAGTTCTCATTATTTGGGGGGGAAGGCCCTTGTGGGAATACTTTGAAAAATGACCGTGTCAATGATGTGTTCACCATATGTGCTACCAACACTGCTTGGCTCCTCCTGTACCATATACAGGCTCCTGTGCTATTTATGAAAATTGTAGAAATACCATTGGACCACTGCGTATTTTTGTAACCTGCATTAAAAAAAATATATATTTATATCGATACACTGGTATGACCCCACCGGTATATCGATATTGGGGGAAAAAAAAATCGATTCCGACGGAGCCCAATTTAACTCATGAGGGTGACCTCAATATTCTTGGACTTCAAAAATATTTGGCACACATTGTTTTTACAAGAACAAATTAGGGGGGGTTAGAGAAACATATTTCAATATTTCAAACTTTCGTTTTTAAGGGCCACCCTAATGGATATGTACCTCGATTCTGGGAGAGAAATATGTTTTGAATCTTTTTGGTTTGGGCAAGTTCTAAAAGGCAATACAAACTAAATCGTCTAATTCAGTGTTTCTCAACCTTTTTTGTCCCACGCCCCACTTTGATTTTCAAAAAAAACCGTACGCCCCACCATGATTGGAGACACTACAGTACATATGTATTGACATCTACATATGTATTCAAAAGGCTTTATTAAAACTTTATTGCAAATGTTATTCAATTGCTACTCACTTCAATGGGAGCCCTGTCCTTGACGCTGGCTGCAGATTTGTTTGATTCGAGGAACCAATTTTGTCAGTTTCAGCCTTAAATCACCACGTTTCGTGATTTCCAGTCGATTTCTCTTAGCTTGCAGCAAATACGTAACAACACTAATTCCACATTCGACTAAATAAGATGATGGAAAATTTATCAATACTTCCCTTGACAAAGTAGTCGAGTTTGGGTATTTCTTTTCGCTCTCCTCAGACAGCCACATCATGGTTCCTTTGATCTTGAGTTTTCACAGACTCATCTTGTTGCAACTCGCATAACTCCTCTTGTATTGCTCTGGTACTTCAGATAAATCCACCAGAAATGGCTGAGTCAACCAAGAAGGAACTCATAGCAAAGCTATGAAAGCGATCATATATTGATTCATAATTCTGAATCCTCATGCCCCACCAAAATATTGCCACGCCCCACCTTGAGAAACACTGGTCTAATTGTTTCGTCAATGTTGAACCATGGTGCAGGGACATGTGTGCAAGGACGTTGACTTGCACTTTTCCTGACTACGGATCTCTGATTGGGGACATGCCTATTGGAATTGCGTATGTAACTGCATT
>CM068952.1:83790319-83807544 GCA_035128595.1 Eptatretus atami
GCTTTGAAAGCTTGTTTCCCAACCATCCTGATGACGTTGATAATAGGGTAATTTAAAAAGTCCCCCCAATCCCACAACTCCATCGTAACATATAGAGCATTCCAAAATGGAAGTTGTTAAATGTTAACAGGTCCACATGCAAACAGATTAGCACAAAACCACAATTTATTATTTCTTGGTATTTCTTGTTATTATTTCTTGAATGCATCATGTTCATAATCAATATATTCTACTTGGCAAAATGATATTTCATTCTTGGTGTAAACTTTTGAATCCCGGTGTAGCCAGTTGAGGGATATCAAATTCTGGGTGGCATTCAGCACTGGATTCATAACTTCCAAACCAAAAACAAATACCGTACTGTACTCCCATTTCAAATTGAAAAAAATAAAAATAAAATAACAAATCTTCAGTTGCTTCAAAATTCAAAATCACTTGCATGATTGTAACCTACTGCTAAAGTGGTGCACGTCTCCAACCTAATGTCAGCTCCACTGGTCACAGGCAGTGGCAGGATGCACATGTGTAAGCAATGACCGAGCAATTTTGGAAACAAATGCAAGTGCTGACCCCTGCTGGTCAACAGACACAGTCTCCCCTTGTGAGGTCCCACAGCACAATGAGCACGATTGGTGCAGGTCACACAAGTAACATGCTTTTATTTACGTGTGATGGTCCCTTTCAAGCCGTTAGACATTTATTTCGAGAATAAAATCTGTTGAAAGGGTTACATAGCTGGGCCAAAAAAAAAGTGTTGAGTTTCTGGTAACATGCTGCTCAATGAATGGGGTAGGTCGGTTGAAAATTTTTTTGGGGGGGGGGGGGGGGTTGGACGTGTTTAAATTGAAGCTATACAATATTTCAGATTGTACATCTTTCCAACCAGTATGTGTATGTGATAGTTGAAAATATATAGAATCGTGAACTTTAACATGTCCATTGTGAGACACAAAAATTAGGAGTAAAACAGTATTGTGTACACAAGTCAGAGGATTAAATTACACCAATTTAGTGTCTCTGTAAGGTTTCCTATAAACAAGTGAAGCTGGTCTCAGCAGTGATAAACACAGCATATCGTTAACATGGCTCAACAGGACATATGAAGGAATTGAAGAATACTGATCTCCCATTCATCATCCCTGAAAATCTTGTATATCCAGATATTAGACCCTTTCCAGTTGACATCCATGAAGCATAAACTCTTCAAAATTAGAAACTTTAACCCCCTCCCTCCCAAACCCCAACTAATGCACTTTAAATGTAATCTGCATAATCCTGCAACATTGTGGATGCATTTATTTGCTGGCTGCCATCGATATTCTGCTATATTTTGTTTGAAGCCAAAGAACTGAATTCCCCCTTGTCCCCATGCCCTTGTTTCCCACGTCGCGAGTTTTAAACTATCGCAGCATTTTCCAAGGAACCTCACCCCACGAATATTTGAAGCCTTCACTGTATATTGAAAAGTATATACGATTTTTCTTTTTTTAAAGCGCGTCTTTCAAATCATTATTATATTGAAATGAAGTAGTACGTACAGTAATACTTGAACACGCGTGGGAGTATCATGTTCTCATGAACTCTTTAGTAGTTGTAACAGTTTGTAACAAATTGACTTGTGTACTCGTCGTATTGGGTTTCAAACTGTGAACAAGGGCCATCGACCAAACTGTCACAGCTTTGACTATTCTGACATCTCTTCAACAGCGTGTTTATGTAGCAACCACAGTCTCATTTGAAAATGCTAAATTATCTGAGGCAATAACATTGGAGTGAAGGAAACCAGAGTACCCAAACAGCGCTACTGAAATAAGCTCAACCTGATTTTGCTTCCAGGATACTTGGATCACATTTCTGGGCACACAATTCAAGTTATCTGAGAAATGAACTTGATCAGAGCTACAGAAGACTTATAAGCCAGAGTTGTCTCCAATGACTTGCAGCTTTCCCTTTCTCTTTGTTATGTATTGCTTGTCTCTCTTATGTTCTCCAATAAATGGACAATTATAAATGATATACTCTTCAAGACTGCTGATGCAGCTGAACGTCCCCTTTCTGTCCTGGGCCACAAGCAATCACGGTTTTTTCCTCAAGATTCTCTTCATCAGACAGTGATCCGCATTGAGCAAGTCAAAGAGTTCTTCCAAGCGCTTTGGAAAACTTTTATTCTACTTGTGGGATGCAATGCTCCTGTTCTAATATTTTAAAGCTTTCGGACTCCGTAAAGGACCACTTCCAGATCTAATCAATGCTGGTCAGCTCTTGGATGCTGGCATCATTCCCATATGCCTTCATGGCCTGTATTGTTTTATGACTGGCACCCAGGTGTTTAGTTCTCTTCAAATACAAAAACAAGGAAACAGGGAAAAAATGGCCAAAACCTTGCCGTTAGATGGCAATTTTTGCACCCTTTATTTCGCGTGTCAAGAGAATCAATCAAATACAATTCTTTCTCGAATTCATCCTTAAGAAACAAAATGATACGCCAAATTGTATCAAATCACAATGCTACAAAAAACAAATGATGCAAATGTGACAAGCAGTAGAGAACATGTGAGCGAACAGCCTTAGCCACACTCAACTGAACTTGCAAACAATGATGGGGGGGAGGGTGGCAACAACTGAGACCAAAACACCAGTACAGCTACAACTTCCATCAACAGTACTTAGGCCCATAAATATTGTTGCGAATCGCACCCAGCCGGCGTGCGATCGGCCACGTAACTCGAATCGCGGCACGTCACCCACCGGACGGACATTCAGTTCGTGACCTCTCGAACAACGCCGGAGCTAGTCACGGGTGGGCTCGGCCTCACCACAACGTGCAATCGGCCAACCCGCGTAGGATTAGGGTTATTCGCCCACAACTCACCTACCTAAGTACTTACGCGGATGGTTAATCGGCGATCTACCCGTCGCATGTCGACTTGTTCGACACCGGAACCGCTTAAGCAGTTTCGTTCACGTACTGCAGAGAATACCGAGCGGAGTTATCGTCGACCTCGACGGTTCAATAGTACCAGGGAACTTACACCCACTACAATCTCTTACGCGATGAGGATGGAGAGTCAACAAAAGGAAAGGAGACAAGCAAAGCGGAACAATGAACAAGCACATTTATTTCACACACGCAGACAGCACAGAAGGCACGTATTCAGTCACAGTAATAATAATAAAACGCAACGTATTCAAACACAGAAAGAAACAGTAAAAGAGATATACCGACTAAGACCGACACACGGCAACACTTACACAGTTTTACTTAACAGACCGCGCCACCACAAGCATTACACAAAAAGCAAAGGAAAAAGAAAGCCACCCTCATAGCGAGGAGCAGACAGGTCCGTAGACCAAATGTACGTGGATCCTGAGGATCGGCCAGGTCCACGAGACCGGGGAGGTCTTACCCGCGTCCTGTGACGCATGGCGGCAACCCGCAATGTTCGCGCCGCTGCTCCCCGACTCCGTTGCCCTGGCGTGGTCGGCGAGTCCTCTCCGGCGTGCTCCGTGCGAGCGGTCTTTTGGCACCATGTTTAGGGTGGGAGGAACGGGGGCCCTCGGCACTATCTCAGCGCGAATGGGGGGGGGGGGGGGGGGGGGGCGGGGAAATCGCTGATGCTCAGGGAGAGGGTTATGGCTGGCTGCCTGGATCCCGCGACGAGTCGAGCGACCCCCACACCGTAACCTCGTCGCCCGTCTCTGCCGTCTTCCTGCACTCCTCCGCAACTTCTCTCCAACTCTTCTCGACTCCTCCCAGCTCAACTCACCCTCTCTCTCTCTCTCGAGTCGCTTGCGCTCCATTTATAGGACTCAGGAGAGCCGATATGCAAAATGCTGGATCAAAACGCGATTGGGCGGGGGCACGCCACCTCTGTTCAGCCATTGGTCGGGCAAAAAGGGGCGTGAACCTCCCTTGATCCACATATTTCATAAACGGACTTCACATACACGCGCTTGGGAGGCGGGCCACAGCCGCCTCGTGCTCGCCCATTGGACGGAGGGGAAGTGGCGTGAAGCATTTTGGATCGAATTCCCCTCCGGAAAGGCTGCCATTCGCGCTCGCGGCTCAGTGCGTTTGGCACCAATCGCCGAACGGGACCTAGACAGCCCACGTTCAGTGTTCACAGTGTGTGCGGTGTTGGTTGTGAAGGAGAAAGGCGAAGGTGGTGGAGGTTTTCTGTGGTGGTTTGATGGTTTGGTCGTTGGGAATGGCGTGAAGCATGTTCGGATGGAGTTGTGAAGGTAAAGTAGTGGCTGTTGAGTGGTGGCGGCTTAATGGTCGAAAATAACAATAGAGAAAAAAAAAAATGGCTAACTCAAAGTGTCGCAGCCCGGATGAATCACACATTATCCCTCTATACACGGTTGGCTAACTACACATGACTTACCGAGATATCTCACCTGAGGACTCTTTATGGTGTAATGCGAATTTCCACAACCGTAACAATATACACTTTTAACAGGAAAAAAACAATATTTGATGGAAGTTGTAACTATACTATGTTTGTTTTATATTATAAAATGGTAAAATTCAACTAGGGTCTGGCGATATACCGATATACCACTGCCAACGGAAAAAAAAAAAATTATATATATATATATATATATATATATAATTATTATATTACATGTACATATATACATATACAGTCATGCACCGCATTTGACGTTTCGGTCAACGACGGACCGCATATACGACGGTGGTCCCATGAGATTATAATGGAGCTGAAAAATTCTATCGCCAAGTGATGTCGTACCTCGTAGCGCTGCAAGTCATATAAAAGTACAGTATAGGCACATACAATTATGTACAGTACATAATACTTATAATGATAAACAAAATATGTACTGTTTATGTATTTACTATACTGTACTTTATCATTATTTTAGAGTGTACTCTTCTACTTATTAAAAAAAAAAGTTTAAGAGATTAAACTCGGTTTGTTTTGTTCATCATGGCCCCTAAGCAATAATCAAAAAAGTTTTTTTTATTTTAAAGTTTATAAAGTAAAAAAGTTACAATAAGCTAAGGTCAATTTTAATTGAAGAAAGAAAAATTTTTTTATATAAATTATGTTAGCTAATGTACAGTGTTTATAAAATCTACAGTAGTGCACAGTAATGTCTGAGGCCTTAACATTGACTCACC
This sequence comes from Eptatretus atami, assembly GCA_035128595.1. Classification (NCBI taxonomy): domain Eukaryota; kingdom Metazoa; phylum Chordata; class Myxini; order Myxiniformes; family Myxinidae; genus Eptatretus; species Eptatretus atami. Next base: position 83,795,469 of record CM068952.1, read on the forward strand.
ACTCACTCACTGACTCACCAGAGCACTTCCAGTCCTGCAAGCTCCATTCATGGTAAATGCGCCTATACAGGTGTTCCATTTTTTAAATAATCATTTATACCGTATTTTACTGTACTTTTCTATGCTTAATATGTTTAGATAAAACAAATACTTACATTGTGTTACAATGCCTCCAGTATTCATACAGTAACTGCTGTATAGGTTTGTAGGCTAGAGCAAATAGGCTATACCATATAGCAGGTGTGTAGTAGGCTCATACCATCTAGGTTTGTGTAAGTACACGCTATGATGTTCGCACATGACGACACTGCTTAACGACGCAATTCTCAGAACGTATCCCCGTCGTTAAGTGGCACATGACTGTACACGTACATATATATATATACATATATATATATATATATATATTGTTGCGAATTGCGCCCGTCGGCGTGCGATCGGCCACGTGACTCGAATCGCGGACCGCCTCGCCACCGGACGGACAATTCAGTCGTGACCCTCCCGGCTAACGCCGGGATCCAGTCACGGGTGGACCTTTCGGCCTCACCACAACCCAGTCCGCATTCTACCCGCGCGGATAGGGTGAATCGCCGAAAGTCGATATACCTAAGTACCCGCGCGGGTAACTACCGAGGGATTGTACCTCGCCACAGGCCGACTTCGGACACGATCGCTTAAGCGGCTCGTTCCGGGCAACGGGATAACCGAGCGGTGTTATCGTCGGCCTTGACGTTCAGATTAATTATCGGGCGGATTAGCCACGACGAACCCTTACATGAAACAAGATGGAGACCCAACGAAGGAAGGACGCAGCGACACGGGGGAAATTCAACAGAAGCACATTTTATTTACAACACGACAACGAATAGCACACATAAAGCAAACAGTAGAAATGCACATTATATCAAATAGAAAACAAAAGAAGCAGAGCTACTACCGACTAACGCGACCACGGACACTTACACAATTCTACTTGCGGACACGGCGCCACAACACACGTTCACAAAAACCCCAAAAGAAATGGAAGTCGACTTCCCTGCGGTGTTGAGTCCTCGGCGACCTCCTCTGCCGTGACTCCCCGCTCGAGCGTGCGGCGAAGCCTCTCGGCGCGCCTCGCGCCCTGCTCTGCTGGCCTCTCGACGCCTTGGACCGAGCACCGACCGACAGGGAAGAGCACACGCCGAACCCAGAGAGCCAGAACGCCGAATAAGAACGAGCACGAGCCGAAGCTCACCGAACAGAGAGGCGCAATACCGAACGAGAGAGAGAGAGAACCTCATGCGCCTCCGACTCTATACGCCCGCGCCACGCCCGTTCTCGCTCCACCTTCCTTCGAGGCGCTTCGAGAAGGGCGTCCCTCTCGTTCCCTCCCACCTGCGTCTTGTGGGGGACGAGGCGAAGCCGTTCACGGCCTTCAACGCGCAAAAACGTCGTATGTAGACCGCTGAGGATGGCGTTCGATGGTGTAGGTAGCGATGGTTGAGATGGTGGGCGTGTGTTGTGAGGGTGGCGGGCTGCGTTGTTAGAAGGTGGCTGTGTTAGCGTTGTTGTTGTTGGTGGCTTGTTGACGTTGAAAGTGTGGTTGGTTCGAAAATAAACAGAACAGAAAAACGCCTAACTCAAAGGATCGCAGCCCGAATGAATCACATTAATTCCTCTAAACAATGGGTTTGGGCTAACTACACATGTACTTAGAAATATATCTCACCTACGGGACCTTTATGGTGTAATGGCGAATTTCCCCACAGCCGTAACACTACCCCTCCCTTTTTACAGACTCGTCCCGAGTCTGTCAAATTATCGTGTGCCATCATGTGTAGTCTCCCCTAGTACGTTTTACCTACGGATCCCTGAGTGAGACATTCATGGTATTCGTGTCCCCAAAATAAATAACCTGAGGCGTGAGTAACTAACTAAAAACAAACTCACTCACACAGACGACTAAATAAAATTGCCGGCGCAAGACAGACATTGCCGGGGCACACTCATATTTACAATACAACTTAACACCTTAACCTTTCCAATATTTACACTAACCATGGCCAGATCAATGGACTCTGCAGGAAAAAGGTAAGAGTCAAAAGAAAAACGGTGCACGGGCCGCCACTGCAGCCCGTGTTGCAGCTGCCAACAGGACAGTTCCTGCAGCTCGCAAACTGTTGCTACGACGATCCTGGCGCACATGGCAATGAACAACAAGGGGGGCAAAGCAAAACTGGACAGGGGCAAAATGACGAGGCAGTAGCATGGCATGGCAAAGGTGAACAGGCATACAAAGCCGGCAGAAAAGGCCACTGCAGGCAAACACAGCCGGCAGATGATCGGCCGGCACAGGCCTTGCAGTAAAACAACAGCCGTCGGACGATCCGGCCGGCACAGGCCTGCGATACAGCAGCTGCAGATGATCCGGCCGGCACAGGCCTTGCAGCAAAACAACAGCTGCCGATGGAGTTGGCCGGCCTCTGGCCATGCAGTGCAGGTGGTTGGAGGGGAGTGCGTGGTGCTGGCCACTCGCAGAAGGCGGGCTCGGACCTACCTACGGTTCTCCCTCCCACCTATCGCCTTTGCCTGTCACTGTCCATACCCACCCCCTTAATTTGTCAAAAACCATTTTAGCCCCAACTAATTTTTTTTTGTTTTTATTTTCATCCCTTCCCCACTATTCAATCGTCCCCTAACCCCCTTTATCGTCCTTGTTCGGCTAACCTATTCTGTCACCTAGCCTACTCCCAACCCTACGTTCCCTTCCCGGAGGGAATAAGGGAGAGCTGGCGTCTTGTGTCGAGCCAACCAAAGCCTCAGATGGCCTCCCCAGAGTTCAGCGATCTACAACCCAAAGTTGGGTCAGCGGCCCACAACGAGAGCGAAGGATGGATGTGCGGAGGGGTACACTCCTATCTACCCTAACCTTTACCTTTAAACTACCCGGGCTTTCACAAAGCGCCTCTCGCTTAATCTATTGTTCTAAAAACCCAGATTCCCGTCGCCTGTGTTTGGTGTCCACTCAAATTTCGGCCTCGCCTCTATTTTCCCTCGTGCCTTGCACGGTTTGGGCTGGGACGCTGGCTCCCTTTGGCAGGCACGACCCTCTGCCGATCCCCAACGATGGCACCCCCGGGCACACACTGCCTCCGAGCCTACCAGCTCCCTAAACACCGGGGAGTGCCCCCATGGCAAACTCCCCTGAAACGCACACGTGGCAGGCTGGCGCCCCGGGCCCCTTCGAGGGTCACCCGTGCCCACGCACTGCCCACGTGGCTAACGGCGCTCCGGGCCCCCGCACCAAGCGGGCGCACCCGTGCCACTACACTAACCCGGCCCCCCATGGGCCCTTGGCCTACCACGGCCGACTAGCCCGGTGCCCGGGGTACCACTCAGCGATACTCCACCGTTCGCGGCCACGCTCCCAGCCGCAACAGGGCTCCTGCACCCCTCCAAAATGGGTCGAGCCTACACTCCCACCAACAGCAAAACGACCTCCATTTTGTCAATTTGACTTAACCCAGCTAACTCACTCTACACTGACCCGGGGTCCCTTGGCGGGAGTCACTCTCCCCCCAATCACTCATCGCACCATGCATTCACATTCGCTCCACTCACACAGACCCGCTGGCCTCACCCACTCACCAAATACATTTCCCATTCCACACTTCACTCACACCGCTGAATCCTGCCATCCTTCTCACTACATCCCCTATCTAACTCGTGCTCCCACGCGTCCCTTACACTACAGCACGTTCCTTTTAAACACTACGTAGCTAAGCTACGTCCCCACTACACACACAGTCTGTCACCGTCTTCCAAAATAATTCCCATCTTCCCATCCTAAATCTCACTACAATCCCTCTACCTAATCCATTCCACAGACTCCATGAGGACTTACCCCTGCCCCATGAAGTCGGTCTAACTATCACTAACCCTTCCCCCTAGCTAGGTTCCATCCTGGGCCCTGGTAAGGGGGTCTTTCACCCCTCCCCAGGGAATCCTGTCCATCCGAAAGCGGAGGCTTGCTTTCGTTAATTTTGTATTGCCAATTACGCGCAGCACCAGCGCGGCAACTCCACAGCTCGCGCACTTTGCACCTTGCCCGTGACGTCATGCAGCTGCACGCGTACCTCGTCCCTCTGGACGGTCATCCGGCAGGATTCACCCTCCTGCCGGATTCCAACCCTACGTGCAGCCATGACGTCACCCTGCGCACCCCCAAAAACAAACCTCGACTCCGAGGGGCTCCCCACGCGAACACATGTGCTCTGCCCGTGGAGCCTAACACAAGCTCGCGTGGAGAACCCGTCCGGTCCAAATCCGTTATCCTGCCTAACTTTGTCCGTCGCGGGATCGGCAACATCCACAGCTGGCGTTTCCCGACCGGCTTCACTCCCGCAAGCGAGCACGTGGGGGTCTCTGCGTTGCACGGCCCGAACGGCCGCTCGCTGCTGGGTGAACCCGCACGGTCCCCACAACAGCTACGGCCGCTACTCGGCTTTTGTCCTCTGTCGCCGCTCCGTCGCCATTCGACCCTCCACGCACACTGCGTGTCACGACGCACAGACTCCACTCCAACACACTCACCTTCCATACCAGGAGACGCGGCTGCATGCTCGCTCATGCCCACCGACATCTCCCTTACACACCGCGACCTAACACACACTGTCTCCCTTCACATACCGCATTCTCACACACAGTGCTCGCCACACGCGTGCCGTTTCTGGCGCACACGCGCTCCACCACCCGTGTCTTTCACCGCACCGTGCTCCCCTCCACACACGGTGCCTCATCCACCTGCGGTGCCCCTTTCACACACGCACGCTGGGAAGCACGCACTCCGGCACACATGCCACCACAACCACTCACACACGGGTCGCACTCACACCTGGGGTCTCATCCACACACGGGAGCGCACTCACACCTTCACCCCACACACCGGGACAACCACACTGGGGGATTCGTGTCCCCACAAAGTTCCCGGGCCTCTTATACCCCCCAAGCTGCATGTGCACCCGTCCGCAGCACTCATTCCCTCGACCTCGCAAAGCACGACCGACCACCTGGTCGTGATTCGCCTCAAGGGGGCATACTTCCTTCCCCTCTTCCTGGAGGCAGCCATCCAGCTGCTCGCACCGGGTCTCTACCCAGTCCGCGCAGCTCACCCCCATTATCCTCCACTACCTCTGTTGTGTGTGTTCTGTCCTTTAACCCCGTCATTATCATGCAGTCTCTCCTCTATTTTCTCTACCTTCCCGCGTCTCTGTACATTTGTTAGTTCTGTTTGTCTCCTCGTGTCTATTAGACTCTGCTTCTTTCTGGCGTCTTTCCCTTATCTTTACGTAGTCAACCTTGCTTTCTCCTTAAGTCGCTCCCGTCCTTCCCTCTGTTTCACTCCTTGCTCTTTCAGGATTCTCGCGTACCTCATCCTTGCTTTCCGTCTTAATTGTTCTTTTCTCTCCCTCCCAATTCCTTTCACCTCGTGTCTTATACATTATTAGTTTCTGTTGTCTCCTCGTGTCTATTAGACTCTGCTTCTTTCTGGCGTCTTCCCTTATCTTTACGTAGGTCAACCTTGCTTTCTCCTTAAGTCGCTCCCGTCCTTCCCTCTGTTTCACTCCTTGCTCTTTCAGGATCTCCGCGTACCTCATCCTGCTTTCCGTCTTAATTGTTCTTTTCTCTCCTCCCAATTCTTTCACCTCGTGTCGTTATACATTTATTAGTTTCTGTTTCTTGCTGAGTTCCTCCATCTCTCTGGACTTCAATTTCATTCTTCTCCTTCAGTTCATTAATTCAAACTCGTATAGTTTTTTGTTTCTCTCCCACTCTTCCTCCTGCTTCTCATTTTCCAATCTCATCGTTTCTTTCAATTGCCCATTTCCTTCCTGTGTTTCATTCGCTGTTCTTTGTCTATCTCCTCGTACTCCAGCCTTGCCTTTTCTTCAATTGGTCAACCTTAGCTTCATTGTTCTTTTTGTTTTCTATCCATTGTTCCTCTCGTCTTCCTCTCTCCAATCTCGTTGTTTCCTTCCATTGATCGATTTCCTTCTTCTGTCTCATTCGTTTCTTTCCATCATTACTCTTTCTTGCATCTCATTCTTTAATCTGGCCTTTGCTTCCAGCTGTTTCGATCTTTACCGTGTGCGTTCCTTACGTTTCATTCTCTGCTGTCGTTCTTTCTTCTCTTCACCATTCCTCAGCTCGTTTTGTAACTCAGAAGTTTTTTGTTTCCAATTCCTCCCTCAATTTGCAGCTTCTTCACTCATTTCATCTCTTCTTTCCACTGCTTCCCTCCTCAATTCGTCCCTTTTTTTGCTGTATTTCTTTAGTTTTTTCTGCCATTCCTTTCCAATTCTTATCTCCCCTCCAGGATTTCTATTTCAAAGTGACTTTCCTTACCTCTTGCTTCAGTAGTTCCAATTCCTCATCTTGTTTGCGTTTTTCTCTTCCCAACTGTTTTTGAAAGCCCGCTAATGTCCGCCTGCTTCACCTGCCATAACACGTGGCTTGAAGCGATGGCTGCTGGAGCGCTCGCTTCGTGTTCGCCATTCGCAGAGCCATAATTAGCCGCTCGCTCGGTGCTCGCTGAGGGGCGATCGCGCCGCCATATGCGACCAGTTTGCCGGCAAGTCCGTGCTCAGAGTATGAGGGTGAGCTCCCTCGTGATTCAACATTACAACAAGTAGTACCGATCCCGGCCATGATCCTACATTACTACACATTTCTACCCCCGGCACCCGCTCGCCTTGAGACGCCATCTTATTCCACGTAAGGGTTAATTTAATCGCTCGAATTTAGAGGAATCGGGGTTGCTTCTCTCACCCTGGACCGATTCCCTTGAATTAGCTGGAGCCAGGAGAGTTCGTTTCCCGCTCTCTGACACCAGTGTTGCGAATTCGCGCCCGTCGGCTGTGCGATCGGCCACGTGACTCGAATCGCGACCGCCTCCCACCGGACGGACAATTCAGTCGTGACCCTCCCGGCTAACGCCGGGATCCAGTCACGGGTGGACCTTTCGGCCTCACCACAACCCAGTCCGCATTCTACCCGCGCGGAATAGGGTGAATCGCCGAAAGTCGATTATACCTAAGTACCCGCGCGGGTAACCTACCGAGGGATGTACCTCGCCACAGCCGACTCGGACACGATTCCGCTTAAGCGGCTCGTTCCGCGGCTAACGGATAACCGAGCGGTGTTATCGTCGCCTTGACGGTTCAGATTAATTATCGGCGCGGATTAGCCCACGACGAACCCTTTACATGAACAAGATGGAGACCCAACGGAAGGAAGGACGCAGCGACACGGGGAAGAATTCAACAGAAGCACATTTTATTTACACACGACAACGAATAGCACACATAAAGCAAACAGTAGAAATGCACATATATCAAATAGAAAACAAAAGAAGCAGAGCTACTACCGCTAACGCGACACACGACCACTTACACCAATTCTACTTTGCGGACACGGCGCCACACACACACGTTCACAAAAACCCCAAAAGAAATGAAGTCGACTTCCCTGCGGTGTTGAGCCTCGGCGACCGTCCTCTGCCGTGACTCCCGCTCGAGCGTGGTCGCGCGAGGCCTCTTCCGGCTGCGCCTCGCGCCTGCTCGTGCTGGCTCTCGACGCCTTGGACGAGCACCGACGACAGGAGAAGCACACGCCGAACCCAGAGAAGCCAGAACGCCGAATAAGAACGAGCACGAGCCGAAGCTCACCGAACAGAGAGAGCCAATACCGAACGAGAGAGAGAAAGAACCTCATGCGCCTCCGACTCTTATACGCCCGCGCCACGCCCCGTTCTCGGCTCCACCTTCCTTCGAGCGCTTCGAGAAGGGGGGCGTTCCCTCTCGTTCCTCCCACCTGCGTCTTGTGGGACGAGGCGAAGCCGTGTCGACGGCCTTCAACGCGCAAACCGTCGTATGTAGACCGCTGAGGATGGCGTTCGATGGTGTAGGTAGCGTGGTTGAGATGGTGGCGTGGTTGTGAGGTGGCGGGGCTGGCGTTGTTAGAGTGGTGCGTGTAGCGTTGTTGTTGGTTGGCGTTGTTGACGTTGAAGTGTGGTTGGTTCGAAAATAAAGCAGAACAGAAAACGCCTAACTCAAAGGATCGCAGCCGAATGAATCACATTAATCCCTCTAAACAATGGGTTTGGGCTAACTACACATGTACTTAAGAATATATCTCACCTACGGGACCTTTATGGTGTAATGCGAATTTCCACAGCCGTAACTATATATATATATATATATATATATATATATATATACACACACACACACACACACACACACACACACGGGTGGCCATAAAGTCTGCGAAAACATATAATAGGCAAATGACATTACAAATGGTTTATTGACATTACATTAGAATACATGATATGTTCAATGACATTACATGACATGTTCAACTGTCCTCTATTGAGAAATGCACAGTCAATGTGCTGTGCAACATTGCAATGAACGCAGTGCATTAATGCAGCTTTTCCATACGACGGTCAAGATCATCCTCGATAACTTTTGCAGGACTTGCATCTTGTACGGGTGAAAAGTTATCCGCCCTGAGAATTCTTTTGAACGGTACTGCGAGGCACCCCAGTTGCATGGATGTCCGTCGAGTTGACTTCTTCGGGCTGGCAATTACCTTCGCTCTGACAGTTCCTTCACCTCGTCGGATACGCGATGGTCGTCCAGAACGGAGTTTGTCCAACACACTGCCTGTATCCTTGAATTTTTGAACCAGCTTCCCCACTGTGCTATGGAATGGCAGCTCTTCCGGATGACATGCGTTGAAGTGCTCTGCTATCCGTCGATATGACCAGCCCTCGCGTCCACTCAGCAGTATCACCTCAACGCCGTTCGTCTTTCGTCAAGGACATCTTCGAACTGTAACAAAATGACATAATATTATCTATGTTTCCAGACTTTATGGCCACCCTGTATATTTTGGAATGAAAAATAAAAAAGGTTTATCACCAACAAAGCGACGAAAGTTGTTACAATATTTAAATACCATTAATGATTTTAAAAGCTTTGATGCACTCGGGCTAAGCATGGAACAGGAACAGTGGAACTTATGACATCAAGACATACCAGGAAGCAAGTACAGTAGGATTTAACTTTTATCCCTCAGCACCCGAGCTCATGAGCTCCGTAAAGCAATCACATTTTTCTTTGCCCTTATGGCTGGTTTTAAAGCAATTTGCCCACTGGTTATTCATATGAATCAGGTATGCTTCAGAAACCCTGTGCCGAGCCGGTGATATGCGATAGCGATCACAGCTATGGAAGCGATACCGGTATATTATACCGGTACAGTGATTGCAATGGATTCCGACCTGCGTCGAATTACCAATACTGATCTCGCTTTCAAACAAAATCATTTTCAATACAAGTTAAAGTTGAAAGTAAAATAACAGTTCTCATTATTTGGGGGGGAAGGCCCTTGTGGGAAACTTTTGAAAAATGACCGTGTCAATGATGTGTTCACCATATGTGCACCAACACTGCTTGGCTCCTCCTGTACCATATACAGGCTCCTGTGCTATTTATGAAAATGTAGAAATACCATTGGACCACTGCGTATTTTTGTAACCTGCATTAAAAAAAATATATATTTATATCGATACACTGGTATGACCCCACCGGTATATCGATATTGGGGGAAAAAAAATCGATTCCGACGGAGCCCAATTTAACTCATGAGGGTACCTCAATATTCTTGGACTTCAAAAATATTTGGCAAACATTGTTTTTACAGAAACAAATTAGGGGGGGTTAGAGAAACATATTTCAATATTCAAACTTTCGTTTTTAAGGGCCACCCTAATGGATATGTACCTCGATTCTGGGAGAGAAATATGTTTTGAATCTTTTGGTTGTGGGCAAGTTCTAAAAGGGCAATACAAACTAAATCGTCTAATTCAGTGTTTCTCAACCTTTTTTGTCCCACGCCCACTTTGATTTTCAAAAAAAACCGTACGCCCCACCATGATTGGAGACACTACATACATATGTATTGACATCTACATATGTATTCCAAAAGCTTTATTAAAACTTTATTGCAATGTTATTCAATTGCTACTCACTTCAATGGGAGCCCTGTCCTTGACGCTGGCTGCAGATTTGTTTGATTCGAGGAACCAATTTTGTCAGTTTCAGCCTTAAATCACCACGTTTCGTGATTTCCAGTCGATTTCTCTAGCTTGCAGCAAATACGTAACAACACTAATTCCACATTCGACTAAATAAGATGATGGAAAATTTATCAATACTTCCCTTGACAAAGTAGTCGAGTTTGCGGTTATTCTTTCGCTCTCCTCAAGACAGCCACATCATGGTTCCTTGATCTTGAAAAGAGTTTTCACAGACTCATCTTGTTGCAACTCGCATAACTCCTCTTGTATTGCTCTGGTACTTCAGATAAATCCACCAGAAATGCTGAGTCAACCAAGAAGGGAACTCATAGCAAAACTATGAAAGGATACATATATGATCATTAATCTGAATCCTCATGCCCCACCAAAATATTGCCACGCCCCACCTGAGAAACACGGGTCTAATTGTTTCGTCAATGTTGAACCATGGTGCAGGACATGTGTGCAAGGACGTTGACTTGCACTTTTCCTGACTACGGATCTCTGATTGGGGACATGCCTATTGGAATTGCGTATGTAACTGCATTCCCCCCCCCCACTCCCCAAACGCTTTGAAAGCTGTTTCCCAACCATCCTATGACGTTGATAATAGGGTAATTTAAAAAGTCCCCCAATCCCACAACTCCATCGTAAATATAGAGCATTCCAAAATGGAAGTTGTTAAATGTTAACAGGGCCACATGCAAACAGATTAGCACAAAACCACAATTTATATTTCTTGGTATTTCTTGTTATTATTTTCTTGAATGCATCATGTTCATAATCAATATATTCTACTTGGCAAAATGATATTTCATCTTGGTGTAAACTTTTGAATCCCGGTGTAGCCAGTTGAGGGATATCAATTCTGGTGGCATTCAGCACTGGATTCATAACTTCCAAACCAAAACAAATACCGTACTGTACTCCCATTTCAAATTGAAAAAAAAATAAAATAAAATAACAAATCTTCAGTTGCTTCAAAATTCAAAATCACTTGCATGATTGTAACCTACTGCTAAAGTGGTGCACGTCTCCAACCTAATGTCAGCCCCACTGTCACAGGCAGTGGCAGGATGCACATGTGTAAGCAATGACCGAGCAATTTTGGAAACAAATGCAAAGTCTGACCCCTGCTGGTCAACAGACACAGTCTCCCCTTGTGAGGTCCCACAGCACAATGAGCACGATTGGTGCAGGTCACACAAGTAACATGTTTTATTTACGTTGTGATGGTCCCTTTCAAGCCGTTAGACATTTATTTCGAGAATAAAATCTGTTGAAAGGGTTACATAGCTGGGCCAAAAAAAAGTGTTGAGTTTCTGGTAACATGCTGCTCAATGAATGGGTAGGTCGGTGAAAATTTTTTTGGGGGGGGGGGGGGGGTTGGACGGTGTTTAAATGAAGAACTATACAATATTTCAGATTGTACATCTTTCCAACCAGTATGTGTATGTGATAGTTGAAAATATATAGAATCGTGAACTTTAACATGTCCATTGTGAGACACAAAAATTAGGAGTAAAACAGTATTGTGTACACAAGTCAGAGGATTAAATTACACCAATTTAGTGTCTCTGTAAGGTTTCCTATAAACAGTGAAGCTGGTCTCAGCAGTGATAAACACAGCATATCGTTAACATGGCTCAACAGGACATATGAAGGAATTGAAGAATACTGATCTCCCATTCATCATCCTGAAAATCTTGTATATCCAGATATTAGACCCTTTCGTGACATCCATGAAGCATAAACTCTTCAAAATTAGAAACTTTAACCCCTCCCTCCCAAACCCCAACTAATGCACTTTAAATGTAATCTGCATAATCTGCAACACAACTATTATACACCCCCCCCCCCCAAGATACCCCCTCCCTTCTCCCCCTCCTCCCTCCCCCCCTTCTCCCCCTCCACTCCCTATTCCCCTCACCTCTCCACTTCCCCATCAGC
>CM068952.1:83835722-83846882 GCA_035128595.1 Eptatretus atami
TCAGTGTGGACAGGTACCCACATTTGACCATGCTTCTTTCTAGCTCTTGTGAATGAACGAGAAGTGGTTCAGAGTCTGAACCCAAGACTTATGAGAAGACTCATTCAAAAGCGGCCTCTGTTTAGACCACCGGAGATTGTTGCCTCACGCATGGTGTGGTTTTCTATCGTGATGTCTGGTCCATGTCCGGACCTTCATGTCTGAGAACCTGACTACATGTTGCCGTACAAAGTGAACTTGGTAGAGTTTCCTGGAACATGGACTTCCTGTCGCTGATGCATCAGCTGTACATACAGCCTTGCTCCCTTTGCGTACTGATGGTGGCCTGTGCTGCGAGGTATTGAGCATTCCAATGATGCAGCTGAGATGACCTGTGTGGTCTGGACACGCTCACTCCTGATGAATACTTGAAGGTCAATTCTGATAGTACCCAGACCAGAGTGCTGGTGTCCTTCTCCTTACACGAAGATCTTCAATCTCTCTGCCATCCTCTACAATAATTTTATAGCTAAAAGCTCTTAGCTAACGTCAGCTAACACAGATAATTCTACTGAGCATGAGCACAAGTATAACCAACAATATAGCAGTGGTTTCAAAAATGTTGTTGCTGGTTTCAGCACAATTTGAACATCTGAATCAATTGAGCCAAATTACGCAAACAACAGTCTGAGATATCTAAAAATGTATCATATCAATATTTACGGCCAGGGATTCATTTTTCCTCAAATCTAATGGTTGGAATCAATTCAGCACCCCAAAAAAACCCCTAGTTAGACATCCCACAAGTCAATATTGCAAAAGTTAATTTTTCGATTTTTTCGCACAGGCCCTCTGAGGCACCCGAATTTTGATTGGCTCCCCAGAATTTTCCACAAGGATTTGGGTTTGCACATTGATAGGTGTTAGTAGACACCTAGATGAATACGTAGTGAAGAAATTTTTTGTAAGCATTTTTTCACAGATGGTCAATACAATTTGCTAAAATTCCCTAACTATTCTGCACATGAGCCAATAACTCCTGTAATTACAGGGGAAGGTAAAGATAAATATGCTCATGTTCTTTTGATCAATTTTAAACTATACATGCAGTAAAGGTTTAAATGAAACACTCCCATAAATTTTGTGCAGAAAAATAATTACAAATTGGACAAATGACAACGATTTTATCGTAATTTTATATATATTGTTGCGAATTCTGGCCCGCCCGGCGTGCGCAGCGACCGCTTGACTCGAATGCGGCCGCCTCGCCCACCGAACGGACAATTCAGTCGTGACCTCCTGGGACTACTGCAGAACCAGTCACGGGTGGGGGTTTAACCCCACCACCACCCAGTCCGCAGTCTACCCGCGCGAATAGGGTGAATCGCCGAATGTCGATATACCTAAGTACCCGCGCGGTAATCTGCCGAGGATGGACCACGCCACAGACCGACTCCAGACACGAACCGCTTAAGCGGTTCGTTCCGTATTACAGGGATAACCGAGCGGAGTTATCGTCGGCCTTGACGGTTCCGATTAATTACCGGGTGTTTTAAACCCACTACCAATCCCTTACGTGATGCACGATGGGATTCAATAAAAGAAAAGACGAAGCGAAACGGGAAACAGTTCAACAAGCAAGCACTTTATTACACACACACAAGCACGTATATACAGCCATACAGTCAAAAGGAAGCAGGGAAAGAGTTAAAACCGAATATAATTATTACAACACTTAAACAGTTCTACTTGACCAGACTGGCGCCACACACACACGTTTACACAAAACCCAAGAAAAGGAAGTCGCGACTTCCCTGAGCGCGTCGAGTCCTTGGCGACCGTAACTCCGAGTCCCTCCGGCGTGGTCCGCGAGCTCGTGCGCGCGTCGCTCGTTTGGTCCGCTCGACAGCTCGGACGAACGAACAGAACCTCGACCAGGGACGATCACCACAACTCTCCACAATTCCCGTTCAGGACAAGGGACAGGAAAGGGAACGACTGTCTCGTCGACCCTCACGTCCACGCCTTTTGTCGATCGCTGCACGAACCAAGAGCCTTCAGCCTCCAACTGGGACAAGGGAACAACCAACCAACCCCGACTCTTCACGCCCACCCTTTTTGAGGGCCGGCTCCGCCCGCGCCCCGCCCGTTCTTGGCTCCTCCTTCCTTCGGGGCGTTTCCAGAAAGCTCTCGCAGGGGGGCGTGCCCCCACTCCGACCGCCTCACGCCGTGCATACACCAATCCGGAGCGAGCTGCCGCCCCCTCCCCTTCACACAAGCGTGGTGGGGGGATTCAGGCGGAAGCATCAGGTGGGAAATTAGGCGGGAAACCCCACAAGCGTTGTTGGTTTTGTTCTTGCACGCGCCGCACGGTGCTCGTTGAATGGCGAGTGGCGAAGATGTGGTAGCGTAGTTGTGGAAGGTGGCGTCGTGTAGTGAATGGCGTGATCGTTGAGATGTTGGTTGTGGCGAGGTTCGTTGTTGTTTTTGCACAAATTAACTACAGCAAAAGAAAAACGGCTAACTGAAGCATCGCAGCCCGAATGGATCACATAATTCCCTCTATACAACGGGTTTGGGCTAACTACACATGAACTTACCGATATATCTCACCTGAGGACTCTTTATGGTGTCATGCGAATTTCCACAACCGTAACACTACCCCCCTCCCTTTTTACAGACTCGTCCCGAGTCGTCAAATTCTCGTGTACCATCATGTGTAGTTCTCCCCTAATACGTTTTACCTTCGGATCCCTGAGTGCGACATTCAGTTGTATTCGTGTCCCCAAATAAATAACCTGAGTGCTGAGTAAGTAACTAACAAACACACTCATTCAGACGACTTAAATAAAATTGCCGGCGCTAACACATACATGCCGGGGGCGCACTCATTTGTACAATACAACTTAACCTTATAAATTTTACACTAAACCATGGCCCAGGATCAATGGACTCTGCAAAGAGAAAAGCAGTTAGCAGGGAGCCAGGCTGCTCGCATGCAGTCTCTGGCTCAGGCATGCAGGTGACAGGGAACGTGGCCGGCTGCTCACACGCAGTCCAAGGCCTCCCCCTTTTGAAATGAACGCAGTGAACCACAACGGTGCATGGGCTGCCAAACGCAGTCTCCGTGCCAGCTCAAGTGCACACGCAATGAACACAACGGATGGATGGATGGATGGTTGAATGGATGAATGCAAACACGGTGCACGGGCCGCCACTGCAGGCCCATGTTGTAGCTGCCAACAGGGCAGTCCTCGCAAACTGCGCGACGATCCTGGCGCACATGGCAATGAACAAGGGGGGGGGGGGAAATGCAAAACAGAACAGGGGCAAAAGATGACGAGGGCAGTAGGCATGGATGGCAAAGGTGTGCAGGCAAGGCATGGCAAAACAGGGCCGCTGCAGCAAACACAGCCGGCAGACGATCCGACCGGCACAGCCTTGAAGCAAAAACAGCCGTCAGACGATCCGACCGGCACAGGCCTTGCAGTAAACAGCCAGCAGACGATCGACCGGCACAGGCTTGCAGTAAACAGCCGGCAGACGGTCGACCGGCACAGTCCTTGCAGTAAACAGCCAGCCAATGAAGTGGGCCGGCACAGGCCTTGAAGTAACACAGCCAGCCGATGAAGTTGGCCAGCCTTTGCCTTTCAGTGGAGGTTGGTGGAGGGAGTGCGGTGGTGCTGGCCACTCGGAAGGCGGGCTCGGACCTACCTACTGTCCTCCCAACCTATCGCCTTTGCCTGTCTCCGTCCATACCCACCCCTTAATTTGTCAAAACCCAATTTAGCCCCAACTTATTTTTTTGTTTTTATTTTTTACTTCCCCTCTATAAATCGTCCCCTAACCCCTTTATGTCTCTGTTCGGCTAACCTATCTCGTCACCTAGCCTACTCCCAACCCCTACGTTCCCTTCCTGGAGGGGAATAAGGAGAGCTAGCGTCCTGCGTCGAGGCCCAATCCAAGCCTCAGAATGGCCTCCTCGGACTTCAGCGATCTTTACCCAAAGTGGTCCAGCGGCCCACAACGAGAGCGAAGGGATGGATGGTGCGGAGGGGTACACTTCCTATCTACCCTATCCATTTAACTTTTGAACTACCCCGGGGCTTTCAACATCCCTTCGCTCTCGTTGTGGGCCGCTGGACCCACTTTGGGTAAAGATCGCTGAAGTCCGAGGAGGCCATTCTGAGGCTTGGATTGGGCCTCGACGCAGGACGCTAGCTCTCCTTTATTCCCCTCCAGGAAGGGAACGTAGGGGTTGGGAGTAGCTAGGTGACGAGATAGGTTAGCCGAACAGAGACATAAAGGGGTTAGGGGACGATTTATAGAGGGGAAGTAAAAAATAAAAACAAAAAAATAAGTTGGGGCTAAATTGGGTTTTGACAAATTAAGGGGGTGGGTATGGACGGAGACAGGCAAAGGCGATAGGTTGGGAGGGAGACAGTAGGTAGGTCCGAGCCCGCCTTCCGAGTGGCCAGCACCACCGCACTCCCTCCACCAACCTCCACTGAAAGGCAAAGGCTGGCCAACTTCAACGCGCCTGCTGTGTTAACTCCAAGGCCTGTGCCGGCCCACTTCATTGGCTGGCTGTTTACTGCAAGGACTGTGCCGGTCGACCGTCTGCCGGCTGTTTACTGCAAGGCCTGTGCCGGTCGATCGTCTGCTGGCTGTTTACTGCAAGGCCTGTGCCGGTCGGATCGTCTGACGGCTGTTTTTGCTTCAAGCCCTGTTTGCGTCGGATCGTCTCGGCTGTGTTTGCTGCAGCGCGCCTGTTTTGCCATGCCTTGCCTGCACACCTTTGCCATCCATGCCTACTGCCTCCGTCATCTTTTGCCCTGTTCTGTTTTGCATTTTCCCCCCCCCCCTTGTTCATTGGCATGTGCGCCAGGATCGTCGCGCAGTTTGCGAGGACTGCCCTGTTGGCAGCTACAACATGGGCCTGCAGTGGCGGCCCGTGCACCGTGTTTGCATTCATCCATTCAACCATCCATCCATCCATCCGTTGTGTTCATTGCGTGTGCACTTGAGCTGGCACGGAGACTGCGTTTGTGGCAGCCCATGCACGTTGTGGTTCACTGCGTTCATTTCAAAGGGGGAGGCCTTGGACTGCGTGTGAGCAGCGGCCACGTTCCCTGTCACCTGCATTGCCTGAGCCAAGAACTGCATGCGAGCAGCCTGGTCCCTGCTAACTGCTTTTCTCTTTGCAGAGTCCATTGATCCTGGGCCATGGTTTAGTGTAAAATTTATAAGGTTAAGGTTGTATTGTACAAGAGAGTCGCCACCGGCATGTATGTGTTAGCGCCGGCAATTTTATTTAAGTCGTCTGAATGAGTGTGTTTGTTAGTTACTTACTCAGCACTCAGGTTATTTATTTTGGGGACACGAATACACTGAATGTCGCACTCAGGGATCCGAAGGTAAAACGTATATGGCGACCTCAAACTCATGTGTGGCGCATTCTCACTTTGAACTCAAACTCGACCCCTACATCATATATTTAAGGCATAAACTAACTCTGAATGACATGGCAAGCCAAGTAACAATGTGTGATTGGTCAGTGACCAAATGGAAATGTACCCAAATTGGATCAGCTACTTGTGGTTCAATGACTAAGCACGCCCTCATTTGAATGGAGCTATCAACAATCACATCTTCTGGGGTGCTGAGCCTCCCTGAGGTGGTGGCTGAGATGTCTCTCGAGGGCCCAAGTCCACGTGCTTCTGTGCTTTGAATGCCAGATGGGGTCTGCTGGGACCATATTGGTTCGAGGACACCAGTGGTAAGACGGGACAGTAGCGGCGAGCGGAAATGCAAGGTTACACCGATTCCACGCTGATCTCACTAATTACTGTCTCCAAACCAACTCAGACATGCATGGTTCATGCAGGATGGTGCCCCACCGCACACTGCAGGTGAAACCATTGACTTGCTCCATCAGCTGTTTGGAAATTGTCATCAGTCGAGGCAAAGCACATGATTGGGCACCCCACAGCCTGGATTTTTTTTCTTTGGGACACTGCCAAAGGTCAAGTTTATGCCAACAAACATTAAACCCTGGCTGTCCTGAAGCAGGAGGTGGAGGACTACCGTCAGGCTACCACTCCAGCCACTTGCATATGAGTTGTGGAGAATTTTTGGAGTCAGGATCAAAGCCTGCTTGAACAGAAGTGGAGCACACTTTGAAAATGCCAATTACAAGCAGTATAGTGAGTGATTTGAAAATGCATGGTGTATGCTTTACATCAATGTCTGGTGTTGGCTTAATGGTTAGGGTGATGGGCTTTGGATCCTAGGGTCCATCCTATCTAGGATCCTAGAGTTCAAATCCACTCAGCTGTTGAATTAATACCAGGTGGGGTTGACTCTGCCTGTCGTCCTTCCGAGGTCAGCAAAATGAGTGCCAGCATGCTGGTATACTGTGGCGGAGTGGTGACCCATCCAGGATTGTGCCCAATAGCCAAGGAGACTGCTTAAGCAGCACCAACGCTCTGCACAGAGTATGGTCCCAATCTATCTATCTAATGTATCACTTAACGTATAACTTTTGTAATTTTCTACAATAAAATGGTCAAATCATCCACATTTTTTGAAACACCCTGTATTTGTGTGTTTGTTTGTCCCCCTTCATAAAAAAATATTTGAGGAGGGTTTAAAAGGCCAATCTTTTAACACCAAAGTGTATACTGCCATCTATTTTTCAGGATAACAAAAAAAAACCTTGAAAAACTTTTTCATAAAAGAGTAATTGCGTCTCTGATATTGAAATTGTAGACGGTGATTTGCAACCGGGCCTCAAGGGCGGTGTACAGAAGTGTTTTAAAAAACAATAATAATATAAGGTGTAGGGAGGTGAAATTCGCTGCACGTGATGTGCAACGCTGTAGAGTTAAACGAGTGTTCATTTAAGTCTGAAGGTATTCTAATTAATAAGAAGATACAAGCACACCTGACGCTAGGCCAAGGCTTCAGACTTCGTCACATTCACGAGGCTGTACCGTCGAAATGAAACGTCCCAGAGATAAAAGAAAACAGGATAGCATTTGGACATGTAGTGTTTTAAAATAGCACCTTTTCTTGCTATGAAACATAACATCTTCTAGTCTCCTTGAATATTTAGAATAAAAAAATTCCAACCAGTCATTTTTGACGGGTTTTATACTCGTATGCTGTATACATAAAAGCCAGTTCATTATTAGACTATGTATGCATGAATATTCATGTGTGTGTGTGTGTGTGTGTGTGTGTGTGTACACACACAACACACACACACACACACACACACACACACACACACACACACACTTATACATATACACTCGGCATTTTATCTGTCGCTTTGCTGACGGATTAATCAAAAGACAACATGTACTACAAACAATCTGTTCTATTCACTCTATAATTTTCCCAAGGTCATCTTTCATCTGCTTGGAAGTCAGCTGACATCGCCTTCTTCAACCATCCTCGCTGCTTATATATGCATAACAAAAATCACTTTCACTTCGCTGTGAAGCTCAGGGTTGGATGCTTTGGTTTGAACCTCACTTAAAATGAGTGAAATGAAACATTTTGAAAATTTTGAATTATTCCTACTTCGATTTCAACATCACCACATGCAAATGGTAAGTTGTTTAAACTTTTTTTTTATATTCGAAAAAGATGATTTGTAATACCAGCTTCCCCTGGATGCAGAGGTGGATGAGGATTTTTTGGGGCCCTGGGCACAAAAAAATATTTTGGCCCAAAACGCCCAAAAAGATGACTCCATGTTATTTTCGCCCAAAAAAGGCCCCACAAAGAGGACTCGCTTCGCCAATGTTGCTTTTCGACCGACTGCAAAAATCCGGAGAATTCCCATGTTTTATTGCCTTTTTTCTCCCTTTGAAAAAAAAAATGCCATGTTAATTATTGCAAGCATGGTTGCAAGAGGAAACTCCCCCAATGCCTCCATCCACAGAGCACGTATGGTCACCCAATGGTTTGACGATTATGACACTGATGTTATCCATATGTCATGGCCTTCTCGGTCACCAGATCTGAATCCAACTGAGCATTTATGGGATATTCTGGAATGAACCTGAGACAGCATTTTCCACCTCCATCAACAGGGTGTAGTTGATTTACTTTCTCATGCAAGAATGGTTCCGCATCCATCCTGCAGAATTGCAGATGCTGCTGGACTCTATGCCACGGTGCATACAGCCGTACTGGCCGCATGTGGTGACCAGCATCCGTTTGAGTGACTTTACATTGGTGTTTCCATTTTTTTGTTCACGACTGTATGGTACTGTGGAACACAACAAAAACGAGAAGGGCACTTGACAGAGCGCAAACCTCAGCCACGCAATGCCTGATCCACGAGAACATATCTGGCCAATACATTTTTGGAATATCGTGTTTATACGGTATATCATTTTGGCCCCATTTCTCAATGGTGAAGAATCACTTGAAAAATAAAAAAAATCCTCGCTTCTGGATCTTCACCAAAATCGAATCAATTTGTCCTTGTCACACACCCAACCTGTCCAATAAGTTTCGTCTGAATCGGTGCCACACTTTTTGAGATATCGTGCCATATATCGTTTAGCCCGATCTCTCAATGGTGAGGAATCACTTAAAAAATTCCAGCAGCCGGATCCAGATCTTCACCAAAATCTAATCAGTTCGTTCGTCAACAAACAGACAGGGGTGAAAACATAACCTCCTTCCACCTTTGGTAGCGGAGGTAAAAAAAAGACCCTAAAGTCTAGTTTAAAAAAATATAAGCATTCATATTTTACAAACTTGTATTTGATCCTCACAGCAGTTCTCCATATTTGGGGCAGTAGTTCAGAATATTTTTTGACAATGGACTTATTAGTAGATCCATGATTTGACAGAGAAAGGTTTTCTGCCTTATCAGGATTCCATTGCATGGATCTTGTATTCCGAGCTGTCAAAGCACATTAGTCCCCAGGGTGGGGGGACATCACATAATGTGGACTGGCTATCTGACAGTTTAACGAACCCTGGAACATTTGGCATAGTTTTGTTTCAAAGTTATTCCGACTGTTTGAGACAAGACAGATCATTGTACTGTACTTAATGTGTGGCTTGAAGTGTGAATCCCATTTCAAAGATAAGATGTCTGTTATATAAAACATAATCTTTGTCATTCAGGAGTTGATATCTTAAGTGAGCGGTCGATAATCGAGATAGGTAAAGGATCGACATTCTGGAATAATTTTCCTACAATATCAACGATGAAGTGATATACGCGTACATGTTATGAAGGTTTGTAATTGAAATGGACCGTGTGAGGGCACGGAAGGAAATTGGGGGGGCAAGGCCCAAAATTGCGAGGACACCAACACAGGCGACGGGAATCCTGGTTGTTAGAACCGATAGTTTAAGCGAGAGGCGCTTGTTGAAAGCCCCGGGGTAGTTCAAAAGTTAAATGGATAGGGTAATAGGAAGTGTACCCCTCCGCACCATCCATCCCTTCGCTCTCGTTGTGGGCCGCTGGACCACTTTGGGTAAAGATCGCTGAAGTCCGAGGAGGCCATTCTGAGGCTTGGATTGGGCCTCGACGCAGGACGCTAGCTCTCCCTTATTCCCCTCCAGGAGGGAACGTAGGGGTTGGGAGTAGGCTAGGTGACGAGATAGGTTAGCCGAACAGAGACATAAAGGGGTTAGGGGACGATTTATAGAGGGGAAGTAAAAAATAAAAACAAAAAAATAAGTTGGGGCTAAATTGGGTTTTGACAAATTAAGGGGTGGGTATGGACGGAGACAGGCAAAGGCGATAGGTTGGAGAGGACAGTAGGTAGGTCGAGCCGCCTTCCGAGTGGCCAGCACCACCCACTCCCTCCACCAACCTCCACTGAAAGGCAAAGGCTGGCCAACTTCATCGGCTGCTGTGTTACTTCAAGGCCTGTGCCGGCCCACTTCATTGGCTGGCTGTTTACTGCAAGGACTGTGCCGTCGACCGTCTGCCGGCTGTTTACTGCAAGGCCTTGCCGGTCGATCGTCTGCGGCTGTTTACTGCAAGGCCTGTGCCGGTCGGATCGTCTGACGGCTGTTTTTGCTTCAAGGGCTGTGCCGGTCGGATCGTCTGCCGGCTGTGTTTGCTGCAGCGGCCCTGTTTTGCCATGCCTTGCCTGCACACCTTTGCCATCCATGCCTACTGCCCTCGTCATCTTTTGCCCCTGTTCTGTTTTGCATTTTCCCCCCCCCCCCTTGTTCATTGCCATGTGCGCCAGGATCGTCGCGCAGTTTTGCGAGGACTGCCCTGTTGGCAGCTACAACATGGGCCTGCAGTGGCGGCCCGTGCACCGTGTTTGCATTCATCCATTCAACCATCCATCCATCCATCCGTTGTGTTCATTGCGTGTGCACTTGAGCTGGCACGGAGACTGCGTTTGGCAGCCATGCACCGTTGTGGTTCACTGCGTTCATTTCAAAAGGGGGAGGCCTTGGACTGCGTGTGAGCAGCCGGCCACGTTCCCTGTCACCTGCATGCCTGAGCCAGAGACTGCATGCGAGCAGCCTGGCTCCCTGCTAACTGCTTTTCTCTTTGCAGAGTCCATTGATCCTGGGCCATGGTTTAGTGTAAAATTTATAAGGTTAAGTGTATTGTACAAATGAGTGCGCCCCCGGCATGTATGTGTTAGCGCCGGCAATTTTATTTAAGTCGTCTGAATGAGTGTGTTTGTTAGTTACTTACTCAGCACTCAGGTTATTTATTTTGGGGACACGAATACAAGAATGTCGCACTCAGGGATCCGAAGGTAAAACGTATTAGGGGAGACTACACATGATGGTACACGAGAATTTGACGACTCGGACGAGTCTGTAAAAAGGGAGGGGGGAGTGTTACGGTTGTGGAAATTCGCATGACACCATAAAGAGTCCTCAGGTGAGATATATCGGTAAGTTCATGTGTAGTTAGCCCAAACCCGTTGTATAGAGGGATATATGTGATCCATTCGGGCTGCGATGCTTCAGTTAGCCGTTTTTCTTTTGCTGTAGTTAATTTGTGCAAAAACAACAACGAACCTCGCCACAACCAACATCTCAACGATCACGCCATTCACTACACGACGCCACCTTCCACAACTACGCTACCACATCTTCGCCACTCGCCATTCAACGAGCACCGTGCGGCGCGTGCAAGAACAAAACCAACAACGCTTGTGGGCGTTT
>CM068952.1:83854754-83870832 GCA_035128595.1 Eptatretus atami
TTGAGCACCCGGGGCCTGAATAATAGTATTTGTCATCATCTCTAAAACTGACCTTGGGTTTGTGGAGTTCATGAAAACAAGCTGAAAAGCGATGGCAATTTGCAGACACCACCATTTTCCAACATGCCCGCCATCTCCAAGATCAACTCTCTTAAATCACTGACTACATCACCGAGTCGGATGATTTTGGTGCCTCGCCCTTTGTTTTCAAGATCAAGGAAAACAATGGAACCATTCACAATATGATTATTCACACACCTAAATACAGCTCACTACAGTTCATTTAGAGTTCTCGAGCAACTCACCATCCGACTCGCTGTCATATAGCACTGCATGTTTCAGATGATTTTCACATCATATGCGGTGGAGTCAACTAATGCATCAGTTGGGCACACTGCATTTCAGCTATGTGCTGCCATGCAGGGTTGCTCATTCTTGAGACAAGTGCACTGGAGATCACAGGAGTTTGTTCGGCAATAGCACACATCATTCAATACAGCTCTGGGGCAGCGGCAGGCTGGTTCATCAACTTTGGTATTATAGATGTCCTGTCTGGGGTCTTCTCATAACCAAAGTCTAAGATCCAAGAACTCTTGCATGCTAATGACAGCCTCTCACCATGTTCACAGCTGATAGCTGTACCGTTGAAGGTGTAAACTGAAGTTGTCTTTGTTGGAGATAGCTTTGTTGCAGGTACTTTCAGACTTGCTTTCTCACAACTGAAAAATTTAAACAACTCTTAATATGCTTTGCGATAGAAAACCTGAACAGATTTTGTGACAGTGACTTTTTCTTTATTTCTCGAATGCCAAATTATTCCCTAAAATGGGATTTCTCGGCTTTCTGCATCATCAAACAGTACACCTTTCGCTTCCCATGCCCCCCAGAAAGAGGTCAAAGTGTCACAATTGGTTAGACAGTAAAATGGAAACATGATGCTGTTGTTTCTTTTCCAACTTCTCATATGTTTTGTAGATTGGGATATACCTTGTGAGATTGGCATGCTTCGCCCCTCTCGACTGGTGAGAAAAAATATCTCCCTCGAGCCCCCAATCTCACTATGTCTCTCCGAAAGGACCGTCCTGGAAACCCCCCCCCCCCCCCACCCCATCTACTTTCTCAACAATCCTTTTGAAGAAGTCCTTTCATTCAGCTTCTGGGTCTCACTATCTGCCATGATCTTTGCTGGGAAAGCCACATTTCAAAGCTGGCCTCCAAAGCCAGTCGTCGACTGGGCATCCTCCGTCGTGCACAGTCCTTCCTTGGCACACCTGAGCTCCTAACCACATACAAAGCTTTCGTCCACGAGCCTGATGGAGTACTGCTCTCCCCTCTGGGCTTGTGCTCCTGCCTCCCACCTCTCAGATTTCTCGGCTTCCCGGGTGAAACAAGGCATTTAGGATCATTGGTATCTCTCGCGATGAGGCTGAGTCTTTGGGTCTCTCTCACTCTCTCTCACCGCAGGCAGGTCGGTGGTCTTTCTGTCACCGTCTCCTCTCAGCCTCCTCCCCCCCACCGCTCTCTGAGATGTGTGTCACCCACTATTTCGGCAGGGCACTCCCAGGTCGCCGCCGGCAACCCCCTTCTGGTAAAACTACCAAAATCAAGAATCACTGCTCACCTTCACTCTTTCATTCCTCTTTTTTCCCACCTTTGGAACAAACTCCCACAGTCTCGTCAATCCCACTCTTCCCTCCAGGTCTTCAAAACAGCCGTTCAACACAATCTCTTATCTTCCCCCATCCAAAAATACGATATTTTCTACCCTCGTTAATCCACCCCAAACCCACCTCCTTCAAATTCCCTGCTTTCCTTCCTGAAAGTCCCTGTAGTGTCCATCTTGTTTACCCTGCGTACCCCCACCCCATCCCTTTCCCTTCCACAGATATCCTCATGTCTCTGTTCCACAGTTTTTTTCTTTCCCTCTCCCGCTCCTCTTGTCTACTGCTCTCCTTGTTGTGCATTTGTGTGTTAGCTCTTATACGAGCCTCAACAGTGTATCCCAAAAAAAACAAAAAAGTGTGGCGATATAAAAGCAGCACAACAACGTCAGTGTCAGGACTGCTTTCTGCAATATGTTATGTTCCCTTTTCTGCAGCAGCTTTGGTATGTACCACAATCCTAGTGTCCATCTCTTTGTGATTTGATGCCAAGCCCTCAATTTCCAAACTGATACCTGGAGTGATCTTTATAGCCTTGTTCCCCTCCCACCACTGACATGCAATGTCTGCTTGTCACTCAGTAATGAGCCTGCATTTTCTACAATGTACTTTGTGTATAATTGAGCTAGATTTGTCTTGTTCTCTCCTTTTGAAAGGAAATGTTTCCCAGTTTGGAGGAATGGAAATTTCTGGCTATATGTGGTAAACAATGCCACCATCAACTCCTCTCCGTTTTACTTTGGTTTGATGATTTATCCTCTACTCCATATACTTGTGCTGAGGTGTCGTCCACCAGATGGCGGTCTCCACGGGTTAATCTGAGGCGGTCACTTTAATATCCTCACTCGAAGAAAGAATGATTCCCTGTCTATGCTATTATCTGAGCTCCAGCGTTTGGACATCAGTATTGGAGCACTCTCTGGGGTTCGGAGCTTGGATAGGGGTGAGATCATGGCACATGGCTGCACTAACTACTGGTCTGATTGTTCTGATGGATATCATGCCCAGTTGCTGTAGCTGTGTTCAATAAGTTGACTCCAATGATAATTGAGGTATCATCGGTCAACGAGCGTATTATGAAACGAAGGATTTGTCACTCCTTGGGTATCGTTTCTTTGGCCTCTGTATATGCTCCGACTGAGGCGAGTGATCTCACCGTGAATGACGCATTCTATGCCAGGCTCGAGTCTGTGGTTGATCGGTGCCCCAAGCAAGATACTTTACTGGTTTGGGGGATTTCAATGCATCGACTGGAACTGATAGGGATGGTTATGAGACGTGTGTTGGTCCTCATGGGTCTGGAACTGTGAACCAGAATAGCACGAAGTTCCTTGACTTTGCAAGTCATGGACTTAGGGTGGCTGCTTCATGGTTTCAGCGCCCAAAGCTACATTGCTGGACTTGGTATGTCAATGCTGGTGGTGTGGCAAAGGAGATTGACCATATAATCATTGAGGGTCACTGGATGATGCTCCACCAGCACTGCAGGGTCAACCGGAGTGCTCAGTTCCTCAATACCAACCACAGGCTTGTTGCAGCAACTCTGAAGTGGCAGCACAAATCCAGGAAAACGGTACCATCCAAGCCTTGGCTGGATGTTGGCTAGCTCAAGGATGATGAGAGGTTGGATGAGTTTGCAAACAGGCTGAGCGGGGATTTGGAGGTTCTGGGTGTTTCGGGGGATCCTGAAGGGTTGTGGAGTGCCTTCAAGACTACCATCCTTGATGTTGCCGGTGGTTGTCTGGGAACCCAACGTGAGCCAAAGAAAAATTTTGTCTCCCAAGAGAAATTGCATACCATGAACCAGAGCTGCAGGGCCAGGCTTAATGGCAGAGCTGAGCTGTCCAGGGAGTTGAGGCATAAAACTGTACCTGCACTGAGGGTAGATAAGGAGGCCTATGTGCAAGGAATCTATGAAGGCATGGAGCATCACATATGGTCAAGTGAATCTCGTCCTGCTTACAGAGGAATTTGTGCATTGCGTTTCTCCATGCCTGTCCCTCAGTGAACTGCAGTTAGAGTAGAGGGTGGTGGACTCTTGACAGAGTAGTCTGAAGTGAAGGTCTACTGGGCTGGTTACTTTGAGCAGATGTACCAGGCTGACCCACCAGCTGTTGAATGGGATGTCAGGGTGTTGCTATCCCTATTGCTGACCCTCAAATCAACTGTGAACCGCCTTTGTTTATGGAAATACAGGCTGCGGTGAACCAGTTGAAAGGGGGTAAAGCTCTTGGGATCGGTGGCATCCAGGCTGATGGAAATGCTGTACTCGTGTCGTTGCATGCAGTTCTGTGCTCTGTGTCCAACGAGTGGTTGCTGAGAGAGACTTAGATGAGATTTGTTACCTGCATAGTCCGTGTGCATCAGCTGCGACTGTATGGGCATGTGGCTCATTTTCCTGCCGCTAATCCTGCTCACCAGATTCTTTCAGCGAGGGAGCCTTGTGAGTGGAAGAGGCCAACGGGCTGACCACGTGCCTTGTGGTTGCAGCAGGTTGATCGGCATCTCAAGGAGATGGGGATGGACCAGGCATCTGCCTGGGGGATGGTCAGACGGAGGCCCCCCCGAGTACCAGCGGAAAGTGGATGCAGTGACGGGCTGCTTCAGAGCATGCTCCCATACCTGACCTGACCTGTTGTTTGAGAAAAGGAAGGTTTCATATCAACTGTGATGATGGATTCCATGCCCTTGCTCATGAATGGAAGTAAGCTGATGGGTCTGTAGTTGAAGGGATCAGTTTTTGCACCTTTTTAGGTCATCTCCTCTGGATTCTCGAAGCGATGATCTTATAAAATGAATTGGTTCGGTTCAGGTAGGCTCCGGAAGGGGGAGCGGGGGGGGGGGGGGTGGGAAGGGGTTTACCCCCTAAAACCTCAGATCCCTACTCGTCCAATATTTACCAACCAATTGTTCTGAAACTTGACAAAGCCCTTCTACTTGATGGTGCGCAGGATCACTCCATCTTAGATTTTTCGATTTTGAATTTTGGATCATTGGGGCTCTCAAGGGGGATTACCCCATTGATTTTTGGATCTCTATCCATACTCGACACTTATTTACCAACCAATTGCTCTGAGGATTGCATGGTCATTGATTTTTCGAATTCAGATCAGGGAAGCTCCCAGAGGGATCTTCACCAAAATCCAATTGATTTGTTCTCGTCACATAACAAACTTGTCCACTAAGTTTCGTCCGAATCCATTCATAACTTTTTTAAATATCCTGCTCACAGACAGGATATCCCCGTTTTCAAAAATTATCCCTGGAGATAAAAAGAAGAACCCAACGAACCGTACAAAACAGTGTAATATACTACAGGGTATCTGGCACAATATACGAGGGCGAGTCAAAAGTATCCGCAATATATTTTTATTTAAATAATATAACTACAATTGAGCATGTACAAGAGCATCATTTTTCCACAATAGTCCCCCTCCTTTTCAACCACTTAGTCCATCGGTTCACAAGCTTCTGTATGCCCTCAGAAAAAAAATGTTTTGGCTGAGTGACGATCCAACATGCACCGCTTTCTTTTTGTTCACTGGCAAAGTGACGGCCTCTTAAAGCGTCTTTGAGTGGACCAAACAGGTGAAAGTCCGAAGGGGCCGGGTCAAGACTGTACGGAGGATGCTTCAACACCTCAAAGTTCAATTACTGGAGGGTTTCCATAGTATGAGCGTTGTCATGCAGCAATGCAACACGTTTTGACGGTAGCCCTCGGCGTTTCTGTCGAATAGCCGATTCCAACTGGTCCTGGAGCATTTCACAATAACGGACACTGTTTACCGTTGTGCCCCCAACCCTCTTGATAGTGTTCCAAAATTGGGCCTTGTGAGTCTCAGAAAAATGTGAACATCACTTTTCCGGTTGATGGTTGACTTTTCATCTTCTTTTTGATCGGTGATGTCAGATGTTTCCACTCCATACTCGAGCGTTTGCTCTCTGGCTCATAATGGTGGATCCTCATCTCGTCTCCAGTGACAATGAGTCTCAAAAATTCATTCCTTTCTTGACGAAAGCGGTTCAAAGGGCTTTGGCAGATTGTCACATGGTTGCGCTTGTACTCTTTTGTGAGTTGTTTTGGAACCCATCTTGCAGAAACTTTATGAAAGCCAAGTCAGTTGTTGATGATTTCATGTGTAGAACTGTGACTGATGTTCAAATTGTGTGCCACTTCAATAAGTCTGTCGTCGGTTATCCAGAATCATGGCGTGGACTCGTTCAATGTTTTCTTCCTGTTGTGGACATGAATGGCCATCCAGATCGTTCATCATCAGTGACACTTGTGTGACCGTTTTTGAACGTGGTAATCCAATCATACACACTCCGCTGCAGTAAAGCACTGTTCCCATATTGTGCTGAAAGTCTGTGATGGATTTCTGCCCCCGGTACACCTCCAGTGCACAAAAGTCGTACCACTGCATGCTGCTCTTCTTTGATGCAAATGGACAGCGGAACGGTCATGTGAACTCCCTTACAACGACACTCCTGACTGCTGAAGGTTGAAACCGCTTCACAATGGCGCAGACAGTTCGTGCTTGTATCTGCAAGTACAATAAGCAATGTCGTCAACACAACACAGTTTTTAATAAATCATTGCAGATACTTTTTGAATCACCCTCGTATTCTTTTAAGAGTCCTTCGGTCGTATCCACGAAGAAAGGGTAAAAGAGTTGACACTCAAGAAGGCAAAGGGTGGACTCACAAAGTTTTCACTGAAACTATAAAATGCCACAGTTCTTGTTATTTACTTCAGCAGTTTTTTGCATGAGCATTTATAAAAGCTGATAATTTTCAACAATAAACACATATGATTGTTATCACTGATTATAATTTGATATATTTACCCGAAAGTATGAATATCATTCGAAAAATCCAAACTTTTGTACAGTACTGTACTTATCCCGTTCTTGCAGCCATTATCATCTCTCGGACGATAAATGTCACATCGACCTACAAATTGTTTAGCTCATTGAGCTGTCGAGGCTTCTCCATGAGCCTTTACTTAGTGTTGTGTCCATACAATGGCTCGTTAATGCATACATGGCAGGTTGAAGGCAACAAAAAACGGATTGGTAGGAATCGAAAGTGGGTTTGTGTTTTTTTTTAACCCTTTGCGTCACCGATTTGCAACAAGATAAAATAAAAAATAAAATAAAAAATTTTCGTTTTAATTTGGGTTATATTACTATAATTCACCGTCTGTCCGTCTGTTCCCAGGTACCGCAAAAACGGCTGAACCGATCGCAACCATTTTTTGGGTGTGTAATCCTGGGACCCCTTGGAGTAAAACAGGCATAAATATAATAACATGATCCCTTTGGCGGCTCCCGTAGGGAGCTGGTGCTTCTAGTTCGTATAACTTGACACCACAGTTATAGTTTTTTGCAAATACCACTTGAAATTCGCAGCCCTATGAAAAAAAATAATTAATTAAGCAACAGGGAAACATGCGGCTGGAAACAATGTAGCACGCAAAGGGTAACCAAACATGGTAAAAACACGATTCCAGATGTTGAGTAATCAGTAATGATAAGGAGGTTCCGAGTAAGACAACATACATACATACATACATATTATTTCCCAAACAAAGAATATTTCTGTTATGTCGCTCAACAAACGCTAAACAATGCGATTGATTGTAAGGCACAAGACCATTTATTCCGCAGCACGAAACATTCACAAATCTCCGACTCCGTCAAGATGGCGTTTCCATCACGTTCCACATGCCCCTCCCCCCTTGCATCATCATCTTCCTCACAATTACTCAACATCCGGAAATTCAATAACAACAACATATTTGGAAAGAATATAACACCTAAGGAAGAATCCAACAATTTCTCAAAGTTATATTAACTTTTTTTGTTTCCACTTGTTGCCTGTGACGTGTGACATCACATTTACTGCAAATAGTGTCGCCATAATAAAAAAAGCATTGTTTCCTGGTTTATAGAGACGAAGTGATGATAAATGGTGATGAATGCGACATGATGATCTTGATAAATCTTGACAATAATAAAACTTTGAGAAATGTTTGTTCATTCACAACCATCAAACCGCATCATTGTATTCCATTTTATTCATTTTTATAATGGCTTGAATTTGGGACGGTAATTTGTGGACACCCTGTATTTGAATGAAAACAATCCGAATGGAATCCTACCATTCAAGATGTTCAAAAGTACTGATAAATGTCACAGTAAGAAGACGAAGAGCGAATTGGAAAGCAAATAGGCCGACCAATTGATTCGGGGTGAGGACAAATGGTAGACGAGAGGAAGTGATGATGCGCACAGATGAGGAATGAAGGAATTGATTGGTTGTGTAGAGCTCATGACATCACCCAACCAATAGAGTCAGACTAGAGCAGTACCTTGCATATCGGATAGAGATCGCTACAGATCTGTCACTGTGTGTGTGCATCCATGCGAGTGGAACGGAAGCTTAACATTGCGTTTTTGAAATTGATTCGACTTTCCATCCCATTGTCGTTAAAGCTGAAGGGAAAGGTGTATGCTACATGTGTGAGGAGTACGATGATTTATGGGAGTGAGACATGGTTAATGAACATAGAGCAGCAACAAAGGCTGGAAAGGGTGGAAATGCGAATGGTTCGGTGGATGTGCGGAGTATCGTTGAGAGAGAGGAAGACAAATGATGACCTGCGGAAGATGATGGGAATTGAGTCTGTGATGGATGTTGTGAAGAGAAACAGGTTGAGATGGTTGGGTCATGTGTTGAGGAAGGATGAAAGTGACTGGGTGAGAGGAGTGTTGGAAATGAGTGTAGTAGGAAGTGGAGGACGGGGAAGAGCGAGAAAAACTTGGCTAAAGGTGGTGGAAGAAGAAATCTGGGAAAGGGGAGAAGATTGTCATGGGGCCCGTAAGGCTATCCCCGCTTTAGCAGGGAAAATGGCCTTTAAATGCTTGTGTGTGTGTGTGTGTGTGTGTGTGTGTGTGTGTGTTTCCATCCCATATGGGTTTTGACAACACGGAAACGGGTCCATGGGTTTAAAGAAAGAAAACGCACCAAACCCACAAAATATGGGTCACTTGCCAAGTTAGTTAATGGCACCATCAAAAGCCTCAAGAATGGCCTTGAGAAAAACATGCTCACAATCTGCACACCTCACCTGGTTCCCACCAGCGTTGTGACACTCATACACCCCGACTGCTCCATCAGTAAAGTGACCGAGTGTGTCAAGGCAGTTGACCCCTTGCTGCAGTGCCCCAAAAGCCACATCTTGCTTGTCTGGAATCCTAGGAGGCAAATATTTAGTCCAAAACTGACGATGAATAGTTTCGATTTTTTTATTCCCCAACATCTACTTAAAAACACATTTTCAATCAATTATCCAATCCCCTTTTTTCTAACCAATAAAATAATAATAACTAGAACTGCCACTTTATAACTGCTGGCAGTGATGACTGGGTAACCAAGACGTCCGGCTTTGACACAACACGGGACTGAGGAGTTACAGACCAAGTAACTCAAAGTGTTCAATCTATTTATCATGTATGTAGTTAGCCATTTTTCCTGGGGACATTGTCGGTATCAATTGAATTGGCATTTAAATTACCTGAAACACGAAGCAATAAATGTGCGGGAAATGTCACCATGTGTCCACAGGGTAAACCGGAACTACCTCGAGTAATACAAAGCCCCCCCCCCCCACCACATCTCTCTACTATTGTGGGATTGATGAGTTATGGACCCAGTAACACGCCACATTCAATCTATTTATTACGTATGCAGTTAGCCCTTTTTCGTGAATACACAGTCGGTATCAATTTAATTGGTGTTGAAGTAACCTGAACACAAAGTAATAAATAGACACGATGGGTACAGAGGGTAAAGCAGGATTCCCCTGAGTCGAATGAGGCCCCACATGTTTCTTTACGACGTGGGATTCACAAGTTATGCACCGAGTTACAGGCCACATTCCATTCATTTATTATGTACACAGTTGACCACTTTTCCTGGGGCCATCATCGGTATCAATTGAATTGCTCCTCCTGCAACCCTCAAACGCATACAGGTGCAGCCAAATGATCCTTAGGCAAAAACAAAAAAAATTCTAAAAGTTCTCAGATTCAAATAATTAAAGAATTCTGGCTGCCAGACCTTGCGGCTGATTGGGTTGAAATTTAAAACCTACATTCCCCATGTCTGCTCGATCATAATTGTGAAGTTTCACATTGATTGATGCAGCAGTTCCAGAGTAAACATTATTTAATATTTTTCCTTCAATCCAATATGGCTGCCATAACTCGAAAGAGCAATCAAAGATTGCAGACGCTTGCCAGAACTTGTTTTGTGTGGTGTTTGTGTAGTTTTGTGGGGTGTATTTTGTGTGGCGTTTGTGTACTGGTGTGTTACATCGTTAATAAGAGACATAATTAGAACTGCCACTTTATAACTGCTGGCAGTGATGACCGGGTACTAAGATGTCCCGCTTTGATGCAACCCCGCTTTGATTGGACGCCTGACCATGACCCATAAAGTTTTTCATTATTATTCAATTGAATTTAGAATGGGATTACAATAAATTCAATTCAAATCAAATGGAAGATCAAATCGGAACAGTCTTCATAGTATTCAGTGGGATGAACCCAAACAAGCAAAAAGCAAAGATGAAGTCATCAGGAGGAACCTGGATAGGATTCACATTTCAGCTGCAACTCCTCTACCCTCAAACCCATCCAGGCACAACCAAGTGAGCCTTATTCAAAAAAAAAAGAAAAAGAAAAAAAAAAGAACGCGGATCAAAAAAAAAAAATTCTGGCTGCCAGACCATGTGTCCGATCAAGTTGAAATTTAAAACATGTATTCCCATCACTACTATATCATAAATGTGAAGTTTTGTGCGATAGATTATGCGGTTCCAGAGAAAACATTATTAATATTTTTCTTCAATCCAATACGGCTGACCAAAACCATGTGACCTATCAATTATTCCTTAACAAACTTGTACACCCAAGGATTGGGGAACATTTCTGTGAAGTTTCCCCTCGATCTGTCCAGATGTTCTGAAGAAGAAGATTTTTATATGTTTTAGGGTAAATCCAATATGGCTGCCAAACCATGTAACCTATGATGTCATATGTGTGAACTTTTTCTTCCTCGTGGATAGGCGGTTAGACGTTTAAAGTTTCACCTCGATCTATTTGGCCACTTCAGAGAAGAAGATTTTTGAAGGTATATCTTTTTTTTTAACAATATGGCTGCTGAATCACGTGACAGATGACATCATCAATTTTTTTTCTATGGACCATTTTATCCCTAGATGACCCTCAAATTTTCATACTGAGCAGATGTAGCGTTCTACATATGCAATTATGACATCATAATGAAGGCAACTATGACGTCATTAAAAAAAAATCATTTATTCCCCATGAGGAGCACTTGCCATGTGCCAAGTTTCAATTTTTTCCTTGGTGCGATTTCAGAGAAACAGTGATTCAAAGTTTTTCCATTTTTCCAACATGGCTGCCACACCACGTGACCTATGACGTCATAATTATCATTAAAAAATTCTACATGAGTAGTACCTGTCGTGAAAATTTTGTCACAATCCGACAAGCAGTTGCGGAGAAAAACATGAAAGTTCTGTGCAGACAAACAAACAAACAGACCCAAATGCAATACCCTCTCCTTCAGCTCGGGTAAGAATAATAAGAATATAAGAATAAGAAGAATTATTATTATTATTATTATCATTATTATCAATATTATAATAACTGGAGTGAAGTCGATGGAGTGCCATCCCAAGTCCCCACGCTTCCTGCCTCAAGCAAAGTTGAAAAATGGCAAAAGGTTCCACCAGGAATGACCCAATATCAAATTTTGAGATAAAAATCATTTTCCTGTTTTGACCTCTGACCCGTCTTTCCACCACCTGGGGCATGAACCCTGGGTCAAATAATTTAAAATAAAGTTACATATTAATGCATCCCCCAATGTTGATTGCAACTACAAAGTATCATGAAAAAATATGTTAAAATGTGTCCGTAATTGCAATTTTTGGTATTTGACACCGCCCGAGGGGGTTGGGTCAAAATTATGCTGCTCTTGCACTTTCATGCTTTGCGGTGATCCTAACTACAGCCTGGTGTTGGCTTAGTGGTTAGGGTGGCTGGCTTGGGATCCTAGGGTCCTGAGTTCAAGCCCCGTTGGCCGCTGAATTAATACACCAGGGGGATGACTCAGCCTGTTATCCTTCCGAGGTCGGCAAAATGAGTACCAGTGTGTACTGGTGGAGGGGCACTGCATCAGCGACATAGTCGCGCTTCCAAGAAATGATAGCTACCCCAGCAGCTTAGCTGCCATATGCAAGAAGAAGAAGAAGAAGAAGAAGAAGAAGAAGAAGAAGATCCGAACGACCAAGTTTGGTAAATTCCTGCCCAACCGTTTAGAACTTATTATCATTGCGGAAGTGTGTCGGGGTGGTGCTGAAGTGTCATCCACCAGATGGCGGCCTCCTTGGGTTAACCTGAGGTGGTCCCCCTTCGGGTGGGTGCCTGGAATATCCTAACCCAAAGAGAGGATGATCACCTGACTCTGTTATAATCTGAGTTCAAGCGTTTGAACATCGGTATTGCAGCATTCTCTGAGGTTCGGAGGACGGATTGTGGCGAGATCATGGCGGGTGGCTACACCTACTATTGGTCTGGTCGCTCTGATGATTACCATGCCCAAGGAGTTGCTGTAGCTGTGTCCAATAAACTGACTCTAATGACAACTTAGGTAACACTGGTCAACGAGCGTATTATGAGACAAAGGATTCGTCATATTGTTGGGTTTTGTTTCCCCAGTCTTTATATACAGTATATGCTCCGACTGAGGTGAGTGATCTCACCGTAAAGGACGCATTCTATGCCACGCTCGAGTCTGTGGTTGATCAGTGCCCCAGGCGAGATTCTCTTCGAGTCGGGGGATTTCAATGCATCGACTGGAACTGAAAGGGATGGTTATGAGACGTGTGTTGGTCCCCATGAGTCTGGAACTGTGAACCAGAAAAACACTAAGTTCCTTGAATTTGCAAGAAGTCGTGGACTTAGGGTGGCCGGTTCATGGTTTCAGCGCTTACAGGCTCATCACTGGACTTGGTATTCCAACGCTGGTGGTGTGGCAAAGGAGATTGACCATATGCTCGTTGATGGTAACTGGAGAATGATCCAGAACTGCAGGGTCGACCAGAGTGCTCAGTTCCTCCACAGACTTGTGGTAGCAACTCTGAAGTTGTGGCTTCAATCCAGGAGAGTGGTACCATCCCAGCCTAGGCTGGATGGTGGCAAGCTCAAGGACGAGAGGGTAGCTGAGGAGTTGAACAGGATGAGTGGAGATTTGGGGGTCTGGGTGCATTGGGAGCTCCTGAAGAGTTGTGGAGTGCCTTCAGACCACCGTCCTTGATGTTGCCGGTGGATGTCTTGGAACTCACCGTGGGGCAAAGAAGAATTTTGTCTCTCAAGTGAGACTGGATACCATTGACCAGAGTTGCAGTGCCAGGCTTAATGGCAGAGCTGAGCTTCTCAGGGAGTTGAGGTATAAAACTGTACGTGCGAAGAGGGTGGACAAGGAGGCGAAGGTGCGAATAATCTGTGATGGGGTATAGTATCACCTGTCGTCAAGTGATTCTCGTCCTGCACAGAGGAATTTGCGCATTGCGTTCATCCAAGCCTGTCCCTCGGTGCACTGCAGTTCGAGTGGAGGGTGGTGGGCTCTTGACAGAGGAGTCCGAAGTGAAGGCCCGCTGGGCTGGTTACTTTGATTGGCTGTACCAAGCTGATCCACCAGCTGTTGAGTTGGATGTCAGCGCTGTTACTATCCCTTTTGCTGACCCTCCAATCAACTGTGATCCACCTTCGTTTGTGGAAACAGGCTGCCGTGAACCGGTTGGAATGGGGTAAAGCTCCTGTGGCATCCATGCTGAACTTCTCAAGGCTTGTGGAAATTCTGTAATCATGTCGTTGCATGCAGTTCTGTGCTCTGCCTGGAACACAGGCATCATCCAAACTGACTGGAAGAGGGTGTTGTCCCTCTCTGGAAAAGGAAGGGTGATCGCCAGGACTGCAAAAACTACTAAGGGTGACGCTGCTCTCAGTGCCAGACTAGACCAGGAGCGCCAGAAGGTTTATTCAAGTGAAAAGCACAGGAACGTTTGACCTTATGGGCTGATGGGTCATCCGACATCACAAAAATGCATTGCTGCCGGGTCTGACCCGTGGCTTTCCCCCCAAAATCACTCAATTTGTGGCGCCATTACCAAAAAACCTAATTTCCTCAATATCTAGCAAACTATGCATGATAATATCAACAAAAAAGGTGTCCATACCTATGTTTTCATGGTCAATCATTACCCTGATGCTATGCATATTGCTAGAAAATGTATAGTTTACCACGTAAATGCATGGTTCATCCACTAAATTAGCGATGCCATTACCGAAACCTCACTATCTGAAAAACTGTGCGTGATATCACAAATAAGGTGTCTATACCGATATTTTATGGTCAATCATTACCCTGACACCTGTGTTATTACTGGAAATGTGTAGTTTACCATGTAAATGTGTAGCCCACCCGCTCATTAAGCGACGCCATTACCGAACAACGATATATGGAAAACTTGCAAATGTGCAGTTCACATAATTAACTTGATGTCCTCTGGCATTACAAGTCTTCTCTATCACTTTCGTCACCTCATCACTGTCCTCACTCCAAGCATTATCTGACTCTTCCTCATCTGCTGAATTATCTTCCACGCCATCCCCATCATCCTCATGTGGGCCTGTGAGGGGCTCTGGAACTGAACTTCCTGGATACCAGTCTGGTTCAAAGCAGTTTTGAGATAACTTCCATCCATAGTCTGTTGGACTCGCCCCACCAGTTGGATCTGTCTGATCAGCTCTCTTCCAGATTCTTGCCACATCGTACGCCCTTTTCATATGATTACCAAGTGTCTTGGCGCACGGGAAAGAGAGGCACAGTTTATCTTCTTTATTCTGGCACGGGGCTCCTTTTCGTCACCACCACCATTGCGATGAACACTTGTATCTGGCTTCATTAATGTCAGAGGTTTTGAAGCCATACAGCACGCAGACAAAGGATGTAACAGCTTGGACGTCTACCTCTTCAGCTGTGAGAGATCGCAATGCTATCACATGAGCTGCATCTGACTCCATCGCTGGAAGGGCTTCACTTTGCCCTTTCTGTAGAAACACGATGTGAAATCACAACCAGTCAAGGCAATGAAGGCCGATTAGTGCTTCAGTGATACCAGTCTGTTTCTTCTCAAGAATGTCAGCTAGTTTAGTGACATCAATGTACCTTCGGTGGTTGCCAGATCCATAGTCCATGATGATGTTGATCCTTTCCGACCTTCCAGAAAGCCCAAGCAGAATGATGAAGACGTCCGTATCAGTGACCTTACTAGAATGTTACCAGTGGAAATGTTGTTTTGCGTGAAAGGCAACAGAGTGTGTCAGCTTCTTCATGTCGACATTGGAGGTGATTCGGTTCCTCTATTTGCAGCACATTCACCCTTCCTCGTTGTTCTTCATCTCCATACACACACCACCATGTGAAACATAGTGTTTTTCTTCCAAGAAATTAACCATATTGGAGCTTCTTCCATTCCTCCATTACAAACCGGGCAAACTCTTCCTTGAATGATCATTTCTGAGTAACTCTGTGCCACTCTGTCGCTGAGCCTGGTCAGGTCCAGTAATGATGAATGATTGAGGAGTAGTTGAACGACGCAGGTTTCGCTCGGTATCTTTGATTGGTGGTGACTGGTACTTGTCGAGCACTAAATGGATTTGCTCCCCACGATACAAACATACTTTTTCCAAAAGATCCTTTGACATGGTTGCATATGTGGACTTGCTGTGCTGCAGCACGGTTTCATGGAGGATAATACCGCCATCAATCACTGCGGCTGTTATTGGGGGAAGACTGTTGTCATCGAGAAACACTTCCTGTCTGCTTTCAAGTTTCTTTGTGACAGATGCCTTGTCCGTCTTCAGGGGAGTTCCATCGCTATGGGCAAGAGAAAGTGGTACTTCAGTAACCGGGTAGCTAAGAATGTGATGCAGATCAAGTGCACGCTTGTCTCGGCAGCAACAGCTAAGATTCGTCCAAAGACATCGCCTGACTCCCTCTGCCGCATTCGC
Organism: Eptatretus atami; assembly: GCA_035128595.1. NCBI lineage: Eukaryota > Metazoa > Chordata > Myxini > Myxiniformes > Myxinidae > Eptatretus > Eptatretus atami. The sequence goes on from CM068952.1 coordinate 83,870,587, forward strand.
TCTTCGTGCTGCGGTCTTAGATTGCTTCACATTCTCTGCAGCAAAGTTAAACATTTTGATCCTTGCCACGGGCTTCAGAAACCGTGAACCATCGACGATACACCCCTCCTCGAACTGAACTCGAAGTTTTTCCCCCCGTTCCAGTGTTCCAAGTAGGAATGTTTTGGTCTCCTTCGCTGCTTTCCCTGATGACACATTGATGAGATCAGCAGGAGAATAAGTGGCGAATGGGTTGCATGTGTTGTC
>CM068952.1:83870842-83882123 GCA_035128595.1 Eptatretus atami
TTCATGTCAGCATTGTCACGTTCAATTCTCCATTTCCTCAGCTGATTAGCTGGTTCCTCCCCTGAGATTAGCTGGACCAGACCAGACTGAGTGGGTGGACTAAACATTTACACGGTAAACTATACATTTTCCAGCAATAATGCGGGTGTCAGTGTAATGATTGACCATGAAAACATAGGTGTAGACACCTTATTCGTTATATTATCATGCATATTTTTCCAGATATTGAGCAAAATAGGTTTATCGGTAATGGCATCACTAATGAGTGATTTTGGGGGGAAGCCACGGGTCAGACCCGCAGCAATGCATTTTTGTGATGTCGGTGGATGACCCCATCAGCCAAACGTTCTGGCGCTTTTCACTTGAATAAACCTTCTGGGCTCCTGGACTAGACAAGGTCTTTGCTCGGATAATTCTTGATGGGGTTCGCCACCATCTGCTAGAGCACCAGCACCCAGAGCAGTCAGGCTTTACACCAAAGAAGTCAACGATTAACCGTATTCTTGCTCTTCCGGTCCTCACCGAATGCAGACGAGAGTTTCGGCAGGGGCTGCTTGCAGCCTATGTTGATCTCTGCAAAGTGTTTGTTTCAGTGAATCGGGATACCCTCTCGAGGATTCTTGGTCTTAGGGCGTTGCCATCAAAACTGATCAATCTGATGTCTGAACTATACTCTGGTTCTGAGAGTGCTATGAGATGTGGTGGTACCATCTCTGACTTATATGCAGTTGTTACTGGAGTTGGTCAGGGGTGTGTGCTGGTCCCCACACTTTTCAGCGCTTGTTTGGACTGGATTCTGGGGAGAATGTCGGAGAGATCAAGCTGCGGTGCATCGTTTGGGAATGCCAAGATCTCTGACCTTGATTTCGCAGATGATGCAGTCATCTTTGCGGAAACTCTAGATATCCTTTTGGGGGCCCTCAAGGTGCTGAATGAGGAGTCGGAGCCGCTGGGATTACGGGTTTCCTCGGTCAAAACTAAGATCCAGGCTTTCAATGACATCTTGGATGCTGCTATCTTGTCTGTACCTGTTTGTGGTGTGGATGTTGAGGTCACGGAGAGATTCACTTGCCTTGACAGTGATATTCATGTCTCTGCTAGCTATGAGCCAGAGGTCCATAGAAGTCTGGGTCGGGCCTGGGGAGTCATGGATTCACTGGTCATGGAGTGTGATACTTTTGGTGCCTGTGCAGGAGGAGGAAAGTCCAAGTCTTCAGGTCCTTGTTGCTTCCAGTTTTGCTCTACAGATGTGAGATTTGGACTTTGACCAAGGATCTGAGACGGAAGCTTAATTCCTTTGGTACCAGGTCTCTTCGGACAATCCTTGGCTATCGCTGGTCGGACTTTGTGTCCAACAAGCGGTTGCTGAGAGAGACTCAAATGAGAATTGTTTCCTGCATAGTCCGTGAGTGTCAGCTGCGGCTGTATGGACATGTGGCTCGTTTTCCTGACGCTGATTCTGCTTACCAGATTCTCTCAGGGAGGGAGCCACGTGAATGAAGGAGGCCAATGAGCCGACCACATGCCTCATGGTTGCAGCAGGTTGATCAGCATCTCAAGGGGATGGGGATGGGCCAGGCATCTACCTGGGGGATGGCTAGATGGAGGCCCCTGGAGTTCCGGCAGAAAGTGGACGCAGCTACGTGCTGCTCTGGCACATGCTCCCATACCTGACCTGACCTGTTTAGGAGGTCACATGACAGACAGACAGACAGAGACACAATTACAATTTCTATCCAACCATTTAGGAGGAGATAGCATGACAGACAGACAGACAGACAGACAGACAGACAGAGAGCCGATTGTAACATCCCTCCGGCTTTTTTTTTCAAAAAGCATGGTGATAATAAGCTATTTTCATTTCTATATTGCATGCATCTCACTCGGTGTACCTTGCCCATTTTATGACCTCGACCATCGTGGTTCAAAATGTTGCTAGACGTAACTCTTGCGGGCAAAAAAATGATGATACAATCCCGATACAATAATCACAAAGAACCTATAGTTGGTGGAGTTCATACTTGTTGATAAAATGGCAACATCAACAACAGCAATTATCTCGGAGTAAGGCTCAGATCTGACATTTCGACCACCAAGTGGTTTTTCTTCAGGAATAGGCAGGCCAGGAGAGAAAGCCGACAATGAGAGGGAGGCGACAATGAGAGGGAGGCGACAATGAGAGGGATGAAGCGACAAGGAGAGGTAGGAGGCGACAAGCAGAAGAAGGAGGCGACAAGGAAGCAGGGGAAGGGCATCACGCTCCCATAAATTTATGGTGAGACTCATCTCATAACTCCCACCCAAGGTGACGTTGCATGGGACTGTTGATTCACAAGCATGTGATGCCCCCCTGCTATCCTTGCCAAACTTCTCTTCCCTCCAGCATCTCCTCCCTCCTACTCTTCTCCAGAGGTCATTTAATACATGGTGGATAGTGCATGCTTACTCACGGATTAAGAACATTCGGTGATCGAAACATCGGACTTGAGCCTTAGTCCTCGGAAATTACGACAATTGATTTAACTCCCACACCATCTCATTTTAACTGACTTCCAAGTTGTTACAATGTCTCTTTAAAACTTGTTCATTGATTCAAAAAGGTTAGCTGAAGGTTTGCTGCAGGTTACAACCTATTTCGATTGATGAACCACATCACTCCATTTGTTTAGCCAACTGTCACCATTTCTCAGTCCCACCTAAAAAGGCTAACTTGTAGCAACTGCTGTTTCTTCAGAAGCATGCCCGACATACCAAACTTTTGTCCTATCACTGATTATTCCAAAAAAAAAACTTTTCTAGTTTTAAGTTTTTTTGAAAGACAGCCGCATAAAATGGCATCTTTAACCTCTCATAGCCTTACAAGTTACCATTTTACTATTTCTATGTTTTCTTTCATGTACAATGCCACATGATGGGCTGATAAAAGAGCACTTTATAGATTTTTTTTTTTTAATAATAATGATAAAAAGCCAAACTCCTAAGTTTGGCAAGTTGGTGCAGAGGTTGCATACATATCTTTGAGACATCTAGTCTAGTTATAATTCTTGACCAAACTATAAATTTATGGATTGGTGATTCATATTCAGGCATAACTTAAGGTACACTATCCATGGGATGGGCATTAGGCTGGCTTATCCTGTCTGTCAGCATTAGCTGGGGATTAAAAAAAAAAAATTTGTGTTTTTCGCACAAAGTGGGTGACCGGCATCCTGGGCAAATCAGCTCCAGTGAAACACCAGGTCTTTCTGAAAGTGTTGGACCAAACTTCCTCCACAGCCAATCACAAATAAGGTGGGATAAATTGGGGTCAATGTTGTTGTTGTTGTAGTAGTAGTACTAGTCATAGTAGTCGCAGTAGTATTAGACTATTTCCTAAAGTCAAATACAGTACCTTTAAAAACCCAAATTAAACAAGAATACCTGAGTTCAGGGTAAACATTTTCCAGGTACCACTTGAATGGTTTGCATTTCAACTGCTCTCTCAATTCGAGCCGATTCTGAATGCTGTGTACACAGAAAGGCAATCATAATTAAAAAAAAATTTAAAAGAGAAAATACTATTTGCTCAAAATTCAGAAGTCAACCTTCAATGCATAAATGTTTCCTAAAGCTTAACACAAGACAAGCTACCAGCTGATTTGAGCAACCCATCACCTCTTAACAATCCACCTGACACAGTGGGTTTGGGGAGAGGGGAGAGGGGAAGAGTGGGGGGTAGAGGTGGGTATAATATAGGATTACCCACCATGTACTCATACATGCTATAAAATCAATGCCAAAAGGCACCCGGAATTGTGGTACAAATCAGTATTTAAAGCTTTGCAGAACATTCAGCTCAGGAACTTGTCAGATATCTATTCAAATTGTACTGGTTAGAATTCAGAGCAAATCAACATCTTTTCTTTTTTTCACAAGTTTGATAATAACACTCTTCCCAAGAGCAGTGGTGAATAATCAACAACATTATCATTGCCACGAGTGTTCTCTTGCAAGTCTTCATAAGCGAGATGGCATTCAACCTCATTTAACGTGCCGCCAGCAATCCACGTTGCATCCCTCCAAAATCCACATGTACATCGAGTACACGGGTGTTAACAATCTTGCCATTTTGGTGACCAAAATAATTTGAGGATGTCAAGGTCAGTGGCCCCTTGGTTGAGTCCAGTGTTGGATATCTCACGAGTATTCAGGAGGGTAAACCCTCCACAAAGCAATCAAATGTTACTCTAATGTCACTTGGTTGGATTTAATGAGTTCAAAATACACTGCCAATATTGATGAAATATGCTAAAATAATAATAATTTCATCTTTAAACGTTTCATCAATCTCATTTTTAACAATTTATGTCAAACTCTCATTGGCATAAGTGTTACTTTACGAAGGTAAATTCACATTCTCATGTTAAAGGATAAATTAAAATAAAATAAAATAAAAAAAGGTCTCCTTACCTAACCAATTTATTCATTCATTCATTTATGCATGACCTTGCAGCACCTGTCTACTTCATTTATTCTTGGCACACAGCTGTACGACTGATGCTCTGCTCCCTTATCAGTTCTGGTCGGGCTTTGTAATTTGGCAAGGTTGCTGGTGACACTCGCCTACTCCTTGTGAAAGATGCTGTGGGATCATAAACGTCCACGATAATCAATGCTGGGAGATGGCCAGTCCCAAGCTTAACGGCCCATGTGACGGACGGCAAACTCATTTATGCATCGCCTTGCATGACAAGCACCAGCGGATAGTTTGGTCAGGTGGGAAATAAAAGCAACATCACACAGTTCAAAGGAAAGTGTGTGGCCTCTGAGCTATCCTGCCAGCCCCCGCATGACCAATCATGTTGACGATGTATCATGTGAGTCCGTTACCGATAAAATGTGTTGTTCCTCCCAGAAACAAGCTTGTTAGTCACATCAACATCAAGCCATTAGTGCTTGGCAGTCACCTGAGTGCCGATTGACTGATCGGTTGACATCTGCACAGCAGCTTTCCGCTCTGCACCAGCTTACCGTGAGGTGATACTATGCTGACATCATCAGATCAAACAATCATTCCTTGGGTGATAGTGATCTGATGGCTTGTTTCGTTGTAAAAAAAAAATAACACCGTACTAAGCCGTATTTTCCTTTCTACATAATCCACGTTTGCCAGGGTTTACCGAAATCATGCCATTCCTGGATCCATTACAACCGCCATGTATTTGTTGCTCATTGATGAATGTCGAGCAAAAAGTTCACTTTCGAAGTGAAGCTCATTTTTTGAAATCTAACAAAAGTATCTATCATTTGATAAAATTGGCACCAAATTTATCAAACATGCAAAAACAAAACCTCCCGCAAAAGCGCATTGGCGGTGTTGCGTCGGCTTTCCGCACCATACTGGCAAGTACAACATTTCGCAAGGTTGCTCAACGCCATCATTTATTAGGAAAGGGAGGAGGAAATAAACATTTTTATTTTAATGTTCCTATTCAAAAATCTCTAAAGATGCAATTCCATCTACCGAGCTAGCACACCAGTATGTATGCGGAACGTAAAAACTGCCTTACTTTCCAAAAGGTACATTGCGTGCAGAAGGAACAGCAGCATAATAGAAGTTCTTAAATTCATCCATCCAGACTTCGGCTGCCCTCCGGGTGTTCCTGGAATAGAAGCAGAAGCAATAAGTAAGCAATTTATTTTAAACTATGAATAAAATATAAACTGGAAATTTTGCTGAATTGCCCGTAGCAAGGACAACAAATTAAGGAGCATAACACTTTTGAGCATTCAATTTATGTACTATATTTGGTATAAATCGCATCTCCCGCTCCCCCACTCTAAAGTAAGCATCTCCCACTCTAAAGAGAAGCATCACTAAAATCTATTTAAAATTTGATATGCGGCAAGATGAATAAATGCATCTCATCATGTGCATGAGCAGTGACACTTGCTCCTCTCATCATGTCTGGTAAATTTTAGGCTCCATTTGCTCATGCTTTAGCCAAGCTTCCAATACACAGATACCTGATTGTCCTAAAAAACAAACAATAGGTTTGTGAGAACAATGGGAAGAATTTTTTTTTTAAAAGAAGCAATCACAACCACACGCTCTTATCCAAAACATATTTGTACTACTACTTTACAGTTCATTACGCAAAGAATTTCCATTTCCATTGGATGGTGAGTTGTGTGCACACTATCAGTCACCAAACGATAAATGGACTTACGAGTTGTTTCTCCATTGCCTTTGTCTCGTTAAATACCATACTCAATATAATTACTGTGAAGTAATGGCAAACCATCTAATGTATGTATTGCCACACCATGGCTCTGTCTGCATTTGTGAGTGGTTACTGCATTTGAAAATTGGAATTAATGAAAAGAGTATCTGAAATTTTTGATGTTATGAGCTCTCAACATCACCCCCCGCCCCCGCCCCAACAACAAATTACGTTATTAGAGCGTCTGCATACCTTTTTACATAAAGCTGCTTCTCACAACAATTTTAATCACCAGTAAATAATCTGTCCTTATGGATGGGTTAATTCCTCCAGTTTTATGATTTTTGACTTGTGATACAGGCTTCGACCAAGTGGCGATATATACAATACACATTTACATAAAGAAAATTGGGGTCCTACCCCCACTCTGAACCACCGGGGCGATGATTTTCCTTTACCACCATGAAACCATCCTGTGCACCTGGCGAGTACAACCATCAGTTTTCAATTGATTCTGCCCAGTGGTTCAGGAGTGCATAAAAGTAAAACAAACACACAGACAGTATGATATTTGGAAGGATAATAATTCCCCAACTTCTATGATGTCTATGGTTCTCCTCCAGAGCATTGGAGTACAGTGATACTTCGTTTAGTGCTCAGGATGTGTTCCTGGGAAGAAAAAGAAAACAGCGTGCCAATTTAAAATGCACTAAAAGGGGTCATGATACCATTGTTTATATGGATATGTGTTCCGGACGGCGATATTTTTTGCGCATGAGTGGTATATGGGGGCTTCATTGTGGTATCAGTAATAGCACTAATAACAATACAGACTATGGTAAACATTTTTTTTTATATAAATACTGTAATACAGATGGTAAACAACAGCTCGGGGAATTCAAGGGCTACCTGGTCGTCAGCAACCCCAGCGTCGCCACCGATACGCATGCTGTGCAAGTTACTGCAGCGCTTAAACCTGTCCAATCAAGCTTAACCGGCTCTCCATCTTGTCCGCCAAACTTCTCCTTGAACAACTTAACTTTGTTTTTGGTTAACCAAGTGGTAGACTGGGCAGAAGCTTTTATCGTGTCTGCATTGTTGTGAATTGTTTTAATGGTCGACGTAAGCCAAGTCTAATGAATGACCCACTTCCACCTGATTGTCTCAAAGAGTGTACATACAAACAATGGCAATGTGTGCGTTTACTCGGCGAGCACTGTATGTTATGGAATTTCTTAATTTTTTTATTTAGTAAACTTTTCTCTTGGACAAAGAGCTCTATAACTAATCAACATTCAACAGGGTAGCACAAGGCGAGGTATTAGTGGATTTTATCAGGGCTTGTAAGACCCAACCCCACTGAGAGCGGCACTATACAATACACATATACCGAGAAAATGTCTTTGAACCCTGGGGGAATTAATTTTTTTTTTTAAATTCACTGAAATATTCCAACACCCCACCCCTTCGTGCAACCTTATCCACCCCTCCCTCCCCCCACCACCCAAATTTAACCATCAGTTTTCAACTCATTTCGTCTAGTGGTTTAGGAAAGCATAGGAGTCAAACAAACAACACACTTAACAAACTATATATCATATGATTTCTTCAATACCAAAGCTTACACACAAGGCCAAAAATTAGCATTTAAAAATAATGAAAAAGTCCAATTCTACAACAACATATGCTGAACTTCATTGCAATAGCAAACTTCAAAATGGATGTATGCCAAAAGTAACGAGATCAGGAATTTGTAACTGATTGACTGGTTTTTCAACTGTCTGGACCATCAGCTGGGTTCTTTTCTTCCTGGAAGTTTCGACCCTTTTAGCCCAGAACCTCTCCAAAAACTGTGGGTCCACAATCTCAGCCATGGATCCACATCCCCAGCTTTAGCCAAACAGTCAGCCTAATCTCACTTTTACAAAGCAATCTCACTTTTAAACTCTCTGCAAATAACAATTATACTTTTTACCTATAGATGGTCCCTTTACCTACAGCAGGGTTTCATCCACCATACATTTGTAATCGCCATCACATGTTTCATTACCTAACCGTGCATATGCTATCTCACATTACCTGTCAATATAAACACACTTACCCCACACACAACACACACACACAACACACACACACACACAACACACACACACACACACACACACACACACACACACACACACACACAGTAACTTATCATGTACATTTGGCTCACCAGCGAATCACGCGTTAGTCAATCATACAGAAACTAGAGAGTTCATCGAACACCGTATCCCACACAGTCTTGAGAAACAAGGACATGGACGGGCTCTGCGAGCGGAAAATTTGATCGGTCGTGATGATGTAAAATGCCTGAATAGTTTGTCCAAGTCCTGCTAACACAGTGGTTTTCAAACTTTTTTTCGTAGCGACCCAATTTCAGAACCTCTCTACACACCGCGACCCAAAAGATTCAAACCCCAATTCATAATATATAAGATAAGATTTCATATGACACAAGAACATTTACTGTTTACTTTATTCACCATCGTCATGTCATAGACGAGTAAACGGAGAATAGCCGACAGTATCCAAATAGTACAGTTGAATGTTTCAGAAGTTTAGTCCGAATGACATTTAGATATATCAGTGAGAAGGATGAGCCTGTTTTCAGAAACCAACTTCTTATTCGTGGAGAAGTAGATGACAATGCCAGGATCATATCATGCTCCATTTCTAGGCGATTTCTGACTTTGTTTTAATCACCACCATGGTGGAGAACGACTGCTCACAAAAGTATGATGAAGGATATGGCATGAGAACTTAATGGCGCGCCGTGACAGGGTCAGGTACGACGGCAGCATTTTGCACCAGAATGTCGACAAAGATTTCGTCCGCGCAAGAGCCTGCGCTCTGAATCTGCTGGAGCTGTACAAGCTCTTCCTGTGCTGTATAATCTTCATCACAATCGAGTCCAGTGGAGCCGTGAAAGGGTCCCGAACCACAGAAAGAGACTGCACATCCAGCTCAGGAAATAGTGCTCGAACTGTTCAATGAGCGACGAAGGTGATGTGCTATCTCCCCAGAAAGACTGTCAGCTCAGTATCATCGTACTGGCAGGTCGTTAGATGCTCCACCAGACGGGGGAAAAGGCTGAAGCGCTTAGGGCCCTGTCACACCTTGACGTTTAACCAGCACAATGCAACGTATATAAATGTATGTAAAACGTTGATGTACGCTGAAATTTTGATGTTTTTTTTTAAGTTTTGGGCGTATTCATAACGTGTTGGTCGTATGCATAACATATTAGTAATGGGCACAAAACGTTTTCGTTGTTTATTGATAACTTTTTACCAACGAATGCTTAGCCTGTTGTCGGCGTTCACAACCTATGCCCAACGATAGTTTAACTTACGCATAGCGCGCTAAACGTGTCGCCGGCGAACCGTGGCGTAGCCTGTTAAGAATCTGCGGACGCCGATTTAAATCATAACGCCTAGAGATTTGAAGTGTCAACATGCGCAGTCACACCTTGACGATTTTGCCAGCGTATGCCGGCCTATGAAAAATGTGTCTAAAACGCTAGGCGCACGTCAGAATACGGTATAGGTAAGTTGTGTATCGTTAAGAGTAGGCTGGAAAACAATGAGTCCGCTGTCATATTACGTGGTACGTGTAATACGTCGTGAAATTTTTTTACCGCGTAATACGACCAGCGTAACGTTTAAACGCGCGTAATACGACCTATGGTAGTGTTTTTTCAAGCGTGCACCTAACGTACACAAAACGTACCCATAACGTATTCGACGTGTGACAGCGTTTTAGACAAATTTTTCATAAATCGGCATACGCTGCTAAATCGTCAAGGTGTTGACAGCCCTTTAACAGCTGCTTTGTCTGCCAGTATTTTAGAGTCACCAGAAATCCGCTCATTTTGTCGTGAAAAATCATGAGGTTGGCGTCTTTGTCTTGGAGGGAGCGGTTGAGGACATTGAGACGTTCAAAGATGTCAACGAGATAGCACAGTTCTGACAGCCAAGAGTCGACTCAAGCCAACGCTACCATAGCCGTTTCCCTTTGTGTGTGCGTAGGAACTCCTTCAGTTCATCTTGAGCTCGTAAACACGCAGAAGAAGGTTTCCTCGAGATAACCATCTGACTTGAGTGTAGAATAGTAAATTTTATGGTCGGCGTCCATCTCCTGGCAGAATAGCCTGAATAACCTAGTGTTGAGGGCGCTCGATTGAATGTGATTCACCAATTTTTACGACTTCTGAGAGCACGCTCTGCAAGGTTTCTGGCAAAGTACGAGAGGCGAGGCGCCTTCTCGGTGAATCCATGCAGTGTACCATGGAGGTCTGAGAGCCAACCTCAAGCAATTTAGCGTTGAATCCAGAACGCACTCCTACATTGCTGGCGTGCCGTCTGTTGTAGAACCGAGCAACTTTCGCGAAGTCCAGATCATGGTCACGATAAAACTGCTCTACGTTTCCCAAAAATGTCCTCGCCTTTGTGGTGGCCTCCAATGGTTTGATATGAGCAGAGCTCATCGACAAAAGTTATCAGCCTTGATGAAGCGGACCCAGACGATGATTGCACGTACGATGCGATATCAGTGGGCTCGTCCAACTGTATGGCGTCGCCGCGGCGATTCTGATCTTCTGTACGACCTGAGGCGTTACGTCCAGAACTATCTTCAATTCTGCGTTGGATGGTGTTGTCAGAGAGGGGTATAACTGCCAGTTTCTTGCGCGCTTCCTCCCAACCATCAAGAGATACCATGTCCTTTGCACAGTGGCAGCACGAGTTCTTTCCGCAATGGAGTGAGGCTTTTTAGTCTTGGCAACATGGAGCGACACTCGATACGAGGCCTCCAATACCCGAGAATTGGTCTGATGAAATGTACCCTCTCTGTCAAAACGCGTATTCTTGAGTGCAAGAAGTTTCCTCTCAAAGAACGCTCTCTCGCGCTCGGCTGGATCTCATTCCAAGCGTCATGTTGGCGTCCGGTTCCCATACTTGAACGAACGTTTATATTATCCCGTTAAAAGCGAACCACTATCGGAAAATAGACAATTTTTTTTTTCGCTGCAGCGGACG
>CM068952.1:83883982-83895037 GCA_035128595.1 Eptatretus atami
AACTGTCACACAGCCCGTCTGGTCAGCTCAAACAGGAATTGGAAACAGTCAGAACAAGAAACACTTGAGGAACAGCAGCAAATTAGAAAACCATGGAATGAGGAAAGAGGGAAGGGGAAAGAAGTCAAAACTACAAATTACTTGAAGCCAGAGGAACTACACTCATTAGCAACAATCCTCAAAAAAAGGAGGCTTTGAGTCCTAATTATTCTTTATGTGGTGTATTGGCAATGCTGCAAATCACTTTTTGATTCGGCGAGCGAGGATTGTAAAGGGAATTCACATCAATCGCTTTAAATGTGCACAAAAGCAACAAAATGCCTTGTGGCTGCATTCAATTATAATTATCAACCGAAGGAAAATGTACATCTGTCCTTCATAAGACAAATAAAACTAGAACTGCCACTTTATAACTGCTGGCAGTGATGACCGGGTACCCAGACCTCGGCAGTTTGAAATACAACATGAGATACAGAGATGACAAAAAAATTATATTCTGCTTTCACATGTGTAGTGGAACATGTCTGTGAAGTTTCGTGTTAATCGGAAAAGGTGCGTTTTTCTATCCAAGATGGCCGCCAAACTATGTGACTTGTGACGTCAATAATTTTAACATGTATGCAGACATCATGGGGGATGACAGTTGCAAATTTTTGCTTCGATAGGTTAAGCCGTTCCAGAAAAACATTATTTAATATTTTTCTTAAAGCCAACATGGCCGCCAAACCATGTGACTTGTGACGTCATAATTTTTACCATGTATGCAGAATGATGGAAGATGGCATTGGCAAATTTTCGCTTCGATAGGTTAAGCGGTTCCAGAGAAAACATTATTTATTATTTCTTAAATCCAACATGGCTGCCAAACGATGTGACCTATCAATTAGAAATTAACAAACTTGAATTCCCTACTCATGTGCAATAGGTACGTGAAGTTTCCCCTTGATCAGATCAGCCGTTCTGGAGAAGAAGATTTTTGAGCTTTTAGGGTAAATTCAGATGGCCGCCAAACCATGTGACCGATCAAGAAGAAATTAACAAACTGGAGAGAGCACCTCAATGCGGAATAAATGTGTAAAGTATCGTCTCAATCTGTCCTGCCGTTCTGGAGAGAAATTTTAAAAATTTATTCATTTTCAATCCAAGATGGCTGCCGAACCATGTGACCTATAACATCATAAAATTTAAAATTAGCTTCCATCGGGGACCCTAACAAGTGTGTGAAGTTCGTGTAAATCGGATGTCTATTTTCTATCCAAGATGGCCGCCAAACCTTGTGACTGTGACGTCATAATTTTTACTATGAATGCAGACGTCATGGAGGATGAGTTGCAAATTTTCGTTTCCATAGTTATGTGATTCCAGAGAAAACATTATTTAATATTTTTTTTGAATCCAACATGGCTGCCAAGCCATGTGACCTATCAATTAGAAATTAACAAACTTATATTCCTACTCGTGGGCAATAGGTTTTTTGAAGTTTCCCCTTGATCTGACGAGCCGTTCTGGAGAAGAAGATGTTTGAAGGTTTTAGGGTAAATTCGACGTGGCCGCCAAACCGTGTGACCTATCGATTAGAAATTAACAAACTTGTGAAAGGATGTCTTGGGGAAAGTGTGCGTGATTTTTGCCTCAATCTGTCCAGCTGTTCTGGAGAAGAAGATTAAAAAAATTATTAATTTTCAATCCAAGATGGCTGACGGAACCATGTGACCTATGACATCACAAATTTATATTCTGCTTCAAACCGTGTATTGGAACACGTCTGCAAGTTTAGTGTTAATCGGAAAAGGTGTGTTTTTCTATCCAAGATGGCTGCCACACAATGTGACTTGTGATGTCATAATTTTTAGCATGTCTTATTTAGCACTTCACTTATTACTCTTCTTCTTCATTCTTTACTCTTATTCTTCATTTTTTACTCTTCTTCTTCATTTTTACTCTTCTTCTTCTTCTTCTTCGTATTTCCCTTTCTTCTTCATTTTGCTCTTCTTCTTCTCATTCATTTTTTACACTTATTCTTCATTATTTACTCTTCTCATTATTTACTCTTCTTCTTCAATTTTTACTCTTCTTCATTTTTCTCTTCTTCATTTTTTACTCTTCTCTTCATTTTTCTCTTCTTCTTCATTTCTTTCTCTTCTTCTTCAGTTTTCCTCTTTCTTCTTCATTTTACCTCTCATTTTTTACTCTTCTTCTTCTTCTTCATTTTTTTTACTCTTCTTCTTCATTTTTTACTCTTCTCCATTTTTACTCTTCTCTTCTCACTATTTACTCTTCTTCTTCATTTTTTACTCTTCTTCTTCTTCTCATTCATTTTTTACTCTTCTTCTTCATTATTTACTCTTCTTCTTCATTATTACTCTTCTTCTTCATTTTTTACTCTTGTTCTTCATTATTACTCTTCTTCATTTTTCTCTTCTTCAATTTTACTCTTCTTCATTTTTTTCTCTTCTTCTTCATTTTTTTTACTCTTCTTCTTCAGTTTTCCTCTTCTTCTTCATTATTTACTCTTCTTCTTCATTTTACTCTTCTTCTTCTACTTCATTTTTTATCTCTTCTTCTTCATTTTTTACCTTCTTCATTTTGTCTTCTTAATTTTACTCTTCTTCTTCTTCTTCATTATTTACTCTTCTTCATTTTTGTCTTCTTCAATTTTTACTCTTCATCTTCATTATTTACTCTTCTTCATTTTTGTCTTCTTCAATTTTTACTCTTCTTCATTTTCTCTTCTTCTTCATGTTTTACTCTTCTTCTTTTTTACTCTTCTTATTCTTCATTTTTTACTCTCTTCTTCCTTATTTTTTACTCTTCTTCTTCATTATTTTTTACTCTTCTTCTTCATTTTTTACTCTTCTTCGTTTTTTACTCTTGTTCTTCATTTTTTCTCTTCTTCTTCAATTTTTACTCTTCATTTTTTCTCTTCTTCTTCAATTTTTACTCTTCATTTTTTCTCTTCTTCTTTAATTTTTACTCTTCATTTTTTCTCTTCTTCTTCATTTATTGCTCTTCTTCTTCATTTATTACTCTTTTTACTCATTTTATTACTCTTCTTCTTCATTTTATTACTCTGCTTTCCCAGTTTATTACTCTCTCTTCTTCTTTTTTACTCTTCTTCTTCTTTTTATTACTTCTTCTTCTTTTTATTACTCTTCATCATTTTATTACTCTTCTTCTTCTTCTTCATTATTACTCTTCTTCATTTTATACTCTTCTTCCTCATTTTGTTTTACTCTTTCTTCTTTATTACTCTTCTTCTTCTTTGTATTACTCTTCTTCTTCATTTTATTACTCTCTTCATTTTGTAACTCTTCTTTTCATTTTATTACTCTTCTTCATTTTATTACACTTCTTCTTCATTATTTACTCTCTAAATTAAAATTAAGAGAGCTCGGCGTTGTTCTTCCTCTTCTTCTGGTGAAGACAGATCCTGTAGGAGTCGACTCCTTCATATACAGGATCCGGATCTCCTTAAATACTAAACACTTGTACACATCTCGCATTGAGGGTGCCTTTTCAGAGCGTCTATCATGAACTTTTAAATATATTCGGACATTTGCTTTAAAGTTTCGAAAAGTTCACGTTACTATTTAAAGATTATTCCATTTAATGTATTGTAATTTCGTAAATACACTATTTTCTTGTCATAGAACGACGATCGTCCATGACGGGTCTCGCTATTGGCTCCGTCAAGGCATGTGACGAAATATCGGAAGTTGTTTTTTTTTTTTCTTCTTCTTCTTTCTTCTTAAGTTCTGTTTCTTCTTCTTCTGGTGAAGACAAAACCTTAATGACGCGGCTCTTGGACACATTGTCCTTGTTTACCTATGTGCAGGCATGGGGCTGATTATAGTAGCCAAGTCTTGCTTCGATAGGTTATGTGGTTCCAGAGAAAACATTGTTTAATATAATTCTTGAATCCAACATGGCCGCCAAACCATTTGACCTATCAATTAGAAATTAACAAAGTTATATTCACTACTCGTGTGCACTACCCAGACCTCGGCCTTTGATACAACATGAGATACATGAGATGACAAAAAAATTATATTCTTCTTTCAACTATGTAGTGGAACATGTCTGTGAAGTTTCGTGTTAATCGGAAAAGGTGCGTTTTTCTATCCAAGATGGTCGCCAAACGATGTGACTTGTGATGTCATAATTTCTACCATTTATGCAGACACCATGGGGGATGACAGTTGCAAATTTTCGCTTCGATAGGTTAAGCGTTCCAGAGAAAACATTATTTAATATTTTTTCAAATCCAACATGGCTGCCAAACGATGTGACCTATCAATTAGAAATTAACAAACTTGTATTCCTACTCATGTGCAATAGGTATGTGAAGTTTCCCCTGATCAGATCAGCCGTTCTGGAGAAGAAGATGTTTGAAGGTTTTAGGGTAAATCAACATGGCCGCCAAACCGTATGACCGATCAATAAGAAATTAACAAACTTGATAAAGGACCTCATGGGGAATGTGTGTGTAAAGTTTCGCCTCAATCTGTTTAGCCGTTCTGGAGAAGAAGATTTTTAAAATTTATTAATTTTCAATCCAAGATGGCTGAACGAACCATATGACTTATGACATCATAAGTTTACATCCTGCCTCCTATCCCGTAGTGGAAATCGTGTGTGAAGTTTCGTGTTAATCGATAAGATGCGTTTTTCCCTCCAAGATGGCCGCCAAACCCTGTGACTTGTGACGTCATTATTTTTACTATGAATGCAGACATCATGGAGGATGATAGTTGCAAATTTTCGCTTCGATAGCTTATGTGATTCCAGAGAAAACATTATTTAATATTTTTCATGAATCCAACATGGCTGTCCAACCATGTGACCTATCAATTAGAAATTAACAAACTTATATTCCCTACTCGTGTGCAATACGTTTGTGAAGTTTCCCCTTGATCTTACGAGCCGTTCTGGAGAAGAAGATGTTTGAAGTTTTTGGGTAAATTCAAGATGGCCGCCAACCGTATGACCGATCAATAAGAAATTAACAAACTTGATAAAGGACATCATGGGGAATGTGTGTGTAAAGTTTCGCCTCAACTGTTTAGCCGTTCTGGAGAAGAAGATTTTTTTTTAAAAAATTCCCAAAACAAGATGGCTGCCGAACCAAGTGACCTATGACGTCATAATATATTTTTTCTACGGTCAAATTGTTGTGCAGATGAGGCTCAAGAAATTTCAGATTTTCCCGATGCAGCGTTGTACCTAACGAATTTTGACCGGCAACCTCTTGACCGATGACCTCACGAAAATCACCCCTGTCCCCTTGAGGAGCTTATTAATGTATGAAGCGAAAAAATTTTCCATCGCACCGTTTCAGAGATACAGAGGTCCAAAGTTTTTCCGGTTTTTTTCAGGATGGCGCCCGTACCACGTGACCTATGACGTCACAATTACCAATTAAGTTTGCTATCAAAAAAGATACATACTATGGTGAAAATTTCGTGTCGATCGGACTTACCGTTCCTGAGAAAATGATTTTTAAAGCGAAAGAACCCGCAAATTGCCGGCGGAAAAAGAATAATAAATAATAAAAAATAATAATGAATAAACAGAAGAAAAACAATAGGGTTCCCTGTCAGAATGACAGGGTACCCTAATAATGAAATAAAATATTAAAAAAAACCTCACAATGCCCAACCACGTGCTCAACTAACAGTTTGTATAAAACGAGAACAGGAGCACATATGGTTGAGAGATCTGTAGAGACCAATTTTACAGGTCCAGGTAACATACCGAAGGTGATGCAATAACATGCGAGATGGGTAGTACATATGTATGAATAAATAATTGATGATCCCTCCATACCCCCTTAATGGCAACGGATTTCCCTTGTTTTCTCAACCTCCTCTCCCTATCTTTTACAGTCGTGCATCGCTTACTTGGTGGCAAAGCATCCAGTTTATGTATGGCGTCGAATGTCATGTATGGCAGACGTCTGGGTCGGGCCTGGGGAGTCATGGATTCCCTGGATCATGGGGTGTGGCGCTGCCGGTACCTGTGCGGGAGGACGAAAGTCCGAGTCTTCAGCTCCTTGGTGCTTCCAGTCTTGCTCTATGGATGCGAGACTTGGACTCTGACCAAGGATCTGAGACGGAGACTTAATTCCTTTGGTACCAGGTCTCTTCGGAGAATCCTTGGCTATCGCTGGTCGGACTTTATGTCCAACGAGCGGTTGCTGAGAGAGACTCGGATGAGATTTGTTACCTGCCTAGTCCGTGAGCGTCAGCTGCGGCTGTATGGACATGTGGCTCGTTTTACTGACACTGATCCTGCTCACCAGAATCTCAGCGAGGGAGCCTCGTGAGTGGAGGAGGCCAATGGGCCGACCACGTGCCTCATGGTTGCAGCAGGTTGATCGGCATCTCAAGGAGATGGGGATGGGCCTGGCATCTGCCTGGGGGATGGCCAGATGGAGGCCCCTGGAGTACCGGCGGAAAGTGGACGCAGCGACTCGCTGCTCTGGCACATGCTCCCATACCTGACCTGACCTGATCGAATGCCATCGATTATAAATTTGAACAAAGGTAACTAAATGCCAATTGCACAAATATTGAACAGCTGTCATAGAACTCTTTGGAAAGATTTGACATGAAGAATCAGTGACGAGTAGTTTTGCTCCGCATATCGTTCAAAGTCAAGTCAAAAATCCTATTTATTGAAAGGTAAGTTTAAATTTCACAAAATATAGAGCAACTAAAGTCATCATCATTTCGTGTAAGGCATGTGGCTGCTGCTTTGTCCCATCTGCCAGGATTAGTTGGTGTACGTCAAAGATGCCACGGTGTCCTTCATGGAGAGTCGGTGAGTTATCGCCGGCATCCTGAACAAATTCCCAATTCCTGCCCACTTGGGGGAATATCGTGTGTCAGAGTGGCGACCCATTTAAGGATTGTAACCGAGCGAAGAAACTTCTTGGGCAGAAACGACACTCTTCATAGAGCATTGTGCGTGAATTATAGTGTGATTACTTGTCAGCATGGCCCGTATGGAAACGGGGAAACATTGCTCAATCTTTTGAGTAAGCAATAGCATAATCTTTCAGCCACTGAAGATATGAGAAATCTTGAGCAAAAGTACTTCCCCGATTCCCCACTATCGGAGAGCTTCCATTTTCAAAAGGTAAAGACACAAAAATATTTAATACACTGCACTGGAAACTTACAAGCTTTTCACTGGTAGCACAAATCTCTAAGAATGAAAAAATATATATATAGTATAATATTATTATTATATACTATATATATATATATATATATATATATATATACAGTATATATAATAATCTTGCCATTTTGATGACCTCACTTTTCAGTTCAATCTCAAAAATTTGCAATGTGCTCCAAGACGCATAATAGCAAGTGCTATGCAGAGACATTTCCTTTGGAGGTTGAACCCAGAGATAAGCACTTGATGACAAACGTGCTATTCTGGCTTTGTCAAGTTATCGTCTATCTCTCTCTCTCTCTCGTCTCTCTCTCTCTCTCTCTCTCTCTCTCTCTCTCTCTCTCTCTCTCTCTCTCTCTCTCTCTCTCTCTCTCTCTCTCTCTCTCTCTCTCCTCTCTCTCTCTCTCGTCTCTCTCTCTCTCTCTCTCTCTCTTCTCTCTCACTCTCTCTCTCTCCACTCTCTCTCTCCGTCTCTCTCTCTCCGTCTCTCTCTCTCTCTCTCTCTCTCTCTCTCTCTCTCTCTCTCTCTCTCTCTCTCTCTCTCTCTCTCTCTCTCTCTCCGTCTCTCATCTCTCTCTCTCTCTCTCTCTCTCTCTCTCTCTCTCTCTCTCTCTCTCTCTCTCTCTCTCTCTCTCTCTCTCTCTCTCATTTGGACAGCCGACAGAAAATTCAGGTTCAACATGTGGCTTTATTGGACGGCAAAGGGTACGGCATCAAGTGTCCGGGAAACGCATCTGCCGAGAGCATGATGAAAGCAGAAAGAGAGGAGATAAGCACGAGAGCAGAATTACTCGACCACACCCACTCAAGGCTCACCCAGATTCTCTCCCCCCCAGATGTCCATCATCATGTCATATTTCCCGAGCTCTTCAAAGTATGATTTGTCCATGACAAACAAACCCCCTGCGATCATCGGAGTCCTGCGGTGAATGCAATTGAAGTCAGAATATAGACACGGAAACACGTCAGGTGTACAATAATGAAAAATGCAAGCACTGCAGAGCAGAAAATGCAAAAACATAAGCAACAGGGTTCTGTAAAAGAAAAGGAAAACAATTTAAGACAGTCTCAAACCGTCTGACGGTTCATCGGCAGAGTGGCCCGAAGGAGGGACAAACACAAGCCATGTACGCTCAAATAATAAATTAACCTACCAGGTGGGAGGTGGGGTGGGAGATTGCAAAATTAGCCTGAAAGGTCTGAACATCTTATCCCCCTGAAAGAAGTCACTCTGTGGCTGAAAAATTGGACTTTCAGAATCAATGTCGTTTTGACTTTTATGTTCTCCAATGTGCAGTTCCTGAAATTTTGGCAATAAAGGATTCTCCAAACAAACAAAGTACTACTTTAAGAGAGGTCTGCAGTGTTCTTATTGTTCACGTTTTACCTTTAATCTCCAAGGTTTGATGGTGTATACACAGGATGCCCACCTTATAGGAGTAATGGGAGTTGTATGCCTGGCTTGACGCTGCTCTGGAGTCAAGTAGTCCCATTTGAATACCAGGTTCCAATCAAAGCCTGTGTGCAGAACAATCCTATTACAAATATCCATCCATCCATCCATTGGGACCATACTCTGTGCGGAGCGTTGGTGCTGCCTAAGCAGTCTCCTTGGCTATTGGGCACAATCCTGGACGGGTCGCCACTCCGACGCAGGATACCAGCAAGCTGGCACTCATTTTGCCGACCTCGGAAGGATGACAGGCAGAGTCAACCCCACCTGGTACTAATTCAACAGCCAAGTGGGATTTGAACTCAGGATCCTAGGATCCCAAGCCCACCACTCTAACCATTAAGCCAACACCAGGCATATTACAAATATCCTCATGCAGGAATGCCAATTAAAATGTATCAGAGTGACATGTACAAAGGCAAACAAAACAATGTGCTTGTTTATGAAGGGCATCGGGTGGAAAAACAAAATGTAAACATTTAAAACTCAACAAATCAAAGCAAAATAGGTAATGAAAATAATTTTGATTTGTTCTTCCTGAAACAAATTCAAGAAATTCAACATGGAGACATATATCTGCTGGGATAAATCATCCATAAGGAGGAAAGTGTTTCCGCAAAACCATGAAGTCATGCATGGCAATGTAGGCACGTTAAAATAGCCCAACCCCCGCCCCTGCATCCATCCCCATCGACTTCTCCAAACCATTCCCACCACACCCCTTTTGCCTGCAGCATGCGACGACAATCAGAGGCAGACAGTTTGCGAAATGGCCATCGTCTCCGGTGCTACGTACATCCCAGAGGTGCCAAATTACTTTTTGTAGTCCCATGTCATGACGCGGTGTTGCGATCATGCTTGCTGGCACCAGAGCCATTAATGCTGTGAACATTGGAAGGTGACGGACAAGATGCGGGGTGCGACGTGGTGCATGTTCTTTGCTCTGTGAGCACACACCCACCTCCTTTTAGATCGGCAGAAGCCCCAACGTATTGGAAATTATCCATGTTGATTACGTCGATTATAGGACACACGACTCTGGTCCTGTCCTACATTACAAAGAGAGGAAGAAGGCGCAATTAAAAACATGCATTTGGCATATCAAACCAAGACTGTTCATGGATTAGGGGGAGGTGTGTGCGTGCGTGTGTGCGTGTGTGCGTGTGTGTGTGAACATTTTTCCCATGAAAGTAACCTTTGGTGTCATTATTACATTTGACTTTTTTGGCAACTTCATTATCTGCGACCAAAAAAAAACAAAAGATTCTCGATGAAACCAAGTTGTGGAGCAAACACTAATCATAAAATAATGACGAAAACATCTTCACAATGAAAAAGCTAAACTTGTTTTAATGTTTAGCGAAGTACCAAATAAGTTCAGATGGTAACCTTCAAATGGCCCGTTTACAGTTGCCTGATCTAAACCGCTTTGTCCTACATGAGACTTATTTTATTTTGAAGACCGAGGCTGCTCAGGGAAGAGAAAGGTTATGGAGGCCTTATGAACAACTTCCTCCATCAGCCTAAAATATACTGTATATTTTCGTCTACATGATCAAGGCTCATGGAATAACGAGAGCAGAATGGAATGGAACAAAATGGAAAGGGGGAAACATCAAAAGTAGAGTCGACGTGAGAGTGAGATCAAAGTGAGGGGTAGAAAGGACAGATGGGATTAACAAGCTGCACACAAGCTGAGACATGGCAAAAAGACATCATAAATAAACAATCAGAGCAACGGGAAATTCCACACAAGAAGAAACATTGCTGCAATCAAATAATTCAAATTTGAGGACCATTCAAACTCGAATAAACGCTAACAATGTGTTTTCCTTCCACAATTGAAAAACAAGTTCGGAATGAGCTGCCGAACAAAGACCGATGTCCGAGCGCATGGGACTGACGTCCGAAAATTACTTTTGCAAATTTCAATTTCTCTTTTAAAATACAGAAATCTCAGTTTATAGAGGAGCTGAAAAAATCATTTCATGCGTATTTAAATATATGCAGAGAAAACAAAAAAAATTGCTTATAGATTCCAACGGCAAAGTTCCCCTCTCGTACCGGTATTTGGCACAGCGCGGCGCATTTTCACACATCCATGTCCCCTTGAGCGGAGTAGACAGAGGCAGTTCTATCATCGTTATTTCATAAGCCACAAAACGGCGACAGGCTCTTTTATGGCAGCACCAAAAACAATAACGCAAGTGCTGTGCACATATATACTTTGCATTCACTTAACTAACCTGAAAGGCAAGTGGTTTAAAAACCTCAAGAAGCATATGATGCAGAACTTTTCATTGCGCTTGGCTTTGCTCCATCCAAACACAAATTATTTATCGGTGTCTAAAAGGCAACTAACAGTTCCGATTTTTACATTTCGTAACCTTATAACAACCTGTGAAGACAATGTATAT
>CM068952.1:83906620-83920410 GCA_035128595.1 Eptatretus atami
TACGTTGCCATTGCTGGCTAAAACGTCAAGGTGTGACTGGGCCTTGACTCATCACTGATAATTTGTAGAATTTACTCTAAAGTATGAATATCATTGCAATAACCCAAGCTATTGCACAGTACTGTATATATGCCTATACATGTTCCATCCTACATGTAGATTCATCAACTATGAACACAATAACTAATCAAAAGTTAAAATCCATAAGCATCAGAATTTTTTTTTTTTAAAGGACTCATGATCTAGTTTATCAGGATTTAAGTGCACTTTTCTATTTTTTTTTTTTGATTTTCTCCATTTTCATATGTTAAGAGGAGAGATTAGAAAGCCATTTAGAATAGGCAAGAGTCATGTGTCTAAAGACTATTTCATAGCTAATGAACACCTATCAACTAGGAGCGGAAAGATCTGAGTGGGGTGGAGTGTTGGGTTTCCAGCGAGGGGGGGGAGAGGCTTTTATTAATCTGCTTAGCATGTGTTATTATTCGTATTCGTGATGATGGGTCTGTGTGTGCCTTGTGGGGTAAGACACAGTATTTGATTGCAAAAGATTTTGGACATGGCATCAAGCTACTGCACCTGGTTGATGATAAAATAAAAACATGCAACAAGGCTGATTGATCGTTAAAGGTATAAATAAATGACAGAGAGGAATCTATATACAATTATAGTGATTATCACTTTGGCTGGTTCACTTTTTGGGCAATAATATTGGGCATGCATATGGATCGATTGGTTGCCTCATCGGGAATGGAATATATCATCATATTGATCATACCCCTCCAAATTTTATTGCACATCCATATGAACAAAGACAGCTTTGCAATTATACTCACAAACAGTGATAGCATTTCCAAATTTGTTTTGTCATATAATAATGGTTATAGTAATTGTATTAGCATTAATGTGTTTTTGTTATTGGTATGTTTCTGAATCACTATGGCAGAGGCGATATTATAATCTTCCAGATGACTTTCCCCACCACAAAACTAAGGATTTCGAATACATTTAAGGTTCTATCTACATAGTATGTATGCACTAATCAGAAAAAGGGGACAAGCCTAAGGGTTATGAAACTTTATTCCTAATCTATACTATTATCCCAAGCAATGAACTTGCTTTCTCTGTTTTCTCTGCTATTATTCTTGAGGTCTGAAAACCTGAAGTGCTTTTGTTGATTATTGTGTTGATCCAGTTGTCATGTTTCTTTGGAATAAATGCTCTACCAATGACAACTCACCGTATAATGGTGTGTGTTATTGCGGAATTTGGGCAGATAATGTTGTCATTTAGTTTCAAAATAGAAATGGACACACAAGAAACTGTTCATATTTTACTCAAACATCATTTCTATTGGTATATCAAAAATTCCAGAAATGTGTGTCCTGTTGTCGCTGTGTGTGTGTAAGAGGTGTGGGTTGTGTGTTGTGTGTGTTGTTGTGTTTGTTGTGGCTGTTTGTGAATGTCGATGTGCCTGTGATGTTCGAGTGGTGTTCGTGTCTGTGGCTTCGTGTGTGTAGATGGTCTGTGTGTAGAGGCTGTTCTTCAGATGGGTGATAAGTTGTGTGTTGTGTGTAGGTTGTGGTGTTGACTGTGTGTTGGTGTGACCGTTAGTATGCTGCCGTTTCTCGACGACCGCCGGTCGATCTGATTGAAACTGCCCAGGAATATTGCCGGGGCGAACCCGGGCAATACGAATTGCTTTTTTCAAGGTTTGATATTAATCGGATAAGATTGCGGTTTGGGGATAATGTTTACTGGCCATTTAGTCTATGGCGTTACCACAATGACAGGGACATCGGTGACAATATGCCCAAATCACGAGATTGTACTGTCACAATTAATGTTTTTGTTTATTTATT
Organism: Eptatretus atami; assembly: GCA_035128595.1. Taxonomy (NCBI): domain Eukaryota; kingdom Metazoa; phylum Chordata; class Myxini; order Myxiniformes; family Myxinidae; genus Eptatretus; species Eptatretus atami. The sequence goes on from CM068952.1 coordinate 83,908,483, forward strand.
TTTGCACAATTGACGGTCTGATCCGGATTTGAAACTTGCAGGTAATTTGGCGGGGAGGATCCCGCACGTGATGAGTGCTCTCTCAGTATCTGAATATTTATTAGCGCCGAGCAGATCTCAGCCTACTGGCGTCGGAGTAAATTAACTGTCGAGCCCAATTACTCGAGAGAGGTGGGGATAGGGAAGGGAAGGGTATGGAGAGTAGGGGTGTTTGAGAGTGGCAGGGAGGAGTAATGGTAGAGGTTGCGCGAGACTTGGGGTTGACATGGGGGGGGCGGAGAGAGGGTTGATAGAAAGGGGTGGCAAGACGGGTGGGGACGAGAAGAAGCGGTGCGTGGAGCTGAGAGGGTTAGGGGGTTGTTATGAGCGATCGCGACATGACAGATGGGTGGGATAGAGTGGGGGCGAGATGAGGAGGGGGGAGAGAGGAAGGGCGAGACTGAGGGGCTAAGAGAGGGGGGGAGAGAGAGGGGGGCGCGAGAGAGGGTCCGCTACAGGAACTAATCTGGCAACTCACCTACCGGCCTCTGTCCCTACCGGGCGGCGTCCTAGTAGTTCAAATATTACTGGAATTACAGAATCGGGTATTGTAGTTGCGTATTTCTGGGCAGTTTGGTTATAACCTTACAAGGCAACAGGAATGGCTGTTTTGTTTTCCTATCCTCTCTACGAATTATCCGGAGTTATTCGTCCACTAATTTCGCATATCTTCAACTTCGTACTTTAGGAATGTGGATACTCTCACTTTCTAATTTACTCGACATTCCCAGGAGAAGATTTTTTTATATTATATACAAGGTTTGTTTTCCTAAGCTTTTTAGCTTTTCTTTTTTCGGTTCATGCGATCAGACTTTTTTGCAATTGCAATGTATTTCATATCTACTTTAAAGATTAGGTTTCCCTCCATTGTGCATTTCTTGATGTTACATATATAGACCAGGCTGAACAAACATAAATCACAGACACAGACAATCAATCAGTAAGACCGGGATCAAGATTTATTTGTCAGCTCACACCCTCTCCAAAAGCGGGCTCAAGCCAATGTTCGTTGCATTCTGCTCAGCGGTGGCTGCTCAAGGGATGTCACTGATGTAACTCTGCACGCCGAGTCAGCTCCGCGCACCGCTACTGTGACGAGAATGACGCCCCTGTGGAATAGCAAGAAACACAGCTCACCCGTTTATAGAACGAGTAATTAACGAAAATTTAAATTTTTTTTAAGGAAAGATTGCGCGGGGACGTCGGTGTTGCCTCCGCTCTTTGACAAAGTCTATACTTTATTCAGCGCAAAGGATTCGTGTCTCCCTGTTTTTGTTTACTGGTGGTCATATTTTTCCTGAGACCTGCAGTTGTGGTTTCTTCGATTGGATTCTATCTTAATATTTTAGTCTTCAATCTCTTGTTCTTTCAACGGACAAACTATTAGTCGATTAAAGGGTGTGTGCAGAGAAGGTCTAGTGTGTGGAGTGTCGAGTTCTGCTGTCTGTGGTATTGAATAATTGTTGTTCTAGTGGTGGTTAACACTTCCACACATTCATCTTTGCCTTCCACAATAATAATTATCATAAATAAAAAAATAAATAAATAAATAAGGATCAGTCTGGTGGGCCTTGTGAGGCGGGGTGCTCCTGGGCCAACCCCCATTCCCTATTTTCAACCTTTGGTTCACCGAGTTCAGTAAGTGACCACACTATATTCGTTATGGTGTGTGTCTGGTCTGTCTGTCCAACATAGCTTCCGTGGGTTTTTGATCCGATCTTGAATAAAAATTAGGGTGCGAGGTTATGTATCATTATCTAAGTTGTGTTTTTCTCCTGAGATGGGCGTGGCTGCGTCCAATTATGGGGGCGGAGCCACGCCCAAAAACATGTTTTTTAGGGGTAAGCCGGTTCTTCAAAGTTACATCTTCATCCGAGGGGGGTTTGTCGAATCTGGCAGGGGGTTTCGTTATTTGGTTACCCAATGGCACCTGCATAGCCCCAACGGAGCTTCGATTTTTCATTTTCTGGTCCCCAGGTCAAGGTCACAAGGTCACGAATTAGAAAATGTCAAAAATCAATAAATTGGGCATCGAGCCTCTCGGCGTTTTCAAACTGTTTCCGAATTAAAAGTTGGTCATGCAACTAGTGCTCTTCGAGTACTACAACTTTCACATTTACGATTTTTCCCCGATTCCCGCCAGTTTGCCCGTGGCGTCCCCGTCCGAAGGTCAAAAAATAAAAAAAGGGCGAAAACGTGTACATTGCTCGTGAAGCATCGCCGTCTCCAGACTTGTCTTCTTTTCTGTTCTTTTGCAGATTTCTGAACCTTCCTCTTCATTCCTTGCTCACAAAAAAAAAAGTCATCCTTTCAACTGCGCTCTAACTCCATTCTTCTGATGTGACCTGGAGTCATGTTGGCTCTCGTGAATCTGTATTTTTATTGGAAACAGAATTCTCTTCATCTTCTCGGACGCCTTTGGGCAATCATTCCAACAACATCACTCCTGTTTCGCCTGACATTCTTGGGAAGTAAATAGCGTCACGATTAACAATGCAGGAAAAACCTGGGATACTCGATTCCCAGCCTGGGGAATACTTTCACAAAAGCAAACAGTCTATTACTGCACTGCCCTCCAACTGTGATGACAGTGTATCAAGGTTCCATCAGCTAACTCACTCTCTCCAATTCCCAAATTTCCAACTCTCCTCTCCTTATCTTTGGTGATCTTTCAAACTCACAACATTTCCAGCTGGCTTGGTGTTGGTCCTCACACCATGTCCATGTATTTGCAGGCCAAGGGCGTTTGTGAGACTTTTGGCTTTCACTCTAATCCTGTTGTAAGTCGCACGCTCAAACTTTTCCTCGCTTGCTGCTGGCTCTTTAGACTTATTATGTTTAATTTCCAAGTCAAATCTTTCTGCTGTTCCTTTTGCTCTTCTTGCTCTTCAGATCATGGACTCTTCAATGTGTTTCAACCGATGGTTCCTTTGCAAATAGCAGCATGTCGGGAATTTATCAGGCAGATCGGTCTGACTGCACTGCGCCACTCTTTCAATGTTCTTTTCACTTTAATTGTTATTTCTATTCTTTTAAATTTATGGACTATTTTTATTATTATCATTATTATTAATAGTCTTAATTATATATTTTTAATTCATTATTTATATCACTTTTTGAAGTGATTTCATTTAATGCTAATCTGTCACTTCCTGGTCCCCTCCCCCCCCCCACCCTAACCACCACCTCCCCATTAATTTTCACTTTTCTACAAATTCCAGTCCTTGACTTTTAACTGTTCCGGAACCCTGACCCTAAACATGTCAATAATCAGTCATTCCATCTCTCACTCCCATTGGTCCCATCCATGAACAAGCATTTCTGACTGCTCATACCCTAATAACCCTTGCCATTCTCAGTCGTTTCCCTCTTTTGTATAGCGAAGGGTTAACACCAAACACAGTTATCTTGCTTCCACAGCGATTATTCGCATACCTTCATGAATCATCACTGTTTGATTTTCATCAATTTGTCTACTGTGCGCCAATGCAGGTGACACTAGTCTCCCCAGCAAGAATAGTTCTTCATTCTACTGGAAAAATTAACAGCCTATAATCTTGACTCCTCCACCCCCAACTGGACATGATGGCTGAATGCCACATACTCTAAAACTGTTCATTTAATGTCGAATCATTTTATCTGCAAAGCTTTCAAGGTCCATGTCGCAAAGGCCAACCTGGATGCACCAGGGAAAAATTCACCAACATGCTCCCAATTTCAATAAGAACAATGAAAACTAAACCTAACTACACACCAGTCAACTCTTCCCATCACAGGCAAAGCAATGCTATGAATTAATTCAAACAACTTTTTGTAAATCTCTGACCATAGTTTGGGTTTGCGGACGAAGTCATTCATGCACCTTGGCCATTGAGCTTCTTCTATCAGCAAATTGGATGAATGTCAAAATTCTCACCAAGAGATTACAGGGTGTTCCAAAAAGCCTGACACCTTTGTTGATATATTAGTCCCACAAATATATACACCATACCTTTGTTATATGGACACAGAAACTCATGTATAGTTTTCTATATTTTCAGGTCATGGTGGCTTTATTGTCCTTAACGATAATTCATGGACTGGGTTTTGTTTGTTTTATTCGTCGCTACACTCCTCCTCTCAGTTCTGGGCCGATACGTCAGACTTGGTACATAGGAATCCAGCATAACCCCATTAGATGTATGGGGTGTTTTTTTATCTTTGCCGGTTGTCTTGGGGGGAGGTAAATATATTCTTCTTTGTTTGTTTATTTTATTTTATATATATATGATACAAACTACCATAGAAACAATACATACAAACATACATACCATACAACTCACAAATACCATCCTGCGCTGTCATGAAGGGAATCTGAGAGGGGTGAAGAAAAGGGGGGGGAGGAGGAGCAAGAAGGGAGTGAGAACAAGGAGGGAGGGAGAGTAATGAGGGGTGAGATGAAAGGCAGGCAGCGAGAAGTAGAGGAAGTGAAGGAGCCGTGCGGTGAAGCGTTCATTACAATTATAATGCCTCATCAAATGCTTTCTGCATCGAATCACAGTGAGGAGGGAAACAAAATAAATGTTGAAATCCATTTTCCCCCGGTCATAAAGCGGCCAGTTCAATGTAACCTTAAACTGGTGATACAACTTTGAGAATATAGTGTGTGTAGTTGTCCGACGATCAATGATTATGGGTACAGAGTCATGTTTTTGCCTGTTTTAGATCTGGCAACATTGAGTGTATGATATCAGTAAGAGCATTCCAAGTGGAAGCTTCCTTAGAAGCATGCACCAGGGAGGAGCAACGGTTCTGTGATCCGCGTTTTGGGAAGTGAGGTTGTAAATCCCAGTGGAATCCCATCGCAGAATGAAGATGAATATGATACGCATGTCTTATCGCTGCAGCAGGTGTACGAATGGGGACGGAAATTTGAAGTGAGTACCCAGTGTGGCAGACGCTGCTCGCTTGGCAAGCCTCACCCAGCCAACACACCAAGAATGGTTGCAGAGTTGAAACGTGTGCTAAGCGGAAAACCGTCACATTACGATGGAGAAGTGGTCTCCCGAATTGACATTAGTCATGGTTTTCAGCAGACCATATCAATCAGCAGACGTGCTGGGGTTCCGCCAAAGTGTCTGCAAGGTGGGTGCCGAGACAACACACCCCGAACTGAAAGAACAGCGAGTGGGAGCATGGTGAAGAATTTCTGTGAGACGTTACGAAATCAGAAGGCGACGGATTTTTGCAGTGCGGTAGTGACTGTCGGAATGAAAGCTGGGTCCACTACTTTCAGCCAGAAAAGAGGGCAAAGCAAAGAGTGGTGAAGTCCAAATCATCAACTTCACAGAAGGTCCAAAACATTCTGCACACAGCCGTCCACTGGAAAGTGATGCTCGACGCTCATCTGGATAGCCGAGGCCCACTCGAAGAGCATACATGAGAGGACCACAGTCACTAGTGGCTCATACTGTGATCTCCGTAAACATCATCTGCAACCAGAAATCGATCAAAACATCGTGGACTACTCACTTCAGTGTTTTGCTGCAGCAATGACAATGCTCGCCTGGTGTTGCTTATGGGTTAGGGCGGATGGGTTTGGATGCCTAGGATCCTGAGTCCAAATCCCCCATGGTTTGTTGAATTCAATCAGGTGGGGTTGACTCTGCCTGCCTCCTTGCCGTGGTCGGCAAATGATGCAGCTTGTGGGTATCTGTGTTGGAGTGGTGGATCTGTTCCAGGGTTGTGCCAATAGCAGGAGACTGCTTAGGCAGCCGACGAGCGCCTCTGCACAGTGCTATGGTCCAATGGATGGATGATGACAATGCTCGGCCCCACCACTGGTTCATGCTACAGCTGCAGATCAATCGAGGACATGCATTTTGAGGTGTCTTTCCTCATCCACTCCTGACTCATCAGACCTTGCCCTTCAGATTACACAATATTTGGGCCAACTTAAGAGGCGCTTGTGAACCACTTTCCGGCATCCGACGAAGAGGTCCAGAGAGGCGATCGCACGAATGGCTAACACAAGCAGCCAAACAAGATGATTTTTTTTTCTCGAGGATTCAGGTCTCAGTAAGCCACTGGAAAAAAAAAATGCATTGACGCAAATGGGAGATCAATGTTGAAAAATCAGCACAGTTGTTTACATCACGTCCTGCAATAACTATTCGTGAAAAATATTGAAAGTTATTTGACTGGCCCTCGTACTATAAATACCACCAGAACAAACTCCTGTCCGGACGCGACCGGAAACAAACTCCTGTCCGGACACAAACACGTTCCTGGACGCGTCTGGAAACAAACCTGCCGCCATAGCACCATTCAGATACCTCCGAAAGTGGGAGAGAGGGGAGAGGGAGAGGGGAGAGGGCGGGGGAGGAGGGTGGCTGCACTGTATTGGGAGGTTGGTATAGAGCCATAATGGGTACAAAAAGAGAGAAGGGGTGGTGGTTGGGGAAGTGAGTAGAGAGAATATGTTTGCTTTATGAACGACAGACACGACACGACACACCACACCGGTCGAGTCTAAGTGTTGACAGCCCATCATGCCACACAGAAGAGACTCAGTGAAGGGTTTGTAATTGCTGGTGCGAGTTTGCAAGGCAGCAGTGACAAAAGCTGCGAAAATTACTAAACATGTTCCAGAACTGTCTCAATCAGGAAATGTCTCAAAGAGGAGAACAGGCATCATCAAAGGGCAAATGATGGGGCGGTAAGCACATCTCGACAAGTTGTGATGCATGGCATTAGTCCTAGAGCTGTGAGCGAAACAGGGGGAAGCTTGGCATGAGTCTTCACGAACCCGGCTGGCCCGGCCTGACGTTCTAAAACTAGTTGGCGCAGGAATTGGAATTTGGCCATGGTGCGCAATAGCTCGCTACTCTTTCGTGAAGGACACATGGGATCTTAATGCCCAACAAACTAATGCTGGCATATGGAACGCCATCTTATGTCCATCCAAGGGACGGCACTCATTGATGGTCCACCCTGCACGTGAACATACGGGCCTGACACAGTTTATATGCTGGTAGGATTTATAGCTTGGCTCGATGGCTTTTCGAAGTGAATGTGCATACCTCTCGGCCATCTTGTTCCAGCCCAGTAAACAACTTGTTACCAACTGAATAAATACAATCTCAAAGCACCTCAGAACCTCGATGGCTTAAATAACATGCCTTATTTCTTTCACTTCAGTGAGACGAGACAAAATAACCTGCGACGTGGATGTAAGCCGGCTTAATCGGACGCAGCGTCGGGTTGATGAAATGGGCCTGCGCTGATTGTGACCGCACTGCAACAGTAATTGGCCGCTGACGGTCCCATCCGAGACTGGCAGCACTGGCACAGTATTTGAATCCCGGCGGACGTCCAGCGAAGAATGGCAAAGTCATGAAAGTGCATGCCGGGACAGATGTACATTGGGGGAAGAGTTTTAAAGATGGTAGGAAGGAGGGAAAGGTGGGGCTTATGACACAACTTCGGCAGGGGAAGACAAGGATTCGAACTACTCGACATCATCCTATAATTAGAGCATTATGTAATAATGCTTATGCTGACCATAATGAGAATAACTATATTAATTTATGCTCCATTTACTCCTGACAGATCCGTAACAAGATTTTTTTTTCACGGCATGCAAATTTTGCCAATTATCCTCTCCACCCCGAAAAACATCGGAATACCAAGTTCTGAATCACTCGCAAGAAATTAGAATGAATCCTCGGTACAGCGTCAATCTTGGCTTTCTTGGAGATGCAGGTATCTTTCCTAATTCAATTATACGTGCTCTTCTGACAATATAGATATATTCTGTTTGTTGTTAATCAAAGAGTTCAGCTCCTTCTTTTACTTATGCCCAAGATATTCCCCCCCCCCAAATAAAAATTATTTCTAGTCATTGAATTTAAAGCACTTGCTTAACGTAGAGTGTGCGTTTCACTACAACAGAAAAGTTGGCTATTTTGAATGAATTAAAAGCGGCGTGGCACTCCGTTGGAAAGAATCAGACTGAACATGGTTATTTTCAAATTAAAAGGAAGCATCACACAATCGCAAGTTGGTATATTTTGAAAATTAACCATAGTGCAGACATCGTTGCAACGGTCTTGAAGAGCAGATCTCTTTTTTTAAAAACATCGTGGTGTATTATTGTGTTTGTCGTAGGAATGGATAAAAAAAAATATCTTACAGTGTATCACAGAAGGAATTTCCAATGATGGCAGAGATAAATTCCTAATTTTGTACAATATTATACAAAACTTCCCTCTGCAGCAACCGTTTCAATTTTTGTCAAGATACTCCGAATATGCAAATCAAAGCCAGTTGACCACTCAAGGGAATTGTATTTAACTGCACGCGTGCACATTTATATGGTGGGTACATTTTAAAGTGGGCATTCTATATACGCGAAGAAAAGCGTGTGAAGCACACGTGCCGAATGATAATGCAACCGTCCTTAAAAAAAACCTCGTCGATTTTTTCCTCTCTCAGTACTGCCTCGCCTGCCTTTCTGCACTGAATAAAGCGCTAATCCGAGTATGGCATGCAGAAATGGGAAAGGAGATCTGTACAGCCAGTTTAAATGATCGCATCGATCATTTTTGTCCCTTCGTCGTGATGTAAGTATCTAAGAAGTTCAACGAGAACATTACTTTCGCTGCAAATCCAGCGCCCCTCAAAAAAGGTAAAGCGGCACCATATTTGGTAGCACAAACAGCTCGGGTGGTCCAGCACGTGCAAGTTCCCTTGAAATAAACAAGCAGGCACATAAAAAGGCATGAAGTGTAATACCGAGGGCCTTGGCATTTCAACAAGTACAGCGATTCCCAGACTGCACTTCAGAAGTTCTGACACAGGTGGTTTTGGGCTTTTAGGCTCAAACAGTGGTTTCCCAAACAAACGGCAGATGACTCATGGACAGACAATTTGAATCAACGGCTTCAGTCTTCTTTTGGCAAGTTACGAGTTTACGCGAACTATTATCCAGCGGTAAATAGGCTCGTTTTCCAAGAGACGATGTTAAACATGGTACGGGAATAAATCCGTGATTCTTTTCATTTCGCTCCTTTTTACCACCAGTGCAATTCGACCTCTTCATACGAGTGCTTGCATTACTTGATGCAAGTTAAAAATAAAAGAACATTCGGTTTACTGAAACCACTTTACAGTGAAAGGCTAAGGAGAAACTATAATAACCAAAAGGGAAAGAAGCAAGGGGAGGAAAAAAAACAAACCTTTCTACGAACATTTGATGACAATTAAACAAAAATTAACTTTCTCCCCAATCAATTTAGCCATAAACCAATGCTGCACACTAAACCTAGCAAACTGAATAACCCCAAAGGGAATGAAGACGGTGGCATTGCAATGCAAACGAGCGGTTCAAACAAATGACAGGGGCAGAGTTACATAATCGGCGGAACATTTCTGTGTGTGTGCTTATCAGCCCCTGCCAGTGAATGATGGTTCAGGGTTTTTCCCCACATACAGTCGTGGCCAAAAAATATTGTGACCTTGGCGCGTTTTTTGCAACCAACACACAATTTTCCGAAAAATAAATTGAAATTGACAAAAGTATTTGGTCTCCACAATTCTTTATTCACTGTTAATATTACTGAACCTTTGGTTTTTGATTCAGAACTAATATATCCTTTTTAAATCAGAAAATAAAAATAAAATGGCAATGAAAGTTATTGACACCCTGACTGATATTTGGTAGCACAGCCTTTGGACAAAATAACTCATCAGCGCTTCCTATAGCATGAATGAGCTTCCTACACATCTCTAACTGTCCAGTTTGCCGCTCTCTTCTTTTGCAACTGCTCCAGTCTCCCAACTGTGTTTTCAGATCTTCCCCCGCAGTGTTTGAATGGGATTTACATCTGGACCTCATTGCTGGCCACTTAAAGACAGTCCAGCGTTTGTCTTGAACCATTCTGGGTGCTTTTTAAGTTGTGTTTGGGGTCATTGTCTGCTGCAAGACCCATGACCTTCAACGAGACCCAGATTTCTGTACACTGGGTTGAACATTGCGCACCAAAATGCCTCGGGTAATCTCCTGATTTCATATCGTGCACAACATTCAAGGCACCCGTCCAGAGGCAGCACAGCAAACCAAAACTCACTAACCTCTCCATGTTTGACTGTCGGGAAGGTGTTTTTTTTTGAAAGTTCATTTTGTTTTCTGTAAATATAGAGATGATGTCTTCTGTAAAAAAAAAAAAGCTCTAATTTGGTCTCAATCTTATAGGACGTTCTCCCAGAAGGATCTTGGCTTGTTCAGGTGTGTTTTGGCAAATCAGTCTGGGCTTTCTATGTTCTTCTCCAGCATGGGTCCTCTGGGTCTCCTACCATAGAAAACGTTTCATTGAGTTGCGACAGATGGGGCAAGTTTGAAACAGGGGGTGTCGTACCTTGTGTCTGAGTCAACTTGAATTTGTTGGCAGTTTGATTGAGAGGTGCTTTCTCCCACCAATCAAACAATCCTTCGCTGCAACTTCGATCAGCTTTTTCTCTTGCGGCCACATCGCAGGGAGGATGGCTAAGTGCCATGGACCTTAACTTCTGATAACATTCGTACGGTGGCACACAGGAACATCATGTCTCTGGAAAGACGGCTTGTAGCTTCGACTTGTCCGTGCTCGGTAAAAATTTGTATTCTGACCTCCTCCCAGACAATTCTCTGGGGTTTTCTTTCTTCTCCATCTCATTGCGGTTCACACAGTGGACACAAAACGGCCGAACGACTCCTTTTCTCTATCCAACTGGTTGAATGGAGTGATTTTATATTGAGACATCTCAACTCACCGCAGTTGAGTTCAATTCCAAAGTAAAGGAGAACCCTGCCCTGGAAATCAAAATTATTTGGAAAAACTTCTTAAAAGGTCCAATAACATTGTCTGGGCCATTTTAGGATTTATGTGTGGAATAAGTTTAAGATGATTGTAATTTTTTCCGCTTTTTTTGTTTTGTTCCACTGGCAAAACAAAAAATACATATGTGGATACCAAAAATAAATTTTTTATTTCAACAATTTTCTGGAAGAATGGTGCATTATTTGAAAAAAGTCAAGGGGTATCAAACTTTTGGTCAGACTGTATCTTCTGGCTATTCTCAGAGAGACCCAGGTGCAAGCGAGTCCGGCAGTTCACTGGGGCAAGATTGGCAGGGACTGGAAGCAACCACGCTCTTCAGCACTAGTCTCCCATATTAATGCCCCGCCAGATAATAAACTCAGCCTGGGAGTCTTTCCACAGCAACCTGCTCTTCTCATCACAGATCCATCCACTCGTCTTAGTCATCCTGCCCATCTCCACCAATAGTACATCTGAATCCTGTGGTGAGGGCAGTTGCTCTGAACAACTTGCATCTGGGCAAAATCGACACAAGACAACCTCAGCTCATTCAACAAAGACGGCAACAATGTGCGTCCTACTCTTAGGAAAGCAAAAACAACGTCTCTCCACATCTCAAGATTGGAATTTCAAACTGTTCTCTCTCCTCTAAAACCTGGTGGCATCTTTGTTAAGTTCTGTCTCCGGGTGTATGCCCTCTTCCTCCCTTCTCTCTCAAATGGGCACACCATTGGAACTGCTGCGCTCGTGAAAGGCCGAATGCTCAATCCTGTTTACTTCCAAATATTTGTACCGAATAACTTGCTCTCTGTACCACCTTCCCAGTCCACCCACTGCATTGGCTCTGTCTTTTTGCGCATGAGAAGGAGAAGTTTGGGTGGAACCTCTGACTCCGACCTAAGCAACTGAACAGGACGGCAATCAAAGCTCAGGTCTAAAAACTGCTATGCTGTGGCTTGCACTTCTCCGTTCCCCTTTCACGCTATTATAATGCCCTCAGTCATCTTTTCCGTTCTGCTTGGGAAGTCCGCCAATCATCACCCAATAATAA
>CM068952.1:83920435-83939213 GCA_035128595.1 Eptatretus atami
CATCGTGATGGATGGGTCTGTGTGTGCCTTGGAAGCACAAGATTGAGTGCAAAAGATTTTGGAAGCATCATGCTGATTTGTGATAAAAAAAACAATGCACAACGATGATGTTAAAGGAGAAAAAATAAATGACAGAAGCAATTAAAACAATTAAGTGATTATCACTTTGGCTGGTCACCTTTTTGGGGAAAATACTTTATGCATTGGACATTTGTCACGGGAAAAAAATAATAATTGAAACCTCCAATTTTATTGCATCAAGAAACAAAAACAACTTTGCATTAACTCACGTGATAACCCAATTTGTTTGCATTAATGTATAGGTGTTTTTTTATTTTGTTCTGAATCATGGCAGAGGCGATAATTCCACCAACTAAGGATTTCATACATCTTCAAGGTTCTATTTACATAGTAGTATCAAAAGGGGAGCAATTTTGATACTATTATCTATCTATAATTCAGCATGTGTGTGTGTTGTGTGTGTGTGGTGTGGTGTGTGTGTGTGTGTGTGTGTGTGTGTGTGTGTGTGTGTGTGTGTGTGTGTGTGTGGTCTGTGTTTTTTGTTTTTTTTTTTTTGTCGCCGTTTCTCGACGACCGCCGTCCGATCTGATTGAAACTTGCCAGGAATATTGAGGGACCCGTGATGTGCCTTTCAAGGTTTGATATATCGACAAGCGGTTCCTAAATTACGTGATTTGTGACCAATGAAAGACAAGGTGTATGACATCACGAATGTACGTCACAATTAATGTTAGTTTTTATTTATTTTTTATTTTTTTGCACGATTGACGGTCTGATTGGATTGAAACTTGCAGGATAGTATGCCGGGGACCGCGGAGTGCTTTTCAAGGTTTGCATATTATCGGACAGCATGTTCCTCAAGTACGGCCATTTCATATCGACAAGTGAAAACACGGTGCTATGACATCACGAAATGACGTCATTAATGGGTTTATTTTATTTATTTGCAACGATGAAGGTCGATCGGATTGAAACTTGCAGAGTATTTGCATGGGACAGCTGATGTGCTTTTCAAGTTTTGATATAATTCGGTTACAAGCGTTCCAGTTACGTGCCATTTTATCGCCCAATTGACAAGAATCGGTGGGCATGAGTCAAATGTAAGTCAATTAATGTTTTTTATTTATTTGCACGATTGAAGGTTGATCCGGAATTGAAAAACTTGCCAGGAATAATGCTGCTGACCCGCTGAATTGTGCTTTACAGTTGAATATTAATCGACGAGAGTCTCAAGGTTTACGGCCGCCATTTATCTGTCGACCAATATCTCGCGAGAGGGGGAGGGAAGAGGGGGGATGAGAGTGGGGGCGAGAGAGGAGGGGAGAGAGGAAGGGCGAGACTGTGGGATAGAGGGGGGGCAAGAGAGGGGGATAGAGGGGGGGCGAGAGAGAGAGAGGGGGCGAAGGAGAGGGGGGTAGAGGGGGTGAGAGAGGGGGATAGAGTGGGGCGAGAGAGGAGGGGAGAGGAGGGAAGGGGAGACGAGGGGTGCGGGGCAGAGAGGGGGGGAGAGAGAGGGGGGCGAGAGAGGGCTGCACATACTGGCACTCACCTACGGGCCCCGCCCCTACGGGCCCGTACTAGTAGTTATTAATGGAGCATTACAGAAATGGTATTTGTTGCATATCTGGGCAGTTGGTATAACAAGCAACAGGAATGGCTGGTTTTGCTTCCTTCTCACTTAATTATCCGATTATGTCACAATGCAAACTTCGTACTTTATTAATGTTCTCCAGCTTTAATTTACTGACATTCTCAGGAGAAGATTTATTTACAAATACAATGGTGTTTTTAGCTTTTTAGCCATTTCGGTTCATGCGACAACTTTGCAATGCAATGCATATATTACCATACTCCATTTGCATTTCTTGATGTTACATATATAAGGCTTGACAAACATAAATCAACACAGACAATCAAAGTATGTACCTCAGCCACCCTCTCCAAAAGGGGCTCAAGCCAATGTTCGTTGCATTCGCAGTGGCTGTCCAAGAAAGTCAAGATGGAACTCTGAGCCGAGTCAGCTCCGCGCACACGTGAGCGCATGAGCCCTGTGGAACAAGAACACAGCTACCCGTTTAGAGCAGAAATGAAGAAAAATTTAAATTTTTTTTAAAAAAGGACGTGGTGTTGCTTCGCTCCGACAAAGCTAACTTTTATCAGGCAAAGGAATTCGTGTCTCCCTGTTTTTGTTACTGGTTCATATTTTCCATGAGACCTCAGTGGGCTTCATTGGTTCCTATTTTATATTACGTCTCAATCTTTGCTTTCCAACACAAAACTATTCATATAAAATATTGCAAAGGTCTATTGTGAGTGCTCACCTTTTGCTGTTTCTGTGGTATTAATAATTGTGTTCTATGTGGTTAACACTTCCACACATTCATCTTTGCCTCCACCAAATAAATCAATTATAAATAAATAAAAAAATAAATAAATAAATAAGGATCAGTCTTTTCTTGATACCTGCTCATCCAAACCCCCATCCCCTATTTTCACCTTTTGGTTCACGAGTCAGTAAGTGACCACTATATTCGTTATGGTGTGTGTCTGTCTGTCTGTCCCAAGCATAGCTCCGTGGGTTTTGATCCGATCTTGATAAAATTAGGGTGCGAGGTTTGTATCATTATCTAGTTGTGTTTTCCTGAGAATGGGCGTGCTGCGTCCATTATGGGCGGAGCCACGCCCAAAAAACATGTGTTTTTAGGGGGTAGCCGGTTTCAAGTTACATCTTCTCCGAGGGGGTTTGTCGAATCTGGCAGGGGTTTCGGTATTTGGTTAGCCCAATGGCACCTGCATAGCCCCACGGAGCTCGATTTTTCATTTTCGTCCCAAGGTCAAGGTCACAAGGTCACGAACTTAGAAAATGTCAAAAAAATCAATAAATTGGGCATCGAGCTCCTCGGGTTTTCAACTGTTTCGAATTAAAGTTGGTATGCAACTAGTGCTCTTCGAGTACTACAACTTTCATCATTTACGTTTTTCCCGATTCCCGCCAGTTTGCCCGTGGCGTCCCCTCGAAGGTCAAAAAATAAAAAAGGCGAACCGTGTACATTGCTCGTGAACCATCGCCGTCTCCAGACTTGTCTTTCTTTCTTTCTTTTGCAGATTTCTGAACCTTCCTCTTCATTCCTGCTCACAAAAAAAAAAGTCATCCTTTCACTGCGCTCTACTCCATTCTCTGATGTGACTGGAGTCATGTTGGCTCTCGTGAATCTGTAGCTGTTTATGGAAAACAGAATTCTCCATCTTCTCGGACGCCTTCTGGGCATCATTCCAACAACATCACTCCTGTTTCGCCTGCTCCATTCTTGGGAAGTAAATAGCGTAACGATTAACAAATGCAGGAAAAACCTGGGAATACTCGATTCAGCCTGGGAATACTTTCACAAAAGCAAACAGTCTATTACTGCACTGCCCTCCAAACTGTGATGACAGTGTATCAAGGTTCCATCAGCTAACTTTCACTCTCTCCAATTCCCAAATTCCAACTCTCTCTTCCTTATCTTTGGTGATTTCAAACGTCACATTTCCAGCTGGCTTGGTGTTGGTCCTCACACCAATGTCCATGGTATTGCAGCCAAGGGCGTTTGTGAGACTTTTGGCTTCACTCTATCTGTTGTATTCGCAAGCTACCTTTCCTCGACTTGCTGCCGCTCTTTATGACTTTATTATGTTTAATTTCCAGTCAAATCTTTTCTGCTGTTCCTTTGCTCTTCTTGGCTCTTCAGATCATGGACTCTTCAAATGTGTTTCACCGATGGTCTTTGCAAGATACCGCCATGTCGGGAAGTTTATCAGGCAGATCGGTCTGACCTGCACTGCGCCATCTCTTTCAATGTTCTTTCACTTTAATTGTTATTTCTATTCTTTAAATTTATGGACTATTTTATTATTATCATTATTAATTAATAATAGTATTATTAATATATTTTTATTCAATTATTATATCACTTTTTGAAGTGACTTTCATTTAATGATCTAATCTGTCACTTCTGGTCCCCTCCCCCCCCCCCCCACCCCTAACCACCACCTCCCCATTATTTTCACTTTTCTACAAATTCAGTCCTTTGACTTTTAACTCCCGAACCCTGACCTCATGTCAAAATCAGTCATTCATTCTCACTCCCATTTGGTCCATTTCATGAAAGCACTCTGACTCACTCATACCCTATATTAACACTTGCCCATCTCGTGTTTCCCTCCTTTGCTATAGCGAAGGGTTAACACCCAAAACATCAGCTTATCCTTGCTTCCCACAGCGATTATTCGCATACCTCAATGAACATCCTGTTGATTTCATCAATTGTTCTACCTGTGCGCCAATGCAGGTCGACACTAGTCTCCCCCAGCAAGAATAGTTCTTCATTCTACATGGAAAAATTAACAGCCCATCTTGACTCCTCCACCCCCAACTGGACATGATGGCTGCAATGCACCAATACTCTAAAACTGTTCATTTAATGTCGAATCATCTTTATCTGCACTTTTCAAGGTCATGTCGCAAAGGCCACCTGGATGCACCAGGGAAAAATCACCAACATGCTCACCAATTCATAAGAACAATGCAAAAACTAAACCTCAACTACACACCAGTCAACATTCTTCCCATCACAGGCAAAGCAATGCTATGAATAATTTCAAATCAACATTTTTGTAAATCTCTGACCATCAGTTTGGTTTGCGCACAAGTCATTCATGACACCTTGGCCATTGAGCTTCTTCTATATCAGCAAATTGGATGAATGTCCAAAATCTCAACCAAGAGATACAGGGTGTTCCAAAAAGACCTGGACACCTTTGGTTGATATATTTAGTCCCACAAATAATACACCGATACCCTTTGTTTTATATGAAACAGAAACTCATGTATAAGTTTTCTATATTTTCAGGTCTGGTGGTTTATTCCTTACGATAATTCATGGACTGGTGTTTGTTTGTTTATCGTGCTACCACTCCTCCTCCAGTTCTGGGCCGATTACGTCCAGACTTGGTACATAGGATCAGCATAACCCCAATTAATGTATGGGGGTGTTTTTTATCTTTGCCGGTGGTCTTGGGGGGAGGGTACATATATTTTTTTTGTTTGTTTATTTTTATTTTATATATATATATACAAACATACATAGAAACATACATACAAACATACATACATACACTCACAAATACCATCCATCGCTTCACTGAAGGGAATACTGAGAGGGGTGAAAAAAGAGGGGGGGAGGAGGAGCAAGGAAGGGAGTGAGAACAAGGAGGGAGGGAGAGTAATGAGGGGTGAATGAAAGGCAGGCAGCGAGAAGTGAAGAGGAAGGGAAGGCAGACGTGCGGTGAAGCGTTCATTACAATTCATAATGCCTCATCAAAATGCTTCTGCATCGAATCACAGTGAGGAGGGAAACAAAATAATGTCTGAAATCCATTTTCCCCCGGTCATAAGAGGGCCAGTCAATCAGTAACCTTAAACTGGTGATACAAATTTGAGAATATAGTGTGTGTAGTTGTCGACGACATATGTTATATTTATGGGTAAGAGTCATGTTTTGCCTGTTTTAGATCTGGCAACATTGAGTGTATGATATCAGTAGAGCAGTTCCAAGATGGCAGCTTCCTTAGAAGCATGCACCAGGGAGGAGCAACGTTCTGTGATCCGCTTCTTGGGAAGTGAGGTTGTAAATCCCAGTGGAATCCATCGCAGAATGAAGATGCAATATGATGACGCATGTTTATCGCTGCAGCAGGTGTACGACTGGGACAGGAAATTTGAAAGTGGAGTACCCAGTGTGGCAGACGCTGCTCGCTTGGGCCAGCCTCACACAGCCAACACACCAGAAATGGTTGCAGGAGTTGAACGTGTGCTAAGGGAAAACCGTCACATTACGATGGAAGAAGTGGTCTCCGAATTGAACATTAGTCATGGTTCAGCAGACCATATCATTCACAACGTGCTGGGGTTCCGCAAAGTGTCTGCAAGGTGGGTGCCGAGACAACACACACCCGAACTGAAAGAACAGCGAGTGGACGCATGTGAAGAATTTCTGTGACGTTACGAAATAGAAGGCGACGATTTCTTGCAGTGCGTAGTGACTGTGGATGAAAGCTGGGTCCACTACTTTCAGCCAGAAACAGAGGGCAAGCAAAGAGTGGTGAAGTCCAAAATCCATTCAACTTCACAGAAGTCCAAAAAATTCTGCACACAGCCGTCCACTGGAAAAGTGATGCTGACGCTCATCTGGGATAGCCGAGGCCCACTCGAAGAGCATTACATGCCCAGAGGGACCACAGTCACTAGTGCATCATACTGTGACCTCCGTAAACATCATCTGCAACCAGAAATCAGATCAAAACATCGTGGACTACTCACTTCCAGTGTTTTGCTGCAGCATGACAATGCTCGCCTGGTGTTGGCTTAATGGTTAGGCGGATGGGTTTGGGATCCTAGGATCCTGAGTTCAAATCCCCCATGGTTGTTGAATTAATACCAGGTGGGGTTGACTCTGCCTGCCATCCTTCCGTGGTCGGCAAAATGAGTGCCAGCTTGCTGGTATCCTGTGTTGGAGTGGTGATCTGTCCAGGGTTGTGCCCAATAGCCAAGGAGACTGCTTAGGCAGCACGAGCGCTCTGCACAGTGTATGGTCCCAATGGATGGATGAATGGACAATGCTCGGCCCCACACTGGTTCATGCTACAGCTGCAACAATCGAGGACATGCATTTTGAGTGTCTTCCTCATCCACCCTACTCATCAGACCTTGCCCCTTCAGATTACCACATATTTGGGCCACTTAAAGAGGCGCTTGGTGGAACCACTTTCCGATCCGACGAAGAGGTCCAAGAGGCGATGCACGAATGGCTACACAAGCAGCCAAAAGATGATTTTTTTTTCTCGAGGAATTCAGGTCTCAGTAAAGCACTGGAAAAAAATGCATTGAACGCAATGGAGATCATGTTGAAAAAAATAGCACAGTTGTTACACACGTCCATGCAATAAACAATTCGTGAAAAATATTTGAAAGTTACTTATTGACTGGCCCTCGTACTATAAATACCACCCAGAGACAAACTCCTGTCCGGACGCGACCGGAAACAAACTCCTGTCCGGACACAAACACCGCCTGGACGCGTCTGGAAACAAACACTGCCCGGACATAAGCACCATTCAGATACATCCAGAAAGTGGGAGAGAGGGAGAGGGAGAGGGAGAGGGCGGGGGAGGAGGGTGCTGCACTGTATTGGGAGGGGGTAGAGCAATAATGGGACAAAAAGAGAGAGGGGTGGTGGTTGGGAAGTGAGTAGAGAGAATATGTTATGCTTTATGAACGACACGACACGACACGACACACACACACCGGCTCGAGTCTAGTGTTGACAGCCATCATAGCCACAAGAAGAGACCTCAGTGAAGGGTTGTAATTGCTGGTGCGAGTTTGCAAGGCACTGCAGTGACAAAAGCTGCGGAAATTACTAACATGTTCCGAGGAACTGTCTCAATCAGGAAATGTCTCAAAGAAGGAGCAAAGGCATCATCAAAGGGCAATGATGGGCGGAAGCACATACTCGACAAGTGTGATGCATGGCCATTAGTCTAGACTGTGAGGCGAAACAGGGGGAAGCTTGGCATGAGTCTTCACGAACCGGCTGGCCAGGCCTGACGTTCTACTAGTTGGCGCAGGAATTTGGAATTTGGCCATGGTGCCGGCAATAGCTCGCTTACTCTTCGTGAAGGACACCATGGGATCTTTAATGCCCAACAACTAATGCTGGCATATGGAACGCCCATTTGATGTCCATCCAAGGGACGGCACTCACATTGATGAGTCACCCTGCACGTGAAACACCGGGCTGACAGTTTATAGCTGGGTCAGGACTTTATAGCTGGCTCGATGGCTTCGAAGTGAATGTGCATACCTCTCGGCCATCTTGTCAGCCCAGTAAACAAACTGTTACCAATGAATAAAAATACACTCAAAGCACCCTCAGAACCTCGATGGCTTAAATAAACAATGCCTTATTTCTTTCACTCAGTGAGGACGAGACAAAATAACCTGCGACGTGGATGTCAAGCCGGCTTATCGGACGCAGCCGTCGGGTGATGAATGGGCTGCGCTGATTGGTTGACCGCACTGCACAGTAATTGCCGCTGACGTCCCATCGAGACTGGCAGCACTGCACAGTATTTGATCCCGGCGACGTCCAGCGAAGAATGGCAAGTCATGGAAAGTGCATGCAGGGACAGATGTACATTGGGGAAAAGTTTTAAGATGGTAGGAAGGAGGGAAAGGTGGGGCTTAGACACAAACATTCGGGCAGGGGAAGACAAGGACTTCTGAACACGTACTCGACACTATCTCATTAATTAGAGCAATTACTGTACATATGCTTATGCTGACACATAATGAGATAACTATATTAATTTATGCTCCATTTACCCCTGACACCAGATCCGTAACAAGATTTTTTTCACGGCATGCAAATTTGCCAATTATCCATCTCCACCCCCGAAAACATCGGAATACCAAGTTCTGAAATCAACCTCGCAAGAAATTTAGAATGATCCTCGGTACAGCGGTCAATCTTGGCTTTCTTGGAGATGCAGGTATCTTTCCTAATTCAAATACGTGCTCTTCTGACAGTATAGATATTCTGTTTTGTTGTTATCAGAGTTCCAGCTCCTTCTTTTACTTGTGCAGACATTCCCCAAAAAATAAAAATAAATGCCTTTCTAGTCATTGAATTAAAAGCACTTGTTAAAGTAGAGTGTGCGTGTCACACAACAGAAAATGTGTGGCTATTATTGAATAATTAAAAGCGCGTGGCATCGTTGGAAAGAATCAAGATGAACATGGTTATTTCAAATTAAAAGGAAGCATCACACAATCGCAAGTTGTATATTTTTGAAAATTAACATAGCTGCAGACATTTTGCAACGGTCGTTGAAGAGCAGATCTCTTTTTAAAAAACATCGTGGTGTATCAGTGTCGCTTGTCGTAGGAATGGATAAAAAAAAAATATCCTTACAGTGTACACGAAGGAAATTTCAATGATGGCAGAGATAAATTCCTAATTTTGTACAATATTATTACAACTTCCCTCTGCACAACCGTTTCATTTTTGTCAAGATACTCCGAATAATGCTAAATCAAAGCCAGTTGGACACCACTCAAGGGAAATTGTATTTAACTGCAACGCGTGCACATTTATATATGGTGGGTACATTTTAAAGTGGGCATTCTATATTACGCGAAGAAAAGCGTGTTGAAGCACACGTGCCGAATGATAATGCAACCGTTCCTTAAAAAAAACCTCGTCGATTTTCCTCTCTCGTACTGCTCGCCTGCTTCTGCACTGATAAAGCGCTAATCCGAGTATGGCCATGCAGAAATGGAAAGGAGATCATCGTACAGCCATTTATGAGTCGCATCGATCATTTTTGTCCCTTCGTCGTGATGTAGTATCTAAGCAAGTTCAAAGAGAACATTACTTTTCGCTGCAAAGTCCACGCCCCTCAAAAAAGATAAACGGACATATTGTCAGCACAAACAGTCGGTGGTCAGCACGTGGCAAGTTCCCTTGAAAATAAACAAGCAGGCACATAAAAAGGCATCGAAAGTGTTAATACCGAGGGCCTTGGCATTTCAAAGTACACGATTCCAGACGTGCAATCAAAGTTCTGACCACAGGTGGTTTGCTTTTAGGCTCAAAACAGTGGTTTCCAAACAAACGGCAGATTGACTATGGACAACAAATGAATCCAACGGCTTCAGTCTTCTTTTGGCAAGTTACGAGTTTACGCGACTATTATCCAGCGGTAATAGGCTTCGTTTCCAAGAGACGATTTAAACAATGGTACGGGTAATAAATCCGTGATGTTCTTTTCCAGTTTCGCTCCTTTTACACCTGCAATTCGACCTCTTCATACGAGTGCTTGCATTACTTTGATGCAAGTAAAAATAAAAGAACATTCGGTATTACTGCAAACCAACTTTACAGTGAAAGGGCTAAAGAGAACACTATAATAACCAAAAGGAAAAGAAGCAAGGGGAGGAAAAAAAACAACCTTTCTACGAACATTTTGATACAATTAAACAAAAATTAACTTTCTTCCCAAATCAATTTTAGCCATAACAACCAATGCTGCACAATAAACCTAGCAAACTGAATAAAACCAAAAGGAGAATGAAGACGGTGCATTGCAATGCAAACGAGCGGTTCAAACAAAATGACAGGGGCAGAGTTACAAATCGGCGGGAACATTTTCCTGTTGTGTGCTTATCAGCCCTGCCAGTGAATGATGGTTCAGGGTTTTCCCCACATACAGTCGTGGCCAAAAATATTGTGACCCTTGCGCGTTTTTTCAAACAACACACAATTTTCTCGAAAAAATAAGTTGAAATTGACAAAAGTATTTGGTCTCCACAATTCTTTATTTCACTGTTAATATTACAGAACCTTTGTTTTTGATTCAGAACTTAATATATCCTTTTAAATCAGAAAATAAAAATAAATGGCATTGACAAAGTTATTGACACCCTCGACTTGATATTTGGTAGCACAGCCTTTGGACAAAATAACTGCAGTCAAGCGCTTCCTATAGCCATGAATGAGCTTCCTACACATCTCTACTGTCAGTTTGGCCCTCTCTTCTTGTGCAAACTGCTCCAGTTCTCCCAACTGGTGTTTTCAGATCTCCCCCGCAGGTGTTGAATGGGATTTACATCTGGACTCATTGCTGGCCACTTAAGAACAGTCCAGCGTTTTGTCTTGAACCATTCCTGGGTGCTTTTTAAGTGTGTTTGGGGTCATTGTCCTGCTGCAAGACCCATGACCTTCAACGAAGACCCAGCTTTCTGACACTGGGTTGAACATTGCGCACCAAAATGCCTCGGTAATCTCCTGATTTCATGATGCCGTGCACACATTCAAGGCACCCAGTGCCAGAGGCAGCACAGCAACCCCAAAAACATCACTGAACCTCCTCCATGTTTGACTGTCGGGAAGGTGTTCTTTTCTTTGAAAGCTTCATTTTGTTTTCTGTAAATATAGAGATGATGTGCTTCTGTAAAAAAAAAAAAGCTCTAATTTGGTCTCATCTGTACATAGGACGTTCTCCCAGAAGGATCTTGGCTTGTTCAGGTGTGTTTTGGCAAACTCCAGTCGGGCTTTCTTATGTCTCTCTCTCAGCAGTGGGGTCCTCCTGGGTCTCCTACCATAGAAACCCGTTTAATTGAGTTGGCGACAGATGGGGCAAGTTGAAACTGTCGTACCTTGTGTCTGAAGGTCAACTTGAATTTGTTTGGCAGTTGATTGAGGTGCTTTCTCCACCAATCAAACAATCCTTCGCTGCAAACTTCGATCAAGTTTTCTCTTGCGGCCACATCCAGGGAGGATGGCTACAGTGCCATGGACCTTAAACTTCCTGATAACATTGCGTACGGTGGACACAGGAACATCAATGTCTCTGGAGACGGCTTGTAGCCTTGACATTGTCCGTGCTCGGCTAAAATCTTGTATCTGACCTCCTCAGACAATTCTCTGGTTTTCTTTCTTTTCTCCATGCTCATTGCGGTTCACACAGTGACACAAAACGGCAGAACGACTCCTTTTCTCTATTCAAACTGGTTGAATGAGTGATTTTATATTGCAGACATCTGCAACTCACCGCAGGTGAGTTCAATTCCAAAGTAAAGGAGAATCACCTGCCTGAAATCAAATTATTTGGAACAACTTCTTAAAAGGTGCCAATAACATTGTCTGGGCCATTTTAGGATTTATGTGTGGAATAAGTTAAGATATTGTAATTTTTTCAGCTTTTTTTGTTTTGTTCCACTGCAAACCAAAAAAAATACATATGTGGATACCAAAAATAATTTTTTATTTCAACAATTTTCTGGAAGAAATGGTGCATTATTTGAAAAAAGTCCAAGGGTATCAATACTTTTGGTCACGACTGTATCTCTCTCTGGCTATTCTCAGAGAGGCCCCACGGTGCCAGCGAGTCCGGCAGTTCACTGGGGCAGATTGGCAGGGACTGGAAGCAACCATCGCTCTTCAGAACTAGTCTCCCATATCTAATGCCCCCAGATATAAACTCAGCCTGGGAAGTCTTCCACAGCAACCTGCTCTTTCTCATGCACAGATCCATCCCATCTCGTCTTCAGTTATCCTGCCCATCTTCCCACCAATAGTACACTGAATCCTGTGGTGAGGCAGTTGCTCTGAAACAACTTGCATCGGGCAAATCGAACACAAGACAACCTCAGCTCATTCAACAAAGACGGCAACAAGTGTGCGTCCACTCTTAGGAAAGCCAGAAAACAACGTCTCTCCAATCTCAAGATTGGAATTTCAAACTTGTCTCCCTCCTCTAAAACCTGGTGGCATCTTGTTAAGTCTGTCTCCGGTGTATGCCCCTCTTCCATCCCTTCCCTCTCTTCAAATGGCACCACATTGGACTGCGCTCGTGAAAAGGCCGAATGCCTCAATCCTGTTTTACTTCCAAATATTGTGTACCGAATAACTTGCTCTCTGTACCCACCCTTCCCAGTCACACCCCACTGCCATTGGACTCTGTCTTTTGCGCATGAGAAGGCGAAGAAGTTTGTGGACACCCTCGACTCCGACACTGCAACTGGACAGGACGGCATCAGCTCACGTGTCCTAAAAACTGCTATGCTGTGCTTGCACTTCCTCCGTCTCCCCTTTTCACGCTATCATAATGCCCTCAGTCATCTTCCGTCTGCTTGGAAGTCCGCCATCATCACCGCAATAAATAAGCAATGTGCAAAAGCTGATCCCCTTAACTACAGACCAATTAGCCTCCTTCCAATCACCAGCAAGGTCATGGAATAAATCATCGCAGTCGACAAAATCCTTCCTTTTCTCCAACGACCTCATCTAAGATCATCAATTTGGTTTCAGATCAGGTCACTCGACCTAGGACACGCTGCTTCTACTCTCCCAACAATGGTTGGAGGTCCTTAATAGCTCTCTCCAAAAGAACTGTCTGGCACACCCTCCCGTCTACTTTATTCACAAACCGCCCCATCTACAGTGCCTTCAGAAAGTATTCATACCTCTCAACATTTGTCACATTTTGTTGTGTTACAGCCTGAATTTAAAATGGATTGAAGTTAATTTTTTGTCACTGATCAACACAAAATACCCCATATTAAGTCAAAGTGAAAACCTGTTTGTAGAATTTTTTTAAACAAGTTAATTAAAAATGAAAAACTGAAATGTCTTGTGTCAATAAGTATTCTCTGGCTTGCAATGAGTCCCTTTGCTATGACACTCCCAATTGAACTCAAGTGCATCCAATTTCCTTTGATCATCCATGAGATGTCTCCACAACTTGAATGGAAGTCCACCTGTGGCCAATTCAATTGATTGGACATGACTTAGAAAGAAACACCTCTTTCTAAATAAGGTCCCACAGTTGACAGTGCATGTCAGAGCAGAAACTCCACCATGAAGTACCAAGGAACTGTCCGTAGAACTCCGAGATAGAATTGTGAGGAAGCATAGATCTGGGGAAGGGTATGAAAACAATTTCTAGAGTGTTTGAAGTTCCCAAGAGCACAGTGAGCTCCGTAATTCAGGAATGGAAAGAATATGGAACTACCCAGGTTCTTTTTAGAGCTGGTCGTCCGACCAAACTGAGCAACTGGGCAAAAAGACCTTGGCCAGGGAGGTGACGACAAACCAATTGACCACTCTGACGGAACTAGAGTTTCTCGGCTGAGATGGGAGAACTTGTTGGAAGGACAACAATCTCTGCAGCACTTCACAAATCTAGGCTTAATGGGAGAGTGGACAGACGGAAGCCACTCCTGAGAAAAAGGCACATGACAGCACACCTGGAGTTTGCAAAAAAAAAGGCACGTGAAAGACTTTGAGAACACGAGGTAAAAGATTCTGTGGACTGATGAGACGAAAATTGAACTCTTTGGCCTGAATGCAAAGTGCTACGTCTGGCAGAAACAGATAAGAGCTCATTACCCATCTGACATCATCCCTACAGTGAAGCATGGTGGTGGCATGCCATTGAGATGCTTTTCAGCGGCAAGGACTGGGAGACTTGTAAGGACAGAGGGGACAATGAATAGAGCCGAATACAGGCAAAACCTTTCGGAGAACCTGCTCCACAGTACAAAATACCTACGACTGCGGCGAAGATTTATGTTCCAACAGGACAATGAGTCAATGACCCCAAGCATACAGCCAAAGCAACACTGGAATGGCTTCAGAACAAGAACGTGAAAGTCCTTGAGTGACCCAGCCAAAGCCCAGACTTGAAGATTGCTGTTCGCCGACGCTCCCCGTCCAACTTGACAGAGCTCAAGCAGATCTGCGAGGAAGTATGTGAGAAAACCCCCAAATCCAGATGTAAAAGCTGATACAGACGTACCCAAAGAGACTCGAAGCTGTAATCGCTGCCAAAGGCACTTCCACAAAGTACTTTATTGACTCAGGGGGGTTGAATACTTATTGACTCAAAACATTTCAGCTCTTCATTTTTCATTGATTTGTAAAAATTTCCAAAAACATTTCACTTTGTCATTATGGGGTATTTCGTGTAGATCGGTCAAAAAAATTTCAATGGAATCCATTTTAAATTCAGGCTGTAACTCAACAAAATGTGAAAAAAGTCGAGGGGTGTGAATACTTTCTGAAGGCACTGTACTTTCACAAACCTTCCTATCTGCTTTAAAAAAACAAAAACAAGCCTCCCATCTGCTTTTTCCTCTTGAAGAAGTTGAGACGCTCAAACTCTTGGGTCTCACAATATATCAGTCACGATCTTCAAGTAGCATCAAGTAGCAACACACTCCAATCCGAAGTTGGTGTCCAAAGCCAGCCAACGACTGGGCATCCTCCGTCGTGCTAAGTTCTTCCGTGGCACACCTGAACTCTCATCCACATAGAAAGC
The DNA here is from genome assembly GCA_035128595.1 of Eptatretus atami. Classification (NCBI taxonomy): domain Eukaryota; kingdom Metazoa; phylum Chordata; class Myxini; order Myxiniformes; family Myxinidae; genus Eptatretus; species Eptatretus atami. Next base: position 83,935,379 of record CM068952.1, read on the forward strand.
CTTCGTCCACAGCTTGATGTAGGACTGCTCTAGCTCTGGGCTAGCGCACCTGCCTCACACCTTGCTTAGGCTGATGCCATGGAAACCAAAGCTTTCGAGATCATTGGAATCTCCCGCGACGAAGCCGACTCGATGGGCCTTTCACTTTCCCGTCACAGAGAAGTCGGTGTTCTCCGTCTTTTACCACCTCCTTTCTGGTCTTGCACCCTCTGCTCTTTTTGTGCTTTGTTCCCCCCAGGTTTCTACAGGGCACACGTGGTCCATCCGCAACCTTCTTCTGGTGCAACTGTCAAAATCCAGAACCACTGCTCACCTCCACACATTCGTTTCTTTTTTTCCCCCCACCTGTGGAACCAACTTCTACATTCTCTTCAATCCCATTCTCCCCATTCAGGTCTTCATGATAGCTGTTCTCCACCATCTCAGGTCATCCCCCATCCAAAGCCATGATCTAGTCTACCCCCGTTTAAAACTCCCCACCCCCCCCTCCCGACTCCCAAGCCTACCTCCTTCCAATTTTTTCTTCCTGAGAGTTTGCTTCTGTACCCATCTTAACCAACCTGTGTGTCCTTCTGTCCCCTCATTCTTCCACACATCCCTTAGTCATCCATCTCCCTCTATTTTGCCCCTCAACCCTGCTGTTGGGTCATCTCAGCATGGGTTAAGAAATTGCTGAGAAATTCCGAAACAATGCAAAAAAATTCAACGTCTGAGACATACCTACGCTGATGCTACTCCCCAAGAGCTTGCCCCTCTCTTTCTACTGTTCCTTTTATTTTGTTGCGTCCTGATCCGTTCTGTGTTCCAAGTCTTTCACGAGCCTTGACTTGACAAAATACAGAAGATATTACCATGCGTCGATTCCCCCACCCGCAATACAATTTTTCCCCTTAAAAGTGCTGACAGTGATCTTCAAGGTGGATTGCTGCTGCAGTCAGGCAGTCAGATGTATTAATAAAGGGATTAGATAGAAGACAAAAATAACAGATGGAGGAACAGACAACGTTGCAATTTAAAAATTGAAACTTACCGCCATTATACAAATCACAATGCGAGGCTGTGGATCATGGGGAATGCTAAATATTAATCAGTAGCTCTTCAAAACCTTTTCGGTTTAATTGACAATAAGCATTATAAAAGTATGATCTACAAATCTGGAATCAAACGCCAAAGCCGTATCACTGGCATCTGGTGTCTACAGCCATATGTTAGAAAGACAAACTAGAAAACAGAAATAGACGTTGATGGATATGTCTCTGCCGCATCGGATGTGCGGTGCCGCATCGAAAAACACTGTGATGTTCGTTGCCATTAAAGGTCGCATGAAAAATTTAAGGTCACATGAGAGGGTGTATGAGAGAGAAAAATAAAATAAAATAGAAGTAGAAGAGAGCCAACATCAGATGCATACCACAAAATGCAAATAAGATTCTCAATTGATTGGAAGGAGCTAAATGGTAGCAGCCTCATTGGAGGTGGTGGGGGGGGGACAAAACCCAAAAAACAATTATGCTTGATAAGAATAATAAAAACATAGAACAGTAAAAGAAGACAAAAGCAATCATGTGAGAGAACAGCAGAGAACAAAGGAGAACTAAACTTACCTTCCCTTCTTTGGTTTCTTAGCAGGTTAACCTTTTCGATCCGAGTGAGCAGTTCTCCATCCTCGGCTGCAATAAAAACGACAGGCTTGCACGGCTACACTCGACACAAGTACTCCAGATGGCTATTTGCTCAAAAAAATAATATGAGGAAGCCAAGCTGATACCGGCGTATTCCTGACAAACCGAATTCATGGAATAATCAAAACATTCTTACGGTGCTATATGCAATTTCCGTGTTCACACTCTGCTGGCTGATTTAAAAGAACACCATGCACTTTCCAACCATTCGACTTGCTTTGCAGGCAGCGGCTTCCGCAGATTAATGCAAATGCTAATACCATGTAATTACAAAAAAAAAAACCTCTGCTATATTAACTTGGGATTTTAATTCTTGTGAAACCCCACGTGCATTGCAGTATATAACCAAACAGAACCGTACTTGCACTTCATTACTCTTTTCCTCCTTGAGGTGCATATCAGTAAATAATCAGAGAGAGTTTGGGTGGGTAAGGAGGGGGAGATGGGAAGCGAGGTGGTGGGTGGTGGGGGTGGATTGAAGTAAGAAAAGAAAAGAAAAAAGTGAAAACATGGAAGAAATGGGAGGGGAGTGGGACTGGGGTAGGGGGTTGAGAGAGAACGAATAAGAAGAGGAGACGGGGATAACAACACGGTCACGGTAGGATGATGAATGGAGAATACACAACCCCAATGTGGCAGGCAACAGGGCGTCAAAGGTGAAATGTATATGATACTTAACAAGGAGAAAAAAAATTTAAAAGACGTAAAATGTCATCGCCACCGTGGTTTTAGTAATTTCGCTGTACGGAGTTTAAGGGCGAGCCCACATTCATTTACATGGAAAATGGCCAACAGTCGACCTGTCGGCCATCTTTGATCGGATCGCAACATAAAGTGAGGCGCACGTGTATGCCATCATGCGCTGTGCATGTGCCAAGCTTGAACAAAATCGGACCATGCATGTTCAGGAAATGGTTGGGGATATGTTTAAGGAACAAAATGGCCCCAAGTCAGCCATATCATAGATCCGATCACAAAAAAAAGAAGCAGTCATAGACTGGTACTTACGAAATCGTCAACTTGACCTCTGACCTTGTCTAATAAAAGCTGTTCTAGAGAAGGTAGCGACGCAAACCAGAAGTTTCTACGATGATTCTGTACCAAACCATCAACTTCTTCCGTCTCGAGTTACGTGGATTAACGTAATGTAAAGGTCACATCGACGCCCCCCCCCCACCCCAACTCGAAAGGACGCCGGGGCGAGCGCGATGACGTCAGCGCGCACACGCAAAACCTTTACGTGACCAACGACGCGTCTGCTCGAGCGCGCGCTGCGCCACGTGACGACCGTGAGGCGGCGGATGAAATATATTTATACAATCTTAAAACGTCTCCAAAACATCCGATTTTTACCAGAATTTCGACAACCGAGTGTTAAGCGTCCTAAGCGATCGCAAAAACGAAGACAAAATTAAAATCGAAGTTAAAACGAACTCGTAACGTGAGCGAAGCAAAAATACTCCATTTCTCCACAGGAATTTACGGAATTATTTAATATTATTTGAGAACACTGGAATTTTAAAAACAGCCGTAACTCGACAATTGACACAAATTCCGCCGAACTTACCTCGATCTTCCAAACTCACACTCCGTCAACAATACCTGTGGTATTTTTCTCGAGTTATCATGTTTTGGATGTTGACCTCACGTGACCTTGACCTTTGACCGATTTTGACCAAAATCTAATCAGCACTAGCCATCACCCTCCTGAATCGCGTGGTGTAATTTGACATTGGTAGCTTCTTCTGTTCTCGAGTTATCGTGCCTACAAACAAACAAACACACACACAAACAAACACCAAAACAACACACAAACCAAGCAGATGACGGAAGTCATCAATATACTTACGAAATCTAAAATGACGAGCATATGTAAGCCATCATTCATTATGTGCGTGCCAAGTTTGAACAACAAAGGTAAATGCACGTCTGAGAAATGGTTGAGGATGCGTTCAGCATCGGTCTTTCGACAACTAAAAAGACCGCCAGTCGACCATCTTTGATGGAATCGCAAAACAAAATGATGTGCATATGGATACCATCATGTGTGTCTTTGTGCCAAGTACGAATAAAAGCGGTCCATACAAGTCCGAGATACAGTTGCAGACGCATGCACGGATACAAAAATAGAGACCAAATCCATAAGCCCCCTT
>CM068952.1:83941799-83955047 GCA_035128595.1 Eptatretus atami
GAAACAAAATAAACTAGAAGGGCACTCGGTAGTGCACATACCTCCGCCACTCAATGACTAATCCACAAGAACATATCGGGCCCATTACATTTTTGAGATATCGTGCTATATATCGTTTTTGGCCCCCTCTCTCTCTCAATCATGAAGAATCACTTAAAAATTTAAATAACTATCGTATCCGGATCCGGATTCGGATCTTCACCAAAACTGAATAAATTCTTCCTTATCACACACCCAACCTGTCCACCAAGTTTCATCCGAATCCGTCCCCAACTTTTTGAGATACCCTGTACACAAACAAACAAATAAAGACAGACAGACAGACAAACAGGCAGGAAGGGGTGAAAACATAACCTCCTGCACCTTCGGTGGCAGAGGTAACTAGAAAGAACATGCAAAGCCCCTTCCACTTTGTATTCTGACTTCTTCCATATGATGAAAAGTACTTTTGACCTTTCGTCGAAATTCTTAATTTGTCTTCTCTATATTGTCAAAATAAAGCTTTGTTGGAAATTTGATTCCAAAAGCTCAAATGATAATTAAAATTTCACGTCAATTGGATGAAAATTGACAATTTTATGTCACGCTGACCTTTGACCTTTTGACCAAATTATTCATTTGTCTTCTCCATATTCTCATCGTGAAGCTTTGTTGAAAATTTGTCACAAACAAGTTTTACAGCCCACTTGGGGAGCGCAGGCTGAACAGTTCACGTTTTGTATTCGACTGATAGGCCGGGACTGTATCAGTACCTTAACCAAAAATGTAACAAAACCAAAATCGAATCAGCTTGTTCTTGTCACCTACCCTACTCATCCAGAAAGTTTCGTCCGAATCTGTCCACAACTTTTTTTGAGATATCGTGCTCTACAGTATATCTGTATTGTCAAAAAATAATAATAATTTGGCCCCGTCTCTCAATGGTGAAGAATCACTTCGAAAAATCTCGTATCCAGATCCGAATCCAGATCTTCACCAAAATTGAATTAATTTGTCTTTGTCACACACACCCAACCTGTCCACAAAGTATGTTCAAATCCGTCCACAACTTTTTGAGATATTCTGCTCATAGACAGACACAGACAGACAGACAGACAGACAAATAGGGGTGAACACAACCTCCATCATCCACCTTCAGTGGGAGAAATAATACAAACATTTTTACAAACAATGTAAACCTAAACCATCTCATGCATATCAGTTAAAACCTCACAACAATGTAAATAACGAGTGTGCCAAAAGAAAAGAAAAACTCATTATGGAAAGTTACAGTTGGGCATTTTAATTTATTTATTTACTGCATTGTCGTTTTTATTGTTACCAAAGCCATCCGCCACCCTGTGTGTGGCAACTTGAGGACTCCTCCAATCGAAGGCCTTTGTACTTTGTAGAACTATTTGAGGAGTGCGTATGATTTTAAGGACAGAGTTAGCCAATCACACCAACCATTCATCAGGAATGAAAAATAAGTTAGCATTTGGCTTTGTTTCAATCACACACAAACAATTGGTTGTTTTTTTTTTCTTCTGCAGACTCTGTTATTACCAAGATCAATGCAGAGTGTTCACCAATTTTGCACTTGTGCCCAGTATTACACCGCAATGGTCTCAAAAAATGCAATTTGGGAAGCTGCAGCACAAAATGAGGCATTGCTGCGAAATCCTAATTACTAGTGGCGCGGCCACGGACCGAGCGCACAAGTATTGCGATGGTCCCATCTGTGGGTTTGTCTGCAGAGCAACCGGACGACATGGGCAGCTGGAATCGCCAAATTTAGCACAGAGCTTCATATAATTATCAACGTCTCGTACAACTTTAAGCTAACACGGAAAAATGCAAAATTAAAATTAGTACAGGACTATACTTACACCGCAGACACGCGACAGTATATTCAAGAAAATGGTTGGGATGGCACATTATAGAATCTTGGGGGGGAGTAAAAGAGTAACAGATCCGTCATTTTAAAGATTATATGTGGAGCAGTGACGGTTTCGTCAAGATGAAAATTCTTATGGCTTGTTTAAACAAAGATGCAACTGGACACAATGCAAAGGCACAATTCATGATTTTGATTCAAGTCTGAGAAAGAACTGGAAATAAGGAAACAGTCAAACGATAACTAGATCCGGCAAAGTTGTTTTCCTTTTGTTAATGGTCTGCTGGATGGGATCTTGAGTTATCGGTAAACAGTGATTCAAACAGGAGGGAATATTCGTTGGCATGGGGTACACCAGGGTTCAGAAAGTGTTTGCCAAGTGCACTATGAATACTTGATATCTTATCCTGAAATACAGCAGCAAATTAGTTCGCTTGTTGATGGAGACAAGAGTCAGTGCAGTTCATCCGAATGTATACGTTCATCAGTGAGGGAGAGAGAGCGCATAGCCATAGTATTTATCACCACTGATATAATGCATCACGATTAACGTTACAATGATGATTGTAAATTCTGCGAGGTGTTTGGGGTGATTGAGAATGGGAGTGGGGGGCGGGGGGAGGTTGTTTCAGGTAACTCATCCAAAACATTTACATCATTCAGATATTTTAACAAGAATATCAATTGATTACATACTGTTTCATTCAAAACCATTTCTAGCAGTTCCCCCTTAAAAATTGTTATCATAAACTTCAGCTCCGCAAACAATAACCAACTTTCATTCGCACCAATCAACGGGACAATCAACAAGTTAATTTCTTCGGAACAATAGGCTGGCGTTGTCGAAGAATAACTTGTCATCCACCAATTTGCACGGAAAATAAGCGCTGGAATAAAAACCAACGTTTCCTTCCAATTAAATGAAGTCTGCAAATTGCGAGACATGTGCAAACCTGGCAATAGTGCGAAGGAGAGTGGACCGAGCCTCGTTGTGGAACGTAATGACAACGCTGGTGGCCGGAAGGTTGGGTAACCATTTCTGAGACTTGCACCTGAGGAATGAAAAGAACCAAGTTCAAAGAGAATTTGACAAAGACTGCAATATGAACATTTAAACATGAAAGCCATGAAGAAAAGGTATGGGCCACCTCATCAACCGCCTGTGGCAACAAAGTCTATGTATGTTGTTGTGGCAACTAGGTCAATATAGGTGGTAATAGATATGGGAGGAAAGCAGGCAGCAACAACGCCAGGCAGCTATAGGTACAGCAAATAGAGTTTTAGGTTGTATTCGGAGGGGGTCATTGATAAATCAAAAGAGGTGGTTTAACATTGTACGGGAATTTAGTGAGGGTCACATCTATAGTTGTGTGCAGTTTTGGTCACCACATTCGAAGGACATGGATGCCTAGAGAGGGTTCAGCGCAGGGCTACTGATTGATTCCGAGCCGAGCTGGACTCAGCTTGTGAGGACGGCTGAAGGAGACAGGGCTTTGTTCACGAGATAAAGAGCGCGTTACGAGGAGATATGATAAGATGTTTAAGATAATGAAAGGTATAGATAAAATAAGGCAGATGAATTATTCACAGAGTAGACTGATAGGACCAGGGCCATAGCCTGAGAGTAAAGAAGAGAGAGTTAAGACGGTAGAAGGCAGAGGACTTTCACTCAGAGAGTAGTTAATATAGGAATGTCTCCCTGGAAAGGTAGTGGGCAGCAGAAACAGGAGATAAGTTTAAATTAGAATTAGATAGGTACTGGAAACTATGGAGATAGAGGGTATAGGGATGTTGACAGGACTTTTAGGTAGTTTGGCATTGATGGGTGATTGTGTACATGTGTATGGAGTGCTGTTGGTGGGGGGGGTCTTGTCAAGGGTGTTTGTGTAGTTGATGTTTGTTATGTTTTTTTTTTATTAAAAATAAAATAAATTAAATTTTAATAATAATAATAATAAATAATAAATTTCTTTTTTTAATTTCCTTGATCTTGTGCAGATAAATTAGTATGGTGTTCACGCAGGCATGATGGGCTGAATGGCCTCCACCTGTGTTAGATTTCCTTGTAACTTTGAAAAGCAGACGTGACTGTAAAATTCTCAGAGATTCACAAAATACTTGCAATGAAAAACACGGATTACAAAAAAACCCCTCCCTTTCAGATAAAACTGTGACAACCATGACGTTTCAAAACGTGCTTAGAGTTCTCTCTCCGTGGTACGAAAGAAACATTTGTGCAGTCTTTCTGTCGGAACTAGCAAGCTAGCTAGCTAGCATTGAGCACAGGTGCCATGTTTTCCAAGTGTATTTGGGACTTTCCATATTTATCTCCATCACCGAAGGTGGAAGGAGGTTATGTTTTCACCCATTTCTGTCTGCTTGTTGGGTGGTCGCTAGACTACCATTATTCTCAAGTTTTCCGTCTGTCTGTATGTATGTAATGGACAGCTCTGGAGGCCAGAGGAGTCCACCGATTTTGATGGAACTTGACTGGTAGGTTCATACCAGGATCTAGTTGTATGCTTTTGAGCACCGTTGCTATGGACGCCACCCTTGCCTAGCAACGAGACTTTGAAATTTTTGAAAAAATCCTAAAAAAAAATTATTTTTTTTTCGAAAATCAAAAATCGGCTTCCGCGCTTTTATGCGCACTATAATCAACCTCTTTGTCAAAAAATTTCAGCCCGATCCGTCAAAAACTGTATGACTAGTATGCAATTATATAGCGACCACCCATGTCGCCTACCGGCTTGTTTCTTTGTTTATTTGCTTGTGTGCAGGATATCTCAAAAAGGTGTGGACGGTTTCGGACGAAACTTGATGGACAGGTTTGGTGAGTAACAAGGATGCAAAATTGATTCAATCTTGGTGAATATCTGGATCGACATCTGGTACGAGAATTATTTAATTATTAAAGTGATTTTTCACCAATGAGAGATGGGCTGGAATGGGGTGGTGACCAAAAAAAAAGGTGGAAAAGATATATAGCATGATATTTCAAATTATATTGGGCCTGATATGTTCTACTTGATCAGGCATCGCGTGGCAGAGGTATGCGCTCTACCGAGCGGCCGTTCTAGTTTCAAATGAATAAGGTCATGGATCATGGTACATACCGCTTTGGAAGACAGAGGGGTATGTGTGTGCGTGTGTGTGTGTGTGTGTGTGAGAGAGATATGGAAAACAACTTTTTTTAAATGATATTAAAGGAGAGGAGCCAAAAATTCTCCATTTTGTGTCGATCATAAATGTCCAATTTAAGCGACTCATACATGCATGGCCTCAATACAAAAACGTTCCCAGAAAAGAATGACAAAACCACTCTACCGTGTGATCCATAAAATATTGAATGGACGTGACGTAGGCAAAGTACAACACTAGACACCACTTTACACTTTACTTTTTCAAAATTCTTTTTCTGACTCTCCTCGGATCTTATTTACCAAGCACAAGACTGAGGCGCAAGGAAGAGCAAGACAAAAAAATAGGATACGTGGTATCATTTTGAATCGGATAAAAGAGCAAGAAACGACAGAAAGGGAGGCCTGCGGGTTACTCAATGTGGAAAAGATCACGAGGGATGGAAGAGAACAAGATGGTGGTAGGCTGCCACCTTGAAGCTCTGAATGGAAGAATGTGTGGACTACATATACCAAGATTATTACACACGAACAGGGGTACCCGGCATTGCCCGGTGCTGTTCTAATCCTATTGGCATTTTGAAATAAAATTGCTTTTTCCCCATTTTTTTTGTGGGGGACTTAAAACACTTCCGCTACACCCACTAAAGAATGGGGTTGGGAATCATTTAATATTACCTTTCACAAAGCTACAAATGCATACAAAGGCTTAGACAAAACAGTGTTTAAAAAAATCCAACTTTTATTTTTTTTACAACATTTTCAAAAAACTTTTTTTTTGCCCAAAACACTCCCCGGCACTCACTGATGAAACTGGAAGTTTTAAGAAGATCCGTTTGGCTATCTCTGAGAAAAATGACGACAGACAGACAGACAAACATCTCTCATAGTATAGATAGGCAGAAAAAATGGGGGGGGGGGGCAAGGGGAGTGGAGGTGAGTAATAAGCCTGAATTTTAAGGTTAACGAGAAGGAGATAATTGCAGAATGCATGTCAGCTGATTGGCTGATGAGATGTTTGGAGCTGAAGAGCAGCAGGAAAAAAAGAAAAAGACTAGAAAGGAGATGGTAAGCAACGAGTGATCACCAACCTCTCTGCGATGAGGATTATCTAGTCTTGTGCCTCAACCTCTTGGTAATCTGGGCTGGATGCAATTGAACCAGAACCGGAGGAGGAAGAGCGCGACATAAAATAAAACACACACACAAACAAACACACTGGTCCGTGAAATATAGTGAGGACATATATATATATATTATATATATATATATATATTTAAATTTGTTACGGCTGTGGAAATTCGCAAACCACCATGAAGGGCCCGTAGGTGAGATATCTCTAAGTACATGTGTAGTTAGCCCCAAACCGTTGTTTAGAGGGAATTTATGTGATTCATTCGGGCTGCGACGCTTTGAGATAGCCGTTTTTCTGTTCTATCTTTATTTTGAACCAACCACGTCTCACCCGCAACCACCTTAACCACCAGCCAGCCATCGTCACCAACTGCAACCACGCTCCAACCTCAGACAACAACAACAACGCCAACAGCCACGACCTTTCCTTCACAACTCGCTCCCACATCATCGCATCATGCCATTCCCAAACGGCACCATGACCATCAAAGCACCACCAAAAACCCTCCACCACCCTCACCTCTCTCCTTTACGGCATTCCCGCACCACCTGTGAACACTGAGCGTCGGGCTGTCTTGGGCTCGTTCAGCGATACGCACCGAGCCGCGAGTGCAAATAGCGGCCTTTCCGAGGGAGAATTCGGATCAGGAACGCTACACGCCCACTTCTGATCCGTCCAATTAGGAAGCGCGGGGCGGCTTGGCCCCGCCTCCAGGCGCGTCTGTGTGAAAGCGAGATATGCAAATTCTAGGATCAGGGGAGATTCACGCCCCCTTTCCTCCGACCAATGGGCGAGGTGGCCCGCCCCGAGGTCATCCTGATCCGGATATTTGCATATTGTTTTCCCTGCCGGCCTATAAGAAGGCGAGCGCAAGGCAGAAAGAGTGAGAGTCAGTTTTTGGTTGGAGAGTCATCGGCAGAAGTGTGGCAGTGAGTCGAGTTGGTGGGAAGAGTGAGTGGAGTTTTTGGTTGGAGAACGGAGTCGAGTCGGGTGGCGAAGGCATCGAGTTGGGTTCTGCAGTCGGCTGAGGAGAATGTGGGAAGAGGCCAAGGAGCTCGGGTCCGAGGCAGGGAAGACGGCGGTCGGCGACGAGGTCGCGGTGGGATCGCTCGTCGCGGGACCCAAGCCAGCCAGCCATTCTCCTCCCCAGGGCATCAACAATTCCCCCTTTTCCCCCCGCGCTGAGAAAGTGCAAAAAGGGGGCCCCGTTCCCACCCCACTCCAAGCGTGTGCCAACGAAACCCGCGAAGGAGCACGAAGTCGGGGCACCGCCGCGCAGCCACATTTGCGGCTCGTCACGAGGACGCGGGTAGGACCCCCCGGTCTCGCGGGCCTGGCCGCTCCTTCAGGTCACGCGCACATATTGGCCTACAGGCCCGTCTGCCCCCTTGTCTTTGAGGGTGGCCTTTTCTTTTGCTTTCGAATGAATGTTGTTGGCGCCGTCTGTAAAGTAGAACTGTATAAGTGTTGCCGTGTGTGCGCGTAGTCGTGGGTAGATCTGCGTCGTCGTTGCTTTTGTTTGGGTTGATATATGTGCATTTTGACTGTATATGTGTGCTTTCCGTGGGCCGGGTAATAAATGTGCTTTGTGTCGAACTGTTTTCCCGTTTCGCTTCGTCTTTTCTTTAATTGAATCTCCATCCTGCTTCACGTAAAGGGTTCGTAGTGGGCTTAATACGCCCGATAATTAATCGGAACCGTGAGGCCGACGATAACACCGCTCGGTTACCCGATAGTATGTGAACGGGCCGCCCAAGCGGCTCGCGTCCGGAGTCGACCTGCGGCGAGGTGCAATCGCCCGGTTTACCATCCGCGTGGGTACTTAGGTAGGTCGAGTTTGGCGAACAACCCTATCCCACGCGGGTGGCCGATTGGCAGATCGTGGTGAGGTCGAAAGGCACACCATGACTAGCTCCCGGCATTAGTCCGAGAGGGTCACGACAGAATTGTCCGTCCGGTGGGCGACGTGCCGCGATTCGAGTCACGTGGCGCTTCGCACGCCGGCGGGCGCGAATTCGCACAATATATATATAACACAGGTAGCTGGGTACAAATGTGTTGTGTTCTTACTGTCAATGTAGGCAACCATACCACTGCCTTCTTGTATGCCCTTTTCATTGTGAACCTAATCTTTGGACTTGTTTCTTCGTAAAAAGATAAACTGTGTTCTCCAACACTGTTGTGATTTTAGTGGGGCAGATAACAGCAATTTTTGAGAGGAATCGTGCAAATGATGATACAAGCATCAAATTTGGCACATTTGTTCTCCAGGGGATTCTAATCAAATCTGCCTGATTGGCCATTTGAAAATCCAAATTTTGAAAATTTGAAAAAAAAACAAAACTTCAAAAAAGTCAAGATCACAAATCAATGTTGGATGCTGGCTAGGATTGGTGAATGTTTCAGAAACATCATCAAAGACGTTCCAAGTCTGCCATGCAGTTTTCTTCCATTTACCGCGGAAGGCAGACACGACGTCACATCCAGTGATCGCATGGAAGTATGGGATCCCTCTAGCTTTTCTAGGCCCTATTGCAGAAACTACCTCATGGACTGGAATCCATCGCGCCTTGGCTCCTTGGCCAAAGGCAATCCACATGTTCTCAAGACCTAGTTCCTGTAAGGATGGCAGTACAGATATTGCTATGACTAGTATGTCCGTGTCATTAGCCTTAATGATAATGGACTTGCTACCATCCATCGTGGCATCCCTGGCGTGTACAAATATTCGAGTGTCAGCTTCTTCATGACAACATGGAGACACAGCATCCAGTGACTTCCTTGTGTTGCTAATGGCATCTTCTCCTTTTGTGACAATGACTGTGCTTGTCGTCTGTGCTTCACACATCTTTTCCGCAAGGAAGTGAAACAGCTCAGTCTTGTTGCTGTCATCTCGAAGAAAGCTTCTCCAGTTACTTGGGGTCTCACTGGTTCCTGTCACTCTTCTTCTGATTCCTTGCCCCCCTTTTCGACCTTGCCTCGGACTTCAGACTTGACTTCTTGTACACATCAAAACTACGTCCACCCTCTCGTACCTGGCACCATAGGATTCCACCTTTGGGATGATGTCTTCTTTGGCATAGTCATCAAATATCTTTGAAGTGCGTGGAGGTAGGGCATTGATAAGTGCTGAGCCATCAATGATGACTGCATCTCCCCTTGGTTCTCTGTCTGGGATGTTCACTTGCGCTTCAATAATTTCAGCCAGCTGTGACTTCAAATATTTTTGAAGTTTTTTTTTTTTCTTCAAATTTTTCAAAATTTGGATTTTCAAATGGACATCGGGCAGATTTGATCAGAAAGCCCTGCAGAACAGAAATGCCAAATTTGATGCTTGTATCATAATTTGCACGATTTTTCTACTATCTACTACATATTTCTCTTATTATGGGCTGCACTATCACATTTGGTCAAAGTGAAGGCACACTGGGAAGGAGAAGCAGAAAAGGAGTGAGGGTGACAACTTCAGCAACACGCAGAGCAGTGCAGTGGACTCAGGGTAGAGGATAGCTGAAGGAGTTCAAGGCATGTCACCATAGTGACAGCACGGTCTCACGACAATAAAGGAGTCCTGAGGGTGCCACATCATGCAGGTTGCTGAGTTGACCTGGTCTTGAGATCCTTGTCAGCATCAGTAATGTTTAAAATGGCACAACTGAAGTGCAGATTTTCGAAGAATGATGGATATGTGATGAACCAAAACTGCTGCCTCAAGCCTCGTGTAGGACAAAGCACCTTCAACTCTACCTGTGGCTGACCCAGTTGAACCAACTATGAAAGCTAAATGGAACTCCTTTCTTCTCTCAATTGTACTGCTGAATCTTCCTTGCTGCTCAACTCTCTCAGAATCTCTCTACTGGTCTCCCCGAATCTCTCCAATTCAACTTCACTGTTGCCAGCACATCCTTGCAATAGTCTCTCGAAAGGCACCACCCATCGCTTCCATTTAACTCGGCAAACTTATCAGACAGCTGCCTCAAGTAACATAGAGTTTGAAACGGCCATTAGAAGAGGACAAGCAAATGCACATTCAAAAGCAGAGCCCACCTCTCGGCCAGCATTTCGTATTGGTTAAAGGGGAAGAAGAAAAAGTAGAATGCATCTTACTCACGAATCACTGCTCACCTTCATTCTTTCATTCCTCTTTTTTTTTCCTACCTTTAGAATAAACTCCCACACTCCGTTCAATCCCATTCTTCCCTCCAGGTCTTCAAATCAGCTGTTTACCATCACTTCTTATCTTCCCCCATCCAAAAACCTCGATCTTTTCTACCCCCGTTAATCCACCCAAAACCCACCTCCTTCAAATTCCCTGCCTTCCTTCCTGAAAGTTCCCTGTCGTGTAAGGTCCTGAAAGTCCCTGTATTATCCATCTTGTATACCTCGTGTTCCCCACCCCATCCATCTCCTTACACAGATCTAATGTCTCTGTTCCCCACTGTTTTGTCCTTCCCCCTCCTGCCCCTCTTGTCCACTGCCCCCCTTGTTTGTGCGTTGTGTGTTGGCTCTCTTACGAGCCTTGACAATGAAAAAAAATAAAAAAAAACTATAATGCAGCTATCGCATATCTGAGTATGTATATATGTGTGTGTGTGCTAACCCAGAAGTGCATGGGAAACTGAGGCTGAAATTAAATAGAAAAGATACAGGTAGTCCCTGACTTACAAACGGGTTACGTTCCTGCAGTCCGTTCGTAAATCGATTGGTACTCAGTCTCAGGTCGGAAATACTGCCGACAAAACCTACAATATGTGTACGTATACCTAACCAAGTAAGGTATGCAAAATAAAAACATTTTCCCTTGTTTGTTCCCTTTAACTACCATTATGTAACAATAATAAATAATACAATCTATAAACGTGTGTGTGTGTGTGTGTGTGTGGTGTGTGTGTGTGTGTGTGGTGTGTGTGTGTGTGTGTGTGTGTGTTTCCAAAACCATGAAACCTTGGGGACCCAAACTTTGCATGAGAGAACTCCAAGGAAGTACATCATGAAAATTGGGTGCTTGGGTAAATTTAAACATCTTTTTGAGGATAATTAACGGCTTACCTCCATTAAGGATTATCCTTGGCCAGCCCAATTCACCTCACAGTGGTCTTCATTCGGCCAAATCAAACACGCCTTGCCTTGGAAATTCCATATACTCTCACGGACTAAAGTACACTAGCGATACCGTGCACATGCACGGGATAGCAGTACAACATAGCTGGTAGCAGACGACAGACCATACACGGGGAATGACAAAAATACGCATTGTGCAAATTGAAGTGGTACTATGGAACGCCAAGACTTCCCAAACATTGTCGGATGTCCGCTAAGTGCCACAGCAATTTCATAGGGATCGTGTGACGGCGAGCCGAGTTTTTAGTGTGCAAGCTTGGTATATAATAGAGATAATCGAAATGTATCGGATTTGAGAATCGCATGTCACGGACAAAATAAGTGTCGAAATGTGGAGTGGATATGAAAATTTTAACAAATTAGCGATTTCTATCACGACGTGTATTGTTTTAAGCAAAGCATTAAGCTCAATTTTATTCCACTGTTCGGACATATATATATATATATATATATATATATATATATATATATATATATATATATATTATAGAAGAAGAGATTAAAGAATGTGCTGAAAGTGTAACTTCTCTCACGCCGACTCCCGTCTCCCTCCTCTCACGCCGACTCCCCTCTCCCTCCTCTCACGCCGATCCCCCCTCCCTCCTCTCACGCCGACTCCCCCCTCCCTCCTCTCACGCCGACTCCCCCCTCCCTCCTCTCACGCCGACTCCCCCTCCCTCCTCTCACACGCCGACTCCCCCTCCCTCCTCTCACGCCGACTCCCCTCCCTCCTCTCACGCCGACTCCCCTCTCCTCTCTTCACACCAACTCCCCCCTCCCTCCTCTCGCCGCCGACTCCCCCCTCCTCTCACGCGCGACTCCCCTCTCCCTCCTCTCACGCAGACTCCCTCTACCTCCCCTCACCTCTTCCCTCACCACGCTGACTTCCCTCTCCCTCCCCTCTCCTCCTCTCACGCCGACTCCCTCTCCTCCCTCATGCCGACTTCCTCTCCCTCCCTCCCTCATGCTGCCTCCTCCCCCTCCATCACACTGCCATCCCTCCCCTTCCCCTTCACGCTGCTCCCTTTCCCTCCCCCTCCCCTTCACTCCCCTACCCCTCACTCCCCTCCCCCTCCCCTCACTCCCCTCCCCCTTTCTCACTCCCCTCCCCCTCCCTCACTTCCCTCACCCACCCCCTTCCCCTCACACTGCAGCCCCATTCCCACCCCTAAAACTTCTTATTCTCCTCACTCCCCTCCCCTTCTCGCCACCCCTTTTCCTCACTCCCCTTCCTCTGCCAACCCCCCGCCCCACCTCCCGACCCCGGTCCTAATATTGCTAATCAGCGAAGCGACATGTTGTTTATTGCTAGAAATAACATAAAATAGAGAAAAAAAATTCATCTCCAGTTGTAAAATTCTCATCTTGTCTTTTATAATTGTTCTCAATTGGCAAACGATAAGGACGAACAAACGATAAGGACTAACAAACGATAAGACGAACAAACGATAAGGACTACAACAACGATAGGACGAACAAACGATAAGGACTAACAACGATAAGGACTAACAAACGATAAGGACGAACAAACGATAAGGATAACAAACGATAAGGACTAACAAACGATAAGGACGAAACAAACGATAAGGACTAACAAGTAAGGACAACAAACGATAAGGACTAACAAATGATAGGACGAACAAACGATAAGGACTAACAAACATAAGGACGAACAAACGATAAGGACTAACAAACGATAGAGGAACATAACAAACGATAAGGACTAACAAATGATAAGGACGAACAAACGATAAGGACTAACAAACGATAAGGACGAACAAACGATAAGGACTAACAAACGTAAGGACTAACAACGATAAGGACTAACAAATGATAAGGACGAACAACGATAAGGACTAACAAACGATAAGGACAACAAACGATAAGGACAAAACTAAGGACTAACAAACGATAAGACTAACAATGATAAGGACGAACAAACGATAAGGACTAACAAACGATAAGGACGAACACAT
>CM068952.1:83964528-83980092 GCA_035128595.1 Eptatretus atami
AATTTGATGCTTGTATCATCATTTGCACGATTCCTCTCAAAAATTGCTGTTATCTGCCCCACTACTTGGATGGACTTTAAAGTGGGCGTCCCGTCTTCCGGCATTAGTTGGACGACTGGACGTTACTAAAGATCCCACGATATCCATCATGAAGACTCGGTGAGCTATCGTCAAACATCCTGAATAAATTCCTAATTCCTGCTCCATCTTTCAGGAGCATTGCATTAGTGGCACAGCCATACCACCAGCAAATGATGCTACCCACACACAGTCATGTGTTCACACACAGTGAACAAAAAAAAAGAAAAAAAAGAAGTATATTAGTCAATTACATGAGAATAAGATGGGAAGATAGGAAAAAGGCCAGACACAAACATCAAGTCCTGCAAAGATGCAAAGAGATTCCACACAACCAGACCAAATGCAATGTGATTTTTTTTTATTCGTCACTTTCCATCTCTGCACAACAGAAAAAGAAAAACTTTGCAGAAGGAAAATGGCCAAAGCATATAATGCATGGGCCATTCAGAGAATGCCCTGACCCGTTACAAAGTGATTACACTGAAAGTTCATTTTTGCAATGGAGTGTGGAGAATAAATGCATTGGAGGTTTCAAGTTGCAGTGACAACACTCTGTAAGGCTCCAGGGACCATATACTATTAAATAAACAAAAATAATTAATCAAATGGAATTGTTAACTTGACTCTCCAGCATGGAGCTAAAAGCCAAACTATTATACTTAACACCTCATAATAAATCTCAATCTCTCTCTACCCCTCTCTCTTCCTTTTCCTCTTCAATCTCATAATTTCATAAACAACTACAAGGGCACTCGGTAGAGCGCATACCTCCGCCACGTAATGCCCGATCCACGAGAACATATCGGGCCCCACGCCCCATACATTTTTTTAATATCATGCGAAATATCGTTTTTGGCCCTAATCTCTCAATGGTGACTAATCACTTTTAAAATTAAATAATTCTCGTATCCAGATCC
Source organism: Eptatretus atami (assembly GCA_035128595.1). NCBI lineage: Eukaryota > Metazoa > Chordata > Myxini > Myxiniformes > Myxinidae > Eptatretus > Eptatretus atami. The sequence continues at coordinate 83,965,527 of CM068952.1, forward strand.
GGATTCGGATCTTCACCAAAATCGAGTTAACTCGTCGTGGTTCAGTACCCAACCTGTCCACCAAGTTTCATCCAAATCAGTCAACAACTTTTTGAGATATCGTGCTACATCTCGGTTTAGCCCGATCTCTCGATGGTGAAGAATCACTTAAAAAAATTATCAGATCGTGATACGGATTCGGATATCTTCACCAAAATTGAATCAATTCTTCCTTGTCACACACCCGTTTCCACCAAGTTTCGTCAAAATCCGTCCACAACTTTTTTCAGATGTTGTGCTAAATATCCTTTTTGGCCTATCTCTGAATGGTGAAGAATCACTTTAAATATTATATAGTAGTCGGATCCGGATCCGGATCTTTACCGAAAATCTAATCAGTTCGTCCTTGTCACACACCGAACCTGTCAACAAAATTTCATCCGGATCCGTCCACAACGTTTTGAGATATCCTACACACAGAGAGACAGACCATACAGACTACGGCCCGAGCTATCCGGAAAACTGATATCTAGATATAGAGCAAATGATGTCATATAGCGGATAGGAATCATTAAGATTATGCATATCAAATCTCATCCAGTTCCATCTACTGATAATACCTCGTATCCATTGTAATGAAAGGTACCGAAAATGCGTTTGAATGGAAATCCCCAAAGTTTGAGGGGGTGCTGTGGGGAACAAAGACTAATCGAAAATCCGGCTCGATCGTTTGTGCACAATGTATTCCAGACGATTAGTGTGAATTTTCATGACCATCCGACCATAACCTCGAGGAGTAGCATTGGTGAAGCACCTCCAGCTCTCGCATATTATCGATTTTGCACATATTGACCTTTGACCCCTGACCAGAGCGAAATCGGTCAATATGTCCTGAGGCAAAAGTTGTACTCATTGAGTACCCAACCTGCAAAGTTTCATTCGTATCGATGCACACCCTTGGTCGCTAGGGGGCCTTCAATTTCGCCAATTTCGCGCATACCAATGTAGGGGCGCTGCGAGTAAAGTATTCCATATATCACAAAAACCGGAATATATTTGATAGAGCATCACTGTAGATCATTCGTCCGGAAAATTCATAACGCACGTGGATAATGGCTTTCGGAATAATTCGTCGGAAACGGTACCCTTTTGAGATTGTGTGAAGTTTTCGGTTGTTCCTAGGAGACCAAGAGTCGTCCCTATCAACCATCCACAATTTCAAAGCACTAGGTCATAAGAGTACCTACCACCTTCTGAGGTCAAATCCCGCCCCACGTTTACTACCAATTATGCTGATACATGAAAACGAACAAACATCCAAACAAACAGACAGAATTACTGACAATAACAGGGTCCACCTATTGCTTCGGCGCAACCCAAGCAAAACAAACAAACAAACAAACAACAGACAGAGAGGGGTTAAAACATAACCTCCTTCACCTTCAGCAGCGAAGGTAAATAAACGAGCACAAAACCCGAAAAAACAAACAAACAAAAAAAATAAACAGCAGGAAGAACCAAACGATGCGCACAAAGGTCAGTGCCTCGGCAGACTGCAAACCTCTTGGAGGCCCAGCGAATGGAAATGTCAGCATTGTTGAGGCAAACAGTCATGAAAACGGAATTGTGCAGATAAAGTGACGGTGCAGACATCACAATCATTTGACGACACCTTTTTGTCATCTCTATACTCGGTGTTGTTAGTTGTTTGAGGACTTTAAAGATCCCTCAAGGTTTTTCACAAAAAGAAGACGAGTCGTCACTGGCACCCTGAACAGATTCTAAATTCCTGCCCAGCTGACTGGCCACTGGAGAGGCAATGGCAAACCGCCCAGTATCATCCTTGCCAAGAAATTCCATCAGCAGCACCGACGCTCTGCAAAGAGTATGGTATATCGATGATGATGACCATCAATAATAGTGCTGGGCTCAGAATGGAGAAAATGGACAAAAGAAACAGCTCGGTAATTTGGATATTTCAATTACATATGTCATACAAGGATATTATAAAGATGGGTTAAACAAAATATTGAACTCGTGCCACGGCTGAGACAGCACAGCAGCACATTTGAACCTGAATCGGAGAACTACACCCAGCCACACTGAGCTCTCGCCTGTGTTTTATGAATACAAGAACAAAAAATAAAAAAATAAAAATAAAAATCACCCACACAGACCACACTATTTTCCTTCAAGATGACACCTGTGTGACCACTCCACTATCACCCTAACCCAACAATGATGTGTGCCACCCTGCTACATCACATTCCCTACCCTTTAAAAGTTAGTGGTAAGGTACCCCTCCACCGTACCTTCCCTACCGCCAACCCTGCCCCTCCACTTTCCCAACTACTGGACTGCTTCACCAAAGTGCAACATCACCATGCCCCACTCAACTGCCAAAATATTGCCACATGTGTCGCACCACAAATGAGTCACCTTATCATCACATATGGTCACTCAAAATACCTCTGTCCAAACACTTCTTCATATGCTTTGGCTCTTGTTCCTCCACAGAACCCTTTAAACCACCAAAGCCACACAACTCATAATTATGTGCCAGCCTAACCATAACCACATCCGTACAAGTTTCGAATGTGCCTTCTCCCCAATGGAAAGGTGAGAGAAATCCAAAGTTGGACAAACAAATGAACAAACAAGAGAGCCGTCATGCAGAGCACGATACTTGCGAAATCCATTAACCAAATTTGACCTCAAAAATACTCGTTTGTTGGATTCAGTGACCTGATGTGCAAATCCTCTTCAAATTTCAAGTCAATGGGATGAAAATTGAGGATTTTAGAAATACCACCTTAGTTGTTGACCTTTCACCAATGTTGACCTTTCGGTCGATGTTGACCTCAAAAATAATAGGTTGGTTGAATTCAATGACCAAATATGCAACTCCTCTTCAAATTGAAAGTCAATCAGATGAAAATCGAGGATTTTAGAAATGATGAATTTGTTGACCTTTTGACCTCAAAAACAATCTGCTTCTTGCTCATGACGAACTCGACCATCTTCGATCTTCGCAAGTAACGAAACTTTTAAAAGGTTTAAAGTCAAGAGAAAAGATGACCGTATAACACACAAGTTGGGTCACCCGATGAAGATCGGCTTATTTGGACTTTCCGAAAACATCACGAAAGATTGAGGTTTAAAGAGAGAGGAGGAGATTGGGACCATACTCTGTGCAGAGCGTTGGTGCTGCTTAAGCAGTCTCCTTGGCCATTGGGCACAATCCTGGACGGGTCGCCACTCCGACACAGGATACCAGCATGCTGGCACTTCATTTTGCCGACCTCGGAAGGATGACAGGCCGAGCCAACCCACCTGGTATTAATTCAAACAGCTGAGCGGCTCAGGACTCTTCGATCCCAAGCCCACAACCCTCACCATTAAGCCAACACCAGGCATGAGGTTTAAAGCTGTAGCAAAAATTAACCCCGAAGTGCACCACAGCAATGTTTGGCCAAACCGCCTCGTTTCTTCTCAGCCTCATGTTGTTGTTTTTCTTCGAAGATTTTCAGACTTACACGTAGAGAATTGATTGAATTTTCTTGCGGGTGCTGCTCATGGCCTGACCCTGGGTATCCCCAGCACGTATGCAAAATTTGCTGGAGATCAAGTCTAGTGTTTTGGGTTTTTTTCTGCGGATTTTCAGACCTTTCACTACATGCAGCAGTTTCCTTGTGGGGGGGGGGGGGGGGTGGGGACAGATTTTTTTTTTTATTAACGTCCATTGACCTCAACTCTGGGTACTTCCTCAGCACATATGCAAAATCTGGTGAAGAATGGTCCAGGGGGTGTGGAATTGTGTAGGAATCATGAAAAAGGCCACACGCACGTACACACCTCGCTGATAAATAAAGGGAAAAAAATTGGGTTTTTTAACAAAAACCCTTTTTTTTAAATCCCAAAAACCAAATACTTTGAATTAAATGGCAAGAAAGATGCAAGAGCCAGATCATATTCAGCCCTGACCGCTGAGGCGGGGTCAAAAGGTCAAAAACCAAAAATGGAAGCAATTACAGGACCGTTTTTTTTTTTAAAAATCATACTTTGTATGCATAATTCGCAATGATGCAACATTGTGAGAGTAGCGCATGAAAAGTATTAACCGACTTTGTTTCTGGATTTGATTTTCGGGTTAATGCCCCAGAGGGTGGGGACTTGTGATCACAGACCGTGTCAAAACGGCGAAACAAATGTGAAGTTAAAATTCGGTGGTGGGCTATTCCTGATGAGCGAACTTTTTGTCATCTTTTTAACTTTGCTTTCGGTGAGAAGCGTGGGGGGTTGCGAAGGCGGGCCATCGACTCCGCTGTACTTATTAATCGTCAAAGACAATTAACAAATATCATTCTCCTATTAAATGGTGATCACTATCTGCAGCCGAGCCAAGCCTTATATTATGATGAAAATGCACTCAAAACTGTGAAAGAACCACATTGTGTGTGTGTTTTTTTAGAACATTTTAGAATGCCAAGTGGGTATAAAAAACTTTTTTGTTATTCAAATGAATTAGCCCCCTCAGCCCCCCTTCTCCCCCAAACAAACGTTTGAATAATCATTCCGCAGAAAGGGGTGATCCATTCATCTCAAAAAGTTTTTTGTTTTTTTTTTAAACTTTATCTGATGCATTTATAAATGCTATATTTCTGTCATTTCCCCTCTCATGCTTGTCCTATTTTACAAATGCAGATAATTATTAAACAGCCCGACCAGATCTGTTATAAGCAGCTGTGCAAGATACAAGAAAATAGAGGGAATCAATCTATCAAGCCATAAACATCAGTAAATATGAAAAAAAAAAATGGAGGGTACGCAGAAGGAGGGATGACCCTTACACGAGCTGAAAATTGAGAAAAGAAAAAATAGTAATTGCAGAACAGAAAGGGGAAAAAAAAACACACACACAAACATGTGCAGAGATGTCCCATTTGTTGAAAATGGGCATCACTTTGAGTTGGTCTTGTGAAGAACGTTGGAACATTGCAAATGCAATGGCAGGGTACGTTGAAGTGAAAGGGGATTCGCCTCGAAGCCAATGACTCTGGGGTTTGATCCACAATGGAAACAAATCGGATCATTCACCGCCGTTCAAGTGCTGCGGCAGCAGGAGGTGTCTGTCCACGGTACAGAGCATCCGTAAATTTTCACACCGGATAAACCCACTGAATGGTCATGGTGGAACAGTTCACCCATTTCTCCACGTAAACGTTGCAACAAATGTGAAAATGATTTTAGAGTTCGACGTCATTGCCAATGCCGCATCACGGGGTTTATGGGCCATTTATAGACAAATGAGCACAAGCGCAAATAACTACGACAGGTAGTCATCCTGGATGGAACTCAGCACCGAGACACGTCCGCAGCTCTGGCAGGCGGTGGAACGGACACAGCTCACCATTGGCAATGACGTAGAGCCGCGTTGACACGTAAGCATGGCTTGTAGAGCAGGAAGGTTCACCCAAAGTATCGTCCACGACCGACACATAATAATAATCCATGCCGTAACCGACAAATGTGAAGGACGGCGTGGACACAAGACTACGATTCCTGAATGACAATAATTAATTATCGCCGAGATAGAGAGTGATCAGATTGAACTTTTCACCGTTCAGGTCCATCGGTTTGGAACAGGGAGCCAAATAAGCAGCGGAACAGAGCATTTGCCAAAAAAAAAACAAAAAAACTGTTCCTCCTCACCAATCTGAAAATGGGATCGAATGTCACAAACGTGCGCAATGCTTGTCCATGACTGGCTTTCACTGTTTCTGAAAGGTAATTAAATATGCCGGGAAATGTTTGTGTGTGCCACATGAAGACTTTTGGCCGATGTGAAATTTCTGAAATATTTGGCCAAAACAAACTCGGTCAGACTCTTTTAGCCACTTTCATACAAACCGTTTGTTTTCGTTCCTCGACATTGTTCTTGCCTGATGCTCGACTAAGTAGTTATGTTTAAGGCAATAATTTGGAATTCGTTCACGATGCCGGTGATAGCTCGCCTGCTCTTCGCAAAGGACACCGTGGGATCTTTAACGTCGACCAAATAACACCGGCAGAAGAGACGCCAGATTAACGTCCGTCCTTGGGACGGCACAAGCATTGATGAACCACCCTGCCTGTGCAACACCGGGGACGACGGTTTAGAGCTGGGTCGGGATTCAAACCCCAGCGAGACGGCCTACAAGTGAGTGTGCGTACCTCCAAGCCATCCTGTCATCCTTGCAAATAGAGCTAATAATGCACATTTTTTAAATTATCCAGGCACGAAGAGCCATCGCACAACAATCTCGCACAAACGGCAGCTCAATCAAACTCAAGCAGGTCAACAAAAAGGTGGGGACATGATGACAACTTTCAGTTAAAGGCGGCGTTGTCCGTTCTCACTTTGTCAATGATGATCGATAGTCTAGACGAGGTGTTAGGAATTAGGTTGAGTGGTAGACCATCAATGGTTCAAGCAAGCCTGGTGTTGGCTCAGTGGTTAGGGTGGCGGCTTTGGATCCCAGGGTCCTGAGTGGCTCAGTGGTTAGGGTGGCGGCTTTGGATCCCAGGGTCCTGAGTGACTCAGTGGTTAGGGTGACGGCTCCGTTCGAGGGTCCTGAGTGGGGCAGTGTGTGTTAGGGTGTGCGGTCTTGGGATCCTGGGTCCTGAGTGGCTCAGTGGTTAGGGTGGGTTTGGATCCCTCGGTCCTGAGTGGCTCAGTTTGGTTAGGGTGGTGGCTTGGGATCCTCGGTCCTGAGTGGCTCAGTGGTTAGGGTGGTGGCTTGGGATCCTCGGGTCTGAGTGGCAGTGGTTAGGGTGGCGGCTTGGGATCAGGTCCGAGTGCTCAGTGGTTAGGGTGGTGGCTTGGATCCTCGGGTCCTGAGTGGCGCAGTGGTTAGGTGTGGCGGCTTGGGATCCTAGGGTCCTGAGTGGCCTCAGTGGTTAGGGTGGTGGCTTGGATCCTAGGGTCCTGAGTGGCTAGGGTGGTGGCTTGGGATCCTCGGGTCCTGAGTGGGCAGTGGTTAGGGTGGTGGCTTGGGATCCTCGGGTCCTGAGTGCTCAGTGTTAGGGTGGTGCTTGGGATCCTAGGGTCCTGAGTGGCTCAGTGGTTAGGGTGGTGGCTTGGGATCCAGGGTCCTGAGTGTTAGTGGTGGTGGCTTGGGATCCTAGGGTCCTGAGTGACTCAGTGGTTAGGGTGGTGGCTTGGGATCCTAGGGTCCTGAGTGGCTCAGTGTTAGGGTGGTGGCTTGGGATCCTCGTCCTGAGTGGCCGCAGTGGTTAGGGTGGCGGTTGGGATCCTAGGGTCCTGAGTGGCTCGCAGGGTTAGGGTGGGTTGGGATCCTAGGGTCCTGAGTGGCTCAGTGGTTAGGGTGGTGGCTTGGGATCCGGGTCCTGAGTGGCGCAGTGGTTAGGGTGCGCTTGGGATCCTGGTCCTGAGTTCAAGCCCCGTCGGCCGCTCAATTAATACACCAGGGGGTTGACTCAGCCTGTCATCCTTCGAGGTCGGCAAAATGAGTACCAGTTGCAGTGTGTGTACTGGTAGAGGGGCACTGCATCAGCGACACAGTCGTGCTTCAATAAATGATAGCCACCCTAACAGCTAAGCTGCCCAATGACCACCACCGCCACTTTTTCACCACTTTGTGCATACATTTATACTTGAGGGAAGAGGAAGGCAGGAATTCTCACAGGACACGCAGATGACGATGCGTGGAACTTGGATAATTATTAATTAATTGTAACTGAGATTAATTAATTATATTGGTGAAGCGTCTGTGCACAAATAGAGGAAGAAAAGTTCCCAAGAGTAAGCCGTCAGCTTTTTATAAATGATTATTTATTGTGTTCCAAACAACCGCTTGAACATTGTGTGTGTCGTATGGCAGCTCAGCTGCCGGGGTAGCTATCATTTCTTGAAGCGCGACTGTGTCGCTGATGCAGTGCCCCTCTACCAGTACACACACTGGAACTGGTGTCATTTCGCCGTCCTCGGAAGGATGACGGGCTGAGTCAACCCCCTGGTGTATTAATTCAGCGGTGGACGGGGCTTGAACTCAGGACCCTGGGATTCCAAAGCGCCACCCTAACCACGAGTCACTCAGGACCCTGGGATCCAAACCGTCACCCTAACCACTGAGTCACTCAGGACCCTGGGATCCAAAGCCGTCACCCTAACCACTGAGTCACTCAGGACCCTGGGATCCAAAGCCGTTACCCTAACCACTGAGCACTCAGGACCCTGGGATCCAAAGCCGCCTACCTAACCACTGAGTCACTCAAGGACCCTAGGATCCCAAGCCACCTACCCTAACCACTCAGGACCCTAGACCAAGCACACCACCCTAACCACTGAGCACTCAGGACCCAGGATCCCAAGCCACCACCCTAACCCTCAGCACATAGCACCTAGATCAGCGACTCACGACCTAGACCCGCCAGGATCCCAAGCCACCATCCCTAACCACTGACCACTCAGACCCTAGGATCCCAAGCCACCACCCTAACCACTGAGCCACTCAGGACCCTAGGATCCAAGCCACCACCTCACTGAGTTCCACTCAGGACCCTAGGATCCCAAGCCACCACCCTAACCACTGAGCCACTCAGGACCCTAGGATCCCAAAGCGATAACCCCACCTCTAACCACTGAGTCACTCAGGACCGAGGATCCCAAGCCACCACCCTAACCACTGAGCCACTCAGGACCCTAGGATCCCAAGCCGCCACCCTAACCACTGAGCACTCAGGACCCTGGGATCCAAAGCCGCTCCCTAACCACTGAGTCACTCAGGACCCTGGATCCAAGCCGTCACCCTAACCACTGAGTCACTCAGGACCCTGGGATCCAAAGCCGCCACCCTAACCACTGAGCCACTCAGGACCCTGGGATCCAAAGCCGCCCCTACAACCACTGAGCCACACCAGGCTTGCTTGAACCATTGATGGTCTACCACTCAACCTAATTCCTAACACCTCGTCTAGACTATCGATCATCATTGACAAAGTGAGAACGGACAACGCCGCCTTTAACTGAAAGTTGTCATCATGTCCCCACCTTTTTGTTGACCTGCTTAGTTGATTGAGCTGCCGTTTGTGCGAGATTGTTGTGGCGATGGCTCTTCGTGCCTGGATAATTTTAAAAATGTGCATTATTAGCTCTATTTGCAAGGATGACAGGATGGCTTGGAGTACGCCACACTCACTTGTAGGCGTCTCGCTGGGTTTGAATCCCGACCCAGTGTAAACCGTCGTCCCCGGTGTTGCACAGGCAGGTGGTTCATCAAGCTTGTGCCGTCCCAAGGACGGACGTTAATCTGGCGTCTCTTCTCTGCGGTGTTATTTGGTCGACGTTAAAGATCCCACGGTGTCCTTTGCGAAGAGCAGGCGAGCTATCACCGGCATCGTGAACGAATTCCAAATTATTGCCTTAAACATAAACTACTTAGTCGAGCATCAGGCAAAACAATGTCGAGGAACGAAAACAAACGGTTGTATGAAAGTGGCTAAAAGAGTCTGACCGAGTTTGTTTTGGCCAATATTTCAGAAATTTCACATCGGCCAAAAGTCTTCATGTGGCACCACACAAACATTTCCCGGCATATTTAATTACTTTCAGAAACAGTGAAAGCCAGTCATGGACAAGCATTGCGCACGTTTGTGACATTCGATCCCATTTTCAGATGGTGAGGAGGAACAGTTTTTTTTTTTTTTTTTGGCAAATGCTCTGTTCCGCTGCTTATTTGGCTCCCTGTTCAAAACCGATGGACCTGAACGGTGAAAAGTTCAATCTGATCACTCTCTATCTCGGCGATAATTAATTATTGTCATTCAGAATCGTAGTCTTGTGTCCACGCCGTCCTTCACATTTGTCGGTTACGGCATGGATTATTATTATGTGTCGTCGTGGACGATCTTTGGGTGAACCTTCCTGCTCTACAAGCATGCTTACGTGTCAACGCGGCTCTACGTCATTGCCAATGGTGAGCTGTGTCCGTTCCACCGCCTGCAGAGCTGCGGACGTGTCTCGGTGCTGAGTTCATCCAGGATGACTACCTGTCGTAGTTATTTGTGCTTGTGCTCATTGTCTTATAAATGGCCATAAACCCCGTGATGCGGCATTGCCAATGGTGAGCTGTGTCCGTTCCACCGCCTGCAGAGCTGCGACGTGTCTCGGTGCTGAGTTCCATCCAGGATGACTACCTGTCAGTAGTTATTTTGCGCTTGTCTCTTTGTCTATAAATGGCCCTAACCCGCGTTGCGCATTGCCAATTGGGAGCTGTCCGTTCACCGCTCTGCCAGAGCTGCGGAGCGTCTGCGTGCCGGTGCTGAGCTCCATCCATGATGACTACCTGTCGTAGTTATTTGCGCTTGTGCTCATTTGTCTATAAATGGCCCATAAACCCCGTGATGCGTGCATTGCAATGACGTCGAACTCTAAAATCATTTTCACATTTGTTGCAATGTTTACGTGGAGAAATGGGTGAACTGTTCCACCATGACCATTTCAGTGGGTTTATCCGGTGTGAAAATTTACGGATGCTCTGTACCTGTGGACAGACACCTCCTCCTGCTGCCGCAGCACTTGACGGCGGTGAATGAATCCGATTTGTTTCCATTGTGGATCAAACCCCAGAGTCATTGGCTTCGAGGCGAATCCCCTTTCACTCAACGTACCCTGCCATTGCATTTGCAATGTTCATCCAACGTTCTTCACAAGACCCAACTCAAAGTTGATGCCCATTTTCACACTAAATGGGACATCTCTGTGCACATGTTTTGTGTGTGTGTTTTTTTTCCCCTTTCTGTTCTGACATTACTATTTTTTCTTTTCTCAATTTTCAGCTCGTGTAAGGGTCATCCTCCTTCTGCGGTACCCTCCTTTTTTTTTTTTTCAATATTTACTGATGTTTATTGGCTTGATAGATTGATTCCCTCTATTTCTTGTATCTTGCACAGCTGCTTATAACAGATCTGGTCGGGCTTGTTTAATAATTATCTGCATTTGTAAAATAGGACAAGCATGAGAGGGGAAATGACAGATAAATAGCATTTATAAATGCATCAGATAAAGTTTAAAAAAAAACAAAAAACTTTTTGAGATGAATGGATCACCCCTTTCTGCGGAATGATTATTTAAACGTTTGTTTGGGGGAGAAGGGGGCTGAGGGGGCTAATTTATTTGAATAACCAAAAAAATCTCATACCCACTTGGCATTCTAAAATGTCTAAAAAACACACACACAATGTGGTTCTTCTCACAGTTTTCATATCATAATATAAGGCTTGGCTCGGCTGCAGATAGTGCTCACCATTTAATAGGAGAATGATATTTGTTAATTGTCTTTGACGATTAATAACTACAGCGGAGTCGATGCCCGCCTCGCAACCCCCACGCTTCTCACCGAGAAAAGTTAAAAGATGACAAAAAGTTCGTTCATCAGGAATAGCCCACCACCAAAGTTTAACTTCACATTTGTTTCGCCGTTTTGACACGGTCTGTGATCACAAGTCCCCACCCCTCTGGGCATTAACCGAAAATCAAATCCAGAAAAAAGTCATTAGATATTTTCTATGCCGCTCCCCCAATGTTTGATCATGTATGATACAAAGTATGATTTTTTTTAAAAAAAAAAACGGTCCTGTAATTGCTTCCATTTTTGGTTTTTGACCTTTTGACCCCGCCTCAGCGGTCAGGGCTGAATATGATCTGGCTCTTGCATCTTTCTTGCCATTTAATTCAAAGTATTTTGGCTGATTAAGCTGTACCCATTCCTTTATTATAGCGAGGTGTGTCGTGCGTCGTGGCCTTTTTCATGATTCCTACACAATTCCACACCCCTGGACCATTCTTTGCACTGCTAGATTTTGCATCCTGCTGGGGAAGTACCCAGGGTCAGGCATGAGCAGCACCCGCAAGAAAATTCAATCAATTCTCTACGTGTAAGTCTGAAAATCTTCGAAGAAAAACAACAACATGAGGCTGAGAAGAAACGAGGCGGCTTTGGCCAAACATTGCTGTGGTGCACTTCGGGGTTAATTTTTGCTACAGCTTTAAACCTCATGCCTGGTGTTGGCTTAATGGTGAGGGTTGTGGGCTTGGGATCGAAGAGGTCCTGAGTTCAAATCCCGCTCAGCTGTTTGAATTAATACCAGGTGGGGTTGGCTCGGCCTGTCATCCTTCCGAGGTCGGCAAACTGAGTGCCAGCATTGCTGGTATCCTGTGTCGGAGTGGCGACCCGTCCAGGATTGTGCCCAATGGCCAAGGAGACTTTGCTAAGCAGCACCATACGCTCTGCACAGAGTATGGTCCAATCTCCTCCTTCTCTCTTTAAACCTCAATCTTTCGTATGTTTTTCGGAAAGTTCCAAATAAGCCGATCTTCATCGGGTGACCCAACTTGTGTGTTATACGGTCATCTTTTCTCTTGACTTTAAACCTTTTAAAAGTTTCGTTACTTGCGAAGATCGAAGATGGTCGAGTTCGTCATGAGCAAGAGCAGATTGTTTTTTGAGGTCAAAAGGTCAACAAATTCATCATTTCTAAAATCCTCGATTTTCATCTGATTGACTTTCAATTTAGAGAGGAGTTGCATATTTGGTCATTGAATTCAACCAACCTATTATTTTTGAGGTCAACATCGACCGAAAGGTTCAACATTGGTGAAAGGTCAACAACTAAGGTGGTATTTCTAAAATCCTTCAATTTTCATCCTCTTGACTTGAAATTTGAAGAGGATTTGCACATCAGGTCACTGAATCCAACAAACGAGTATTTTTGAGGTCAAATTTGGTTAATGGATTTCGCAAGTATCGTGCTCTGCATTGACGGCTCTTGTTTGTTCGTTTTGTTTGTCCAGCTTTTGGATTTCTCTCACCTTTCCATTGGGAGAAGGCACATTCGAAACTTGTACGGATGTGGTTATGGTTAGGCTGGCACATATTATGAGTTGTGTGGTTTGGTGGTTTAAAGGGTTCGTGTGTAGGAACAAGAGCCAATAGCATATGAAGAAGTGTTTGGACAGAGGTATTTTGAGTGACCATATGTTGATGATAAGGTGACTCATTTGTGTTGCGGACACATGTGGCAATATTTTGGCATTGAGTGGGGCATGGTGATGTTGCACTTTGGTGAAGCAGTCCAGTAGTTGGGAAAGTGGAGGGGCAGGGTTGGGTGGTAGGGAAGGTACGGTGGAGGGGTACCTTACCACTAACTTTTAAAGGGTAGGGAATGTGATGTAGCAGGGTGGCACACATCATTGTTGGTTTAGGGTGATAGTGGATGGTCACACAGGTGTCATCTTGAAGGAAAATAGTGTGCTGTGTGGGTGATTTTTATTTTTATTTTTTTATTTTTTGTTCTTGTATTCATAAAACACAGGCGAGAGCTCAGTGTGGCTGGGTGTAGTTCTCCGATTCAGGTTCAAATGTGCTGCTGTGCTGTCTCAAGCCGTGGCACGAGTTCAATATTTTGTTTAACCCATCTTATAATATCCTTGTATGACATATGTAATTGAAATATCCAAATTACCGAGCTGTTTCTTTTGTCCATTTTCTCCATTCTGAGCCCAGCACTATTATTGATGGTCATCATCATTCGATATACTCTATACTCTTGCAGAGGCGTCGGTGCTGCTGATGGATTCTTGGCAAGGATGATACTGGGCGCGGTTTGCCATTGCCTCTCCAGTGGCCAGTCAGCTGGGCAGGAATTTAGAATCTGTTCAGGGTGCCAGTGACGACTCGTCTTCTTTTTTGTGTAAAAACCTTGAGGATCTTTAAAGTCCTCAAACAACTAACAACACCGAGTATAGAGATGACAAAAGGTGTCGTTCAAATTGATTGTGATGTCTGCACCGTCACTTTATCTGCACAATTCCGTTTTCATAAACTGTTTGCCTCAATCAGCTGACATTTCATTCGCTGGGCCTCCAAGATGGTTTGCAGTCTGCCGAGGCACTGACCTTTGTGCGCATCTGTTTGGTTCTTCCTGCTGTTTATTTTTTTTGTTTGTTTGTTTTTTCGGGTTTTGTGCTCGTTTATTTACCTTCGCTGCTGAAGGTGAAGGAGGTTATGTTTTAACCCCTCTCTGTCTGTTGTTTTGTTTGTTTGTTTGTTGGGTCGCCGAAATAGGTGACCCTTATTGTCAGTAATTTCTGTCTGTTTGTTTGGATGTTTGTTCGTTGTCATCAGCATAATTGGTAGTAAACGTGGTGGGATTTGACCAAACTCGGGTGGTAGGTACATTCTTATACCTAGTGCTTGGGAAATTGTGATGGTTGCTAGGGACGCTTTGGTTCCCTAGCAACAACCGAAAAACCTTCAAAATCGGTACCGTTCACCGCAGAAATATATTCTCGAAAGCCATTTATCCCACGTAGGTTATGAAATTTGGCACGAATGATCTACAGTTGATGCTCTATCAAATATATTCCGGTTTTTGTGATATATGGAATACTTTACCTCGCAGCGCCCCCTACAATTAGGGTATGCGCGAAAATTTGGCGAAAATTGAAGGCCCCCTAGCGACCAGGTGATGCATCGATACGAATGAAACTTTTGCAGGTTCGTGGTACTCAATGAATCTTCTTCTT
>CM068952.1:83998294-84017780 GCA_035128595.1 Eptatretus atami
CGCACAGAACTTTCGTGTTTTTCTCCGCAACCGCTTGTCGGATTGAGATGAAATTTTCACCATTGGTGCCACTACTCATGTAGATTGTTTTAATGATAATTATGACGTCAAGGTCACGTGGTACAGCAGCTATGTTGGAAAAACAGAAAAACTTTGCACCTCTATCTCTGAAACTGCACGAAGGAAAAAATTGAAACTTGACACATCACAAGTACTGCACATGGGGAATGAGTGTGATTTTATTTTATGATGTCATAGGTGCCTTCGTTATGACGTCATAATTGCATATGTACAACGCTACATCTGATCAGTATGAAATTTTTGAGGGTCATCTCGGGATAAAATGGTCCACAAATTTTTTTTGATGATGTCATCGGTCATGCGACTTGCCAGCCATATTGTTTAAAAATATATATATACATTTAAAAATCCACTTCTCTGAAATGGCCAAACAGATCGAGGTGAAACTCTACAAATATGACCGCCAACCCATGAGGAACAAAAGGTTCACACATATGACGTCATAGGTCACATGATTTAGCAGTCATATTGGATTTACCCTAAAACATATTTTTTTAAATCTTCTTCTCCAGAACAGCTGGACAGATTGAGGAGAAATTTCACATAAATGTTCCAAAAAGCATGTGTGTACAAGTTTGTTAAGGAATAATTGATGTCACATAGATTGGCAGGCATATTGAATTTAAGAAAAATATGAAACAATGTTTTCTCTGGAACTGCTTAACCAATCAACGTGAAACTTCACAATTGTGATCTAGTCATAATGGGGAATAAAAGTTTTAAATTTCAACCTGATAGGACACACGGGCTGGCAGCCAGAATTATTTAACTTTTTTGATGTCGGTTTTATTTTATTTTATTTTATTTGCATAAGGCTCACTTGGCTTTGCCTGGATGGGTTTGAGGGTCGAGGAGGAGCAGCTGAAATGCAAATCCTATCCAGATTCCTCCTGATGACTTCATATTTTCTTTTTGCTTGTTTTGGGGTTCCTTCTGATGACTCCAATGCAGGACTGTACCTATTTGGTCTTCCATTTGATTTGACTTGAATTTATTTTAATCCCATTCTGAATTAGATTAAATAATAATTTTAAAAAACGTCATGGGTCAGGGTCAGGTGTCCGATCAAAGCGGGGTTGCATGAAAGTGGGACATCTTGGTACCCGGTCATCACTGCCAACAGTTACAAAGTGGCAGTTCTAGTTATGTCTCATAAATTATGTAACACACCAGTACACAAACACAACACAACACAACACACAAAACAAGTCCTGGTTAGGGTCTGCAATCTCTGATTGCTCTTTTCCTTGTTATATTTTCTCCGTATTGGTCTGAGGTTCCATCGGCTTCTTTTGTAAGGCTCGCACTTTCTGACTCTCTCGCAGCTTTATCTTCACTCGAATTCGATATCTAATTTCATTTTTCGTCGTCGTATGGATTATTGGATGGAAAGAAAGAAGAAAATGGAAAGAAAATCGTATGGATATTGATGTTTTAAAAGGCAAACGCATTATAAAAGCTGTTTCGAGTCGTGGCATTTCGAGTTTCGAGGGAGGGGAGAGGAGGAAGAGAGAGGGACGAATGGGATAGAATGAGTTTGTGATGGGGACAGAGTGAGAGAGAGGGAGGGGCAGAGTGAAGGGAGGGAGAGAGGACAGATGGTGAGAGGAGGAGGAGGGGCAGAGTGAAGGAGGGGAAGAGGACAGAGTGAGGGTATGGAAAAGAGGGCAGAGAGAGGGAGGAGGGGGAACAGAGTGAGGAGAGGAGGGCAGACAGTGTGAGGTGAGGGGGGGGGACAAGGAAGAAGGGGGGACAGAGTGAGGAGATGGAAGAGGGGAGACAGTAAGGGAGGAGGCATCACATCTGCAAAGAGGTGAGACAGAGCGAGGGGAGGGAGGAGGGGAGAAAGAGTGAGACAGGGAGGGACAGGGTGAGGGCGAGGGAGGTGACAGAGTTGGTGTTTCATATGCAGCCTTTGGCTGCTGGTTGCATAATTTTCTGGAAGCATGGCTGTGCCCCAGGTACCAGTAGGCTGGTACTAATTTTGCCGACCTTGGAAGGAAGACAGGCTGATTCAACCCCACCTTGTGTTGATTCAGCATCCAACAGGGCTTGAACTAAGGACCCTAATATCCTAAGCCAGCCACCCGAACCACTAAGCCAACACCAGGCTCTCTCAATGGTGAAGAATCACTGAAAAAATTATCGGATCTGGATTCAGATCTTCACCAACATTGAATCAATTCATCCTTGTCACACGTCAACCTGCCCATCCACAACTTTTTGAGATATCCTGCACACAAACAGACAAACAAAGAGACAAACAAGAAAAAGACATCGTGCAGAGCACGACACTTGCAAAATCCATAAAACAAATTTAACCTCAAAAATAATTGGCGGTTGAATTCAACGACCAAATATGCAAATCCTCTTCAAATTTCAAGTGAATCAGATGAAAAATGACAATTTTAGAAACTCGTCCTATGTTGACCTTTTGGCCGAAGTTGACCTCAAAAATAATTGGTGGTTGAATTCAGTGACCTGAAATATAATATATCCTCTTCAGTGCTGTGAAGTACTACAGTGCTGTATTGAGATGTCTACTGTGCTACACATCTACAAAAGCCATATTTAATCCTCTTTCTTTACGAATTGTTCTGCTTTGATCCATCGACCACATGTCAGAGGTCAGATTAAGTGTATCTTTCTGGCCTCAAATCAGCAATGACATTACTAAATATTGTTGCCTGTAAATTGTAATAACTCCAATAAAGTAGGATGTGAGTGTTTGATCGATTGTATTATTGCATACATGTACAATAATCAATATTAATTTGTTGCTCTGATCATTATGTAATACACCTTATTCAATACATGTGCCTCATTCTATGTTGAATATCAAGGGAAAAGCAGCAAGTGGTGGTGTCTGTCTGGGAGCAAAAAGCCATTCATGTCTGTCTGTTTGTCTTTGGAAAAAGTTGTACTACATCCATAGCTCTTAGTTATGTACTGCTTGAATGTCAAAACTGGCGTTCAAACTATGTAATTAAGAGATACATAAGCAATGTAACTTTTTCCACATACAGACATGATTGGCTTTTCATCTCACCTGGAACATAGTTCCGAGGAGCTTCTTGGACAGCACTTTGTCTGTCTGTCTGTCCGTCTGTCTGCCGCCCATTCACAAATACTTGCCACTTCTTTCTCTGCAACAACCACACAGGCCGTTCCTTCGCTGTCGCAAATACGACTGGATTGGGCATTGTGTTGAAGAATCGAGAAGTACAGAAATCGAGAAAGAAGAATACAGTAAGTCGTCACTATCCAGAAGTCCGGAAGTTTTCGACTATCGCGTAAGTTTGATTATTCGCAATTGTCTTTAATGGCCAATTATTCATTGTGCGCAACGTTTTGCCTTTTCGCATAGTCATCGCAAGGAAAAACACAAAGAGAGAGAAGAGAAAAAAAAAGAAAAAAAACGTACGTGCGTGGCCGTACGTGCCAAAAAAACCCCCCTAAACCAAACTTTTTTTTTTCAAAACAACCACACAGGCCATTCCTTCGCCTTTCGTAAATGACGACTGGATTGGGGCATTTGTTCTGTTTATCTAGAAATGCGCATAAGAAATCGAGTAATATTAGATACAGTAAGTCATCACTATCCGGAAGTCCGTACGTTTTGTAACCCTAATGGGAACGCGGCCTGAGAATCTCTTCCCCATCGGCCACGCCTACGCAGCAACAATGTCCTGTCATTGGTTTGGTTTAAAAAATGGCCATAACTTGGAAGCACTTGTCCGATTAATATCAAACTTGAAAAGGCACATACTCAGGTCCCCAGCAATATACCTGGCAAGTTTCAATTAGATCGGACCGTGTGGTGTTCGAGAAACAGCGGTCACACACACACACACACACACACACACACACACACACACACCACAGAATGCTGGAATTATAGATAGAATAAAAATCAAAAAATTATCAAAACGTAAATAGTAATGTCAATTTTTAAACTATTTGTAATCAATAGTAACTTAAGCATAAACTAAGTAATATTTTACACTTGTGTTTGTGTTTGGTATGTTTGGTGTGTGAGTGTGTGTGTGTGTGTGTGTGGGGGGGGTAGTGATGTGGATGGTGTGTGGTGTGTAGATGATTGTCTGGTTGTGTATTCATGTATGTCATTATGTATTTACGGTATCGATGTTTGATAATCTTCTCTGTGTCCTGTTACATTCAATACGAAGAAGCCGAGAAATGACGGCCATCTTGGAATTCAAATGGCGAGCAAGCCAAACTGGTTATAACTTAGATTTACGCAACATATTGGATTCCTTGTTATCACAACACTGTGTATTACCATGCACTTTTTAACTTCTCTGTTGCTTATGCCTATAGTGGGCTCATTTTTTACTGAATTGGGATAAATTATTGGCGGCCATCTTGGAATTCAAAATGGCGTGCAAACAAACTAGTCGTAACTTATACACAGTATATCTGGACAATCACGTATCATAAACATGGGTATTGTCACAATTTTTACCTCCTGTGATACATATAAGCCGAGCTATAGTGCAAAATATGGTAAAAATGGCGGCCATTTCTTTTTTTGATCCTCGTGGAGGATCTTACTCAGTTGTTGTTCTTCATCTTCTTCTTGTGGACTTTTTTGTTTCACAGCCTACAGTTTTCATCGAACTCCCTGAAACTTGGTATATATGTAAAATACCCTGCGCAGACAGTAACCATCTCTGATTTTGAAATTCCTCCTAGAAAAAAAGTTATGATGTCAAAATATCTCCGCTAATGGAAATCGCCTAAAAAATATCTCCGAAACTAGGCAAGCTTTTTAAATTCTTGTTGCGGGAACCAGGCATTAGCAGGAGATGAATTACCGCACATATGATACATCACTATGACCATATCATTTTATGACGTCTTTCCTATTTTTTGACATTTTTTGTTTCACCAACCCAGGTTTTCATCGGATCTTCGTCGAAACTTGCACAGTATATGCAGAAAGCCCGCCGCAGGCGGTAACCTCTCCGATGTTTGGAAATTCTTCCTAGAAAAAAAAGTTAGAGTCATAATATCGCGCTAATGGAATCGCTATACCTTTATCTCTGAAACTTAGCAGCTGTTTTGATTTTGTTTGCGGGAATCAAGCCGGGCATTGGCACAGATAATTTTCGCAAACCTGATACATCCACAATGACGTCATATTCGTTTTTATGAAGTAATTCATTAAGAGGACGAGGATCTTAGCTCATTTGAGCTTGTTTGAAGCACAAATATTGAAATCTGGACCTGTCTATAATACGAATTTTCAAACAGAAAGGGGACATCCTAGACTGTAAAAATTACAGAGGGATCAAATTGAAGGAGCACGCCACCATATTACCTCTCGTAAGCCCCTGTGGGGGATTAAGCGAGGAGTGAATAAGAAGCCATCCTGCGCATTCATGGATCTAGAGATGGCACGTGATAGGATTCCAAAAGAAGTCCAGTGTGTTGGTGTTTGAGGAAGAAAAGGCATGCCAGAGAAGATTGTTAGGATCCTGATGGAGATGTATGCGGGAGCCAACACATGCGGTCAGGGCCATCATTGGGGAATCATAATATTTTAGAGTGGAAGATGGTCTTCACCAGGGTTCTGCGCTACGTCCCTTCCTTTTTGCAAAAAGCTGATGGACGTGCTGAGTGACAACATCAGGGAAAGAGAGCTGTGGGAGCTCCTGTTCGTCGTCAAAACTGCAGAGTCAAAGGAAGAGCTGCAGAGAAGAGTCCTGGAATGGCCAGAGATCTCAGAGAGGCATCGATTGAAGGTTGATGCCATAAAGACAGAGGTAATGGTGCGTGGTGAGGCTGGTGCAGAGAGGGTCAAGATTGTCGATGTATGGGGTGGGGGGCTGACACAAGTGGACAAATTCAAACACCTTGGTTCAACACTAAAGGAAAGGGGAGGTTGTGAAGCAGAAGTCGAGGACAACAGTGAAAGCAACATGGGGGAAGGTCAGTGGAGTGGTCCGTCAGTCTGTGATCTGGAAGGATTATATCGATAAAATTGAAGGTTAAAATCTACAAGACAGTTATTTTGGAGTTCCAAGTATCACAGAAAGGGCTATAGAGAGACTTGGTTGCGTCGTTTGTAGTACGGATGAGGAGGAAAGAGGATGAAGAAGCAATCAAGAAAGCATGGGATGAGGAAATTAGAGGGAAAATAGCAAAAGGACGACGAGATGAAGGTGGAGGGAGGTCGTGGTCAAGGCAACAGCAGGCTTTATCTAAATGGCCGACTCCTAACTGTTGGGATTGAGGCGTGGAGTATGAAAAGAAGAAGAAAAATAAAAATCCAAGGAGGAAGAAGAACTCTAAGACGAAGAAGAAGAAGACGATTTAGAATAAGAAGAAGAAGAAGAAGCAACAGGAAAATAAGAGGAAGAAGAAGCAAATCATTTGGCACAAGGCACTATTTCTGTGCCGGTGACGGTGTGTGAGAACACAGAAGATAGAACCGTCTAAAATCGCATTAATTCGAAAGTAATTTCGTCATGCGTAAAATACATGATTGCAGAAACAATATTTATTTTCTATTTTCTTGTTTTGTTGACCTCTTGGTTTTGAACCAGTGTTATTTTCCTGCACGCTGTTGGTTTGCGGCGGTGTAGTTGGTGGAATGACACGAACCAAGTGTCTCCAAAAAAGATTTAACGTTTGTCCAAGTTCGCAGTTTTACTTTGAATATCGTAAATCACAAGCGTCAGATAATTAAAAACAAAGATCGTCAAATAGATCGGAAAAGCAAAGAGGAAGATTCGTCAAACACGTTGTTGGTTTCCAGTCAGTTTTACATGTTTTGTCGACGAGACGAATGACGGGTTCAGAGTGACGTTGTTTTGTGAGACGTAAGTTTGAATTTTAATTTGATGAAAATTGATTTAACATTAAGTAAAATTGGTTTTCTTGTCGTGACTTTTTTTTTACGCTTTGAGCGCTGAAGGCCTTTCGTCGTTCGAGGAAGCCTGTTTTAGTGAAGGAAACGAGTATTTTCATTTGCAGAGAATATTTAAATTGGTTGATAATGTGGGAATAAAGCGCTGCGTGAGAATATGTACGGAGCACCAGCACCGACAGTACAGTGTACCGTGAAATTACATCACTTCCCAACATGTCACCGGCTGGGCTTGAAATCAAAACTCTGTGTCCACTCTGAGTCTGGGAGGTTGGTGGTTAAAGTATGGGATGGGGATTATAAAAATTAGTTTCAGGAATCGCCACTTCACTTCGCCCACTACTTCCTCCCCCCCCTTTCCACACAGCTGCCTTCCCTCCTTTCCCACACTGCTTCCCCCCCTTCCCCACATGCTTCCCCGCCTTTCCCCACACTGCTTCCAGCCCCTTTCCCCCACACTGTTCCCCCCCTTCCCCACACTGCCTTCCCGCTTTCCCCACACTGCTCCCCCGCTTTCCCACACTGCCTCTCCCTTTCCCCCACACTGCTTCCCCCCCTTTCCTTCCCACACCCTCCCCCCTTTCCCCAACTGCTCCCGCTCTTTCCCACACTGCCTCCCCCTTTCCCCACTGCCTCCCCGCCTTTCCCCACACTGCCTCCCCCCCTTTCCCCACACTGCCTCCCCCCCTTTCCCCACACTGCCCCCCCCTTCCCCACTACTTGCTTTCCCCACACTGCTCCCCTTTTCCCCACACTGCCTTCCCCACACTCCTTCCCCCAACTGCTTCCCCCCCTTTCCCACACTGCTTCCCCCCCCTTTCCCCACATGCTCCCCCCCTTTCCCCACCTGCTCCCCCTTTCCCCACACTGCCTCCCGCTTTTCCCACACTGCCTCCCCTTTCCCCACACTGCTCTCCCCTTTCGCCCACACTGCTTCCCCCCTTTCCGCACACCCCTGCCCTCCCTTGTCCGCCCACTTGCTCCCCGCTTTCCCCTGCCTCCCCCTTTCCCACCTGCCTCCCCCCTTTCCCCACTGCCTCCCCCCCTTTCCGCCACGCTGTCCTCCCCCCCCTTTCGCCACCGCTTCCATGCTCCCCCCCTTTCGCCCCGCTGCCTCCCCCCCCTTTCCCACCTGCCTCCCCCTCCCCCCTGCTCCCCCCGCTTTCCCCACGTCCTGCCTCCCCCTTTCGCCACGTCCTGCCTCCCCCCCTTTCGCCACGTCCTGCCTCCCCCTTTCGCCACGTCCTGCCTCCCTCCCTTTCGCCACGTCCTGCCTCCCCCCTTTCGCCACGTCCTGCTCCCCCCTTTCGCCACGTCCTGCCTCCCCCCCTTTTCGCCACGTCTGCCTCCCCCCCTTTCGCCACGTCCTGCCTCCCCCCTTTCGCCACGTCCTGCCTCCCCCCTTTCGCCACGTCCTGCCTCCCCCCTTTCGCCACGTCCTGCTCCCCCTTTCGCACGTGCCTGCTCCCCCCCTTTCGCCACGTCCTGCCTCCCCCTTTCGCCACGTCCTGCCTCCCCCCCTTTCGCCACGTCCTGCCTCCCCCCCTTTCGCCACGTCCTGCCTCCCCCTCCTTCGCCACGTCCTGCTCTCCCCCCCTTTTCGCCACGTCCTGCCTCCCCCCCTTCGCCACGTCCTGCCCTCCCCCCTTTTCGCCACGTCCTGCCTCCCCCCCTTTCGCCACGTCCTGCCTCCCCCCTTTCGCCACGTCCTGCCTCCCCCCCTTTCGCCACGTCTGCCTCCCCCCCTTTCGCCACGTCCTGCTCCCCCCTTTCGCCACGTCCTGCCTCCCCCCTTTCGCCACGTCCTGCCTCCCCCCTTTCGCCACGTCCTGCCTCCCCCCTTTCGCCACGTCCTGCCTCCCCCCTTTCGCCACGTCCTGCCTCCCCCCTTTCGCACGTCCTGCCTCCCCCCTGTTCCGCCACGTTCCTGCCTCCCCCTTTCGCCACGTCCTGCCTCCCCCCTTCGCCACGTCCTGCCTCCCCCCTTTCGCCACGTCCTGCCTCCCCCCTTTCGCACGTCCTGCCTCCCCCCTTTCGCCAGTCCTGCTCCCCCATTCGCACGTCCTGCTCCCCCCTTTCGCCAGTCCTGCCTCCCCCCTTTCCACGTCCTGCTCCCCCGCTTTCGCCACGTCCTGCCTCCCCCTTTCCCCAGTCCTGCCTCTCTTTCCACGGCTGCCCCCTTTCCATAACGGCTGCCCCTTTCCATACTGCCCCCAACATACACAGACAAACAAACAGACAAACTTGAAGGGCCTCTTTAGAGCGCACACCTCCGCCACGTAATGCCTGATCCACGAGAAAATATGGGGCCGCAATAAATTTTTGAAACATCATGCAAAACAGACTACATCGTTTTTGGCCGCGATCTGCTCATGGTGAAGAATCACTTTGAAAATTAAATAATTCTCGTATCCAGATCCGGATTCGGACCTTCACCAAAATCGAATCATTTTGTCCTTGCCACACACCCAACCTGTCCACCAAGTTTTGTCCGAATCTGTCCACAAAGTTTTTGAGACATCGTGCTATATAACGTTTTTGGCCCTAATCGCTTAAAAATTCTAGTAGTCGGATCCGGATCCCGATCTTCACCAAAATCTAAAAAGCTCGTCCTTGTCACACAAACAACCGGTCCACAAAATTTCATCCAGATCTGTCCACAACTTTTTGAGATATCCTCTACACAAACAAACAAACAGGCAGAAAGGGGGTGAAAACATAATCACCTTCACCTTTGGTGACAGAGGTGACAGACAGACAGACAAGACAAACGGTGAAAACATAACCTCCTTCACCTTCGGTGACAGACAGACAGACACGTGAAAACATAACCTCCTTACACCTTCGGTGACAGACAGACAGACAGCACCACGTGAAACATAACCTCCTTCACCTTCGGTGACAGACAGACAGACAGACAGACAGACAGCACGTGAAAACATAACCACCTTCACCTTCGGTGACAGACAGAAGACAGACACGTGAAAAATAACCACTTCACTTCGGTGACAGACAGACAGACAGAAGACACGTGAAAACATAACATCCTTCACCTTCGGTGACAGACAGACAGACAGACACGTGAAAACATAACATCCTTCACCTTCGGTGGCCGAGGTAACAAGCAAACAAAGACAAACAACCAGACAGACAGAAAGGGGTGAAAACATAACCTCCTTCACCTTCGCTGGTGGAGGTAATAAATAGCGATTTAAAGTTGAATTGGTTGAATTATTTTTAATTGTCAATGTTCCAAAAAAACAATTTTGACCAAGTCTGTTACATTTACTCGTATTTTTGGTATTCCCTTGCATTTTTTTTTTGATATGCATCACTGTTTTTGTAATATTTATTTTTTAATTACGACTAAAATGGCAATGATTGAAAGCTCACAGCACGATCATAAATATAATCACTTTGGTTTAGCATTTTCGAACGAAATTGGCCAATTTGCAAACAGACTTTTGAATCTAGTTTCTACCCTGTTTTATAATGATTAAAGTATTGCACTGTTATAAAACTCTGTCACCACTTCACTTGAGATTAGCCCATTATATATACTGTATAGATTGTGGAAAAAGAAGAGAAGCGCCCATCTCCAGCCTTTTTTTAATGAGCTCTTCGCTCGTATGTGATGCTTTGTACGATCTGTGTGATCTAAACCGAGCTCATCCGGAAATGACATCTCGCTGCCAAACGCACAAAGGCTGATGTGCCGACCAATACAGGTTTTTCAAGCCAAGAAAAATTACAGGTGGCTTGATGTATAATCAATTCTGCCAAGCAGTCGAGTAATGAAAACTTTTTTGGTGTAAAATGTAACATTAACTGGCAGAATAAGAGAAATGAAGAAAGATCAGTTTACCAGGACTCGTGACATGCAAAACTTCGACCAGATTCGGAATAGCAATTTGGCCGAGTAATCAAGTGTTTACATCTTGACCTTCTGCCCTGCCAGCCTTATTTTATTCCCATGTGTGCTGAATCATAACTTTACATTTATGAACATGTTGGATTTTTGTTCATGGTTATGAAGGACCCTCACCTGGACTCAAATAACACAAAATCTTCAGTGGTGAGCTGCAGTCTCTAAATAGCTTCTGCAGCCATGCCATGGCAGCACTTCCGAATGTGAAAGAGGATTTAGCAGGATTAAGCATTATTTACTCCCTCTTGAGATTGTGGCTGATGACAGCACAGATGAGTGCACAGATTAAAAAAAAAAAAATTCAACAATAGATGACTCTGGTGCAAATGTGCGAAGATAGAATGGCAAAGAGAGCGGATAGGTTGAGGTAGCAAGGTAGGAGGAAAAGAGGCAGACCGTGGTTGAGATTGGAAGGTTGTGTGAGGAGGCGTATCAATAAGGTGGGGGTGGCTGGGGAGTGGAGAGAGTTTGAAGGACAGAGGGAAGTGGAGGAGTATTGTGGTCAAGGCAGGGCAGAAGCTTGGTACTATTGGACCTCATCCATTATAAAGGAAGGAGGAGAAGACTATTGATTCCTAAATTTAGTCAACAATTTTTTGGGGTATGGTTTGGGGGGGGGGGGTGGGGGGGAAGAGTGATTGCAACAAAATTTGATTATGGTATTATTACTTGATCATAAATATCTTCTGCATTGCTGTTTGAACCTACAGGTTGTAAGGCATGGAGGACGCCATGAATACATCTGCACCTCGTGTGCTGGTACCGGGTGATTCGGGGGTCACACCTGTGCCTGAGACCAAGAAAATTGTGGCACCAACTGTGGCTCAAATAAATGCTGATTTCATAACACAGGTACAGTGGTATAAGGGTCATTTCATGCTCCTTAACCATAGCCATTTTCTCACTATTTATAAATTCCTTGCAAATTGGTATGCTGAAAGTTGATTGTGAACCATACTGGCATGCCAAAATTGATCATCATTGGTCACATTTCTTAAGCACCGATTGTCACTTTCGAAGATTTAACCACATTGAACTGAACCGGACTCGGTGGCATCATGGTTAGAGCGTCTGCTCTGAGTTTGAGAGGTCAGCGGTTTGAACCCACGCAGTCATATCAAAGGCTTTATAATTGGTACGACCTGCTTCCTTGCTTCATGGTCAACATTTAAAAGGATCGAGCTTGTACAAACAACCATAGGTTGGCAATGCTCATGTCTACTTTGATGGTCATAATGGTTTTCTGCGTCAGTCCTTGCAATCAACGTTGTGGGATGCATGAAATATGTCATGATTTTTTTGCACTTGACCCCCGTGTTCATGCCCCAGGGGGTGGGAACTTCAGGCCACAGGGGTCAAAACGGGAAAACGTTTTCAACTCACAATTTGATATTGGGTCGTTCTTGGTGAAACTTTTTGCCATTTTTCAACTTTGCTTTCGGTCGGAAGCGTGGGGATTTGCGATGGCGTGCCATCGACTTTGCTCTAGTTATTGTTGTTGACTCTGGACCTCCACTCTTCCACCTTTAATTTTTACACTCGAGAATATATTTGATCTAGATAGCTAAACGAGTGATTTGTGAATGCTTAGAAGTAATACTTTCACAGAAAACCATGACAAACCACTTTTGAAGACCTTTGCGATAATATATTCCTTTGAGAGCTGATCTTTTACCTGATCTCACACACCTTTGAGCATGATCAATTTTCAAGATTTTTCTCTCACGGAAGTGCATACGTCTTCTGCAAATGCCTTCAATGTATAATAGTGGTCTTTTAAATAGAACTTGAGCAATTACACCATTGTATACGGTTGAACAGCAACATCATAGCCAGTGATGCTGAAGGTAAGATAAGATTCAGTTACCGAGGTATGACCGGGCCTGATATTCTCCCGATATTTATCGGTTTCCCGATATTTTTCCACCAAAATAGTGTGGTCTCTGAGATCAATGTAAATCCGGGTTAAAATTTCGGGGTTTAGGGTGTCTATTTTCTATGCCTTTTTCGCCAAAAATTGCTAGGAAATGTAAGGCACATTGCGCCCAAATTGTCATGTTTACAGCGATGTTTTTCTTTGAATTGCGCCCAATACAAAGTTATAAGTTCTGGCAACTTGGTCACATTCTTCTAAGCACGAATCTGATTGGTCATTGTGACGAATTGATGAGCTTACATGTACATTTATTTAAAGCAATTTAAAAGTTTTCAGAGGTCTAGAAGGCATGTATAGTTGAGAGATATCTGATTTAAGCACTTTGTGCCTCAGAAACCCAATTCTTTCCCTTTTATACAGCTAAATTCCAGGTACTTCAGGTTGTTGAGGAGATGCCTTCTAGACCCTCTGAAAACCCTAAATCCATGAGCTTCAGGGGCTTTGCCCCTCGGCCCCACCAGGGGCCTTAAGCGGGCCCCTGGACCCCGGCCGTGAGGGGCGAGACTCCGATCGCTACGCTCCCTACGTTCGCTAAAAACAGATATTTTTGAAACGGCCCACTCTAGGCCTGGTATGACTTTATGCTGATCCACACACACACACACACACCACACCACCACCACCACACGCACACGACAGCACCGCACACGCACACGCACACGCACTCCTGAAGAAGTCAACCAGTGAGCTATTTGCTACTGAGAACCAACTTCATTTCAGCCTCCAGAAACTAATATGTTCTGCCAGTCGATTGCCATTGTCGGATTAACTCTGATGAGAATGTCCTTGAGTAGAACAGGGAGAATTTCTGGGTTTCGGGAATAAGGAAATGATTATTAAGGTCTGTGTGCGTGGAGAAAATTGAGGGTGCTTTCTTAATATTGTTATGGATTTGGGGCGGTGCGTGGGTCACAAGTGGAGTTCTCGGACCCACTTCCCGGCTGACGACCCTGAAGCTGATGACCCGCAGACAACTCCGCTGCATGACGGGTTGTTGAGCAACCACTGACGCAGTCTGAGATGCTTAATTTAGGTAGGGTCCAGCGTCAGAATCCCCCTTTACTTTCCCAGCAAAATTAATCACTCCAGATAAGAGCTGTGCTTCCCAACGTTCCACTGTTATTAATCAAAACGGCCGAGTGATACCATAAGTGGAATTTTGGCTATGGCGAACCATAATGAAATGGTGGGGCTGAACTCCCCATCACTAATTACACACTATGTTTAACTAATGGAAAAAGCCGATCGGGCAGCTTGGAAAACGGTTTATAAAGATTACTGTATTTGCACACAAATAATCCGCCCCCTTGTACACCTTGCACCTGGGGAAAAACTTTCTCTCTGAAAAGTTCAGGCACATATAACTCGAAAGCCGGCTTTCCTCTCAGTATGATTGGGAGATATGCGATCTCAATGTTTCCAGCAGCCGACACAGCTTTGTTGTCTATAGTGCCATTCAAAAATTATGTCACGCCACATTTTTGCCCAAATGGGACTACCCCACCCACATTGTAACACTACGTAACTCTTCAACAGACATACCCTAAAATATTACGTGATGCTCGATGAAGACACCGCCTGCTCCCCCTATTTCATACCTTAATCCCGGGATGCTATTTATCCCGTTTTTTTTTTCTTTCAGTTACTACCAACTATACAGTATTTGAAAAAGTAAAGGTGGTACAGTATACCGTCAATAAGACCAGCGAGTAGTTGGAATCCCTGTGGTGATGTCATTGGATTAATTGCTCGGAGTGATGTAATCGTTTCTAAATATGTTCAAATGTTTTCATTTGAAAATGAGATTTAGCGTCTGTGAAAATAGCAATGATGGAATTGTCGTCAAAACTGCACCACCAATATTAATTTTGTACTTTTGCAATTTACATTTCATTGTTATTTTATTGCATTTTATATTGTACTGTAAACCCTCAAATATCATGGGGGTTAGGCTCCTGCAAAATTCTGCGATAGTTAAACCCACGATAGTGGAAACCAAGGACCAATGGGAAAAGGGAGATTCAGTTCCTGGGCTTTGAGGAAATATAGAGGAAGGTGATCGGCAGCTAAAATTGAACACATTACAATTGAAATAAACATGTAAAATAAATATAAAGTGTGTTAACATTGAAATAAACATAGGAATAAAATAAATACAGGATAAAATAAATAAAAACACAAGACTTTTACCTTTTAAATTTATTACAAAACAGCGAGGTGGGTGAGAATAAACACATTACGCACTCGTTCGTGCTGTCCTCTGTCGTAAATAGAAAGCACAAGACTTAGCTCGGGATGATGATGATGATGCTGTTAGAGGGGGAGGGTGGAGGTTAGAAAGATGTGGATGTAGAACTTGCGATAGCTGTTGAAGGAGCATGATGAAGTTGCCTGCTGCATTGTCACATAGAAGGAGAGTGAAACGATCCATAGCCACCTTGACCCAGAGCAGATCTTTCCTGCTTGGAGAGGAAGGTATCAGATGGCATCCTCTTTCAAAATAATCCTGTCTTCCATGGTTGAACTGGAGCCTTTGGCCCCTGGGTGCATCGTAGAAACGGTAAATTCACAATGGTTTGTCCCGTATTACCGGTCCGTTCAGAGGTAAATCTGCAATGGTTTCTGATGTACGACCTTGCTGATGTATTACCACATTTGACTTGCGTTTACACACAGTTGATTCATTAGTCCCGTAATGGCGGCCCACAGATGGCGCACTTTCACTTTTTGCCAACGTATCTAACGACTCAATTTTTTAGCACAATGTCAATAACCTTTGTGTCTTTTGGCATGATAAATTTTGTCCATTATTTTACGTTTGAGCACCATTATTAACTGTTGTGTGTCTACTAGATCTTGTAGATCTAGAATTGCAAGATCTCCATATGATGTCATTTCCGGGTCGACAATGATTCATTATTAAATTTAGTTTTGTTCCCGTATGCTGGTCTAATTTCTACACTTAATGGGATGCGAGAAACAAGAAAAGGCTCGTAATGGGAGGTAATCGTACACGCGGACGCAAACAATGACTTGTCTTAGTTTAAAAACCGTGATTGGCTGAAATGAGATGGTGTCGGACCTCGCTATTCGCCGGGGATACGTTCCTGAAAAATGCCACAAATGTTGGGGTCCGCGAATGTCGGGGCGTTATTAAAAAAAAAGAAGAAAATTATTATTATTATTGTTGTTATTATTATTTTTAACATGGTCTAGGCTCGTGGAAGAGCGATTACAAAGAACAAATCAGGGCACAACCATAACAAAGGGAACAGCAGGAAAAGAGGAAACACCAACAGCTGGGTGGAGGGAGAAAGTAGACAGAGACAGTTAGACAAGGGATGCGGGTAACGATGAGGGGTAAGGAAGAATGCAAAGGGTGGACAATATGGATACATAAGCAAAATTTTGTTTGACCAGTTTGTGTTTTTTTTTTCAAGGTCTGAGGAGAGGGAAGAAGCTGCTACCTGTCTGTCAGAAAGATGAGACGTCATGGCAGAGAGTGGCATCATCAGCAAAGAGATAGAGGATTTTCCAGAGAGTCATGGAGATCATTAATTATGATTAGGAATAATATGGGGTCTAGAACACTGCCTTGGGGTACTCCAGCCTTGACAGGGAGAGGAGATAAAAGGGTTCCTTTGAGAGCCACACATTGACTGCGAGAGTGGATGAAGTCAGTAATCCAAGAGTGGAGTTGATCTTGGATTCCATAGGCAGACAGTTTGGAGAGCAAGGCAGGATGCCAGACTATCAAAAGTTTGAGATGTGTCCAGAGTCTCATGTCTGATATTGAGGGCCTCCACCAGAGTAGAAGCAGCATATCCAAGGTAGAGTGACCAATTCTGAATCTGAATTGATGATGTGAGATTAGGCTGTTGGAGAAAAGGAATGATTTTATGTCAACTGCGCTGATGGATTCCATGACCTTGCTGATTGGAAGCTAATTGGGCTGTAGTTGAGGGGATACATTTTTGTGCCTTTTCTATGTAATGCTGTGATGTTTGCTGATTTCCAATTTCCCACGTGGATACAGTGGACTAGTCCTGAAGTGTAAAAAAATAAATAAATGTTAATATGCGAAGCACGAATGGCGACGCAGGTCACACTTTATGACCCGTGAATACACGGGGTCCACGAATAGCGAATCCGCACATAGCGGGGTCCGACAGTACTGCGATATCTAAATTGGAACGCAATCGGTTGCCTGCAATTGGTCGAAACCCGTGATATTTGAGTGTATACTGTACTTCAAGTTAAACAAGTGAAATCCTTCAATACAGCGCGTGTGGTGAATCAAATGAGTACACTAATGTTAAAATATCAATTATGCTTGTTCAGTTGAAAAAACAATTAAAAGCATACTTAATATTTGAAATGTAAAAATCTTGTTATTATTGTGATAAGCACCTTTATATATAACAGAAGGAATGAAATCGTTCGATACAGCGTGGCAGGGCCGCAAAGAATGATGGCATAAGAAGAACTTAGCCTGGAATCCTCGTGCATAACACCGCCCACACAACACACGTGGTGTCCTTGACCAATCAGGGAGCAGTGTAGTACAGTATCGTTTCCTTCAGCTCGATTGGTCTTGTCCTGCACGTGATGTTTTCGGTTTTTTTTTCGTTCTTGTTGAATCTGAGGAGATTATTTTTTCGTTCTTGGTGTAAGTAAATTTCAAATACTAATGCATGACGAAACACTTGTTTATGCTAATATTAAAGAGCATGATGCATAAGAAGAACTTAGCTTTCTGCGTTCGTCGCGAAATGCCATTCGGGGACGGAAATGACGTCTTTCGTTCGTTCGTTCGTACATGAGGGGAGCGTTCTTCGTTTTTTTCCGTCAAGCAATAAATTAAATGTTTTCACATATATAACACATTAGTTTCACAAATTTCCATTGAAATACTCGGGTATTTCCGTCAATTGTCGCCATTTCCGTCGGGTTACGCACTGCATCTACCGGACGGCCATCATTGGCTGTCTTGAGGCACGTGGTGGGGGGGGGGGGGGACGGGGGACACTGGACCCACCGAGACGTGGTAGACGACGCCGGGACATTTCAAACTCGGTGCAATTGTATACAGCGCACGCATGTAATAAAGGGTGATGTTCGGGAATGCTTCTGGAGTACTTTAATAGCACTAAACTTTTATTGATTTAAAAAAAAAAGATTGTTAAAATCATTATTTTATTAAAATTGAAGTGAAATTGAAGTAATTGCATGGGGTATCGTGTTCTATGAACTCTCTAGTTATGAATATAATAACTGTAGCAATGAGATTCAATTCTTTAACAAGCGCTATAAACTTCAGGGCCCTGAAACACAGGCTCCTTGTTATCTCTGAAGAAAACATGAGGCACCCTTTTTTGTCTTTCCCCAAAGGGGATGCGAGATAATTGCATTCTGTGTGTGTGCGTGCGTGCGTGCACGTGCACGTGCCCTGTCTCCCTCCGTCTGTGTCTATATATTTTCGCTTTAAAAATGGTTTCTCTGTAACTGCCTGTCCGATCGATGCAAAACTTTAAACAGAGGAGGGACACCCTATGGAGAATATTTCATTGCTAACTCTGATGTCATAGGTATGGCAGCCGTATTGAATTAAAGGAAAAAATCATTTAACTCTTCTTCTCATTTTACTCCTTCTTACTTGCCGTCACGCTCGTTCAACGCAATGAGAGTAGCGAAGCGGGGATCTTGGTCCGCATTAGTACCTGATCACGTGACGCGTCGATCTTCTTTGGAGACGATATCACGGATGGTATGAACTTACACTCAAGTCACCCAAAGGCTCAAGGTTCTAACCGTTCACGAGCCGCCTTTGAAGTGCGAAAACTCAGACTCGATTTTCAAATTCTATTTTTTCCTTCAGATACTCTCTTTCTTCTCAATTTTTTAACTTCTTCCTGTCGTACGCCACATTTTCTTCAATTACGATCGGCTTGAAATTAGATTCTGTCAGCATTTATGAACCCTTAATTGCGACGAATCATGCAATTCGAAATTTGGTCAGTTACCTGCCGGACTTTTCGATATTGCTTTCGTTTTCGTGTCACGTGACTTCAAAGTTGGCTCAAAAATGCGAAAATGACGATTTTCAAATATCTATCTCTCCTACATTTCTCAAGCGCATTTCGATTTTGATGTGGCTATGGAAGTACGGGCTATGCAAATCTATTGGTTTCGGAAAGACGGATTCTGATTTCGTTTACGGTCTTTCCTGCGTCACGTGACTTTTCAAAGTTTGCAACAAACCTGCCCTACACCAGTCTATGGGCTATATATTCATCTTACTTGGGCATGGTAACAAATTAGTGAATTGTTAGTCATGCATCTCTTAGCAGCTGACCTTTGTATATTTATGAATTTTTTTCCGCTCGAAGGTTGCCAATAAAGTTTCAAAACCGAAATGTAAACGTCGGCATTTATTCAAAATATAATTTCGTGCCGCGTGCGCCAAAATGCCGAGTCATCTTTAACAAACTGCGCAGTTCGGCGCCTGCGCAGTAGAACTGCGCAGTCGAGCTGCGCATGATGCGCAGTGGAACTGCGCAGTAGTCTTCGTCATAACTGAACATTGAGAACTTGTGGTATTATAGAGATGACGCTCCACCCCACACGGGGTTAATTTTTTTTCTCG
>CM068952.1:84039045-84053449 GCA_035128595.1 Eptatretus atami
CCAGAGAGAGATTTAATTTCATGGAGATACGAATCTCTTAATTGATTCTTTCTTAACTGTTATTGCCATTCCCATCCCATCCTCCTCCGCAGGCCCATACTGTGCAATGTCCCTCGCTGTCGCCATAACTTAAAGTAAAACACGAGACGCACAAATGGCTAGTACGAGTAAACATTTTAAAAAAATTTATATATATATATACTATATATCTGTCTGTCTCTGTTCTCTACATGCATCCTGGTTGTTCTTGCTATCTTCTCGATTTCCTTTTCCTTTAGTTTTTTTTTTTCTTTGATCCAAATCATCTTTGTCTTATGATCCAAATGCTGCGTCATCCAGTGATATCACTGCATTCCGGTGGTATTCTCCATTTATTTTAATCTATTCTACATTATACTCCTGCAATTTGCACAGCAGTGACTCCAATCTCTTCACAATCGATCTCGGACGCTACTCCGGTGCAGCAAAATGAGTTTTTAAATATATGCAAAATACAAAGCAGGTTATTTCATTGCTTTCTCACCAGCAACACCGGAATTGGAACAAGCGGAATTAACTGCTGTTCATATCATCGCACCGTGAAGTAAAGCGATGTCCAGAGTGATTGGATGAAAGCCACGTTACCAGCTGTTGAAGCGTGGTCCAGACACGAAGAAGGCAGTCTGCTCACAGAGAGCCGAAACTCACTTCCAATCTTGACAGGAACAGATGAGACGCACGCGCTGAAGAGAAGGGGAAGTGTTCAGAATGTGTCTTACATCCTGCAAAGAAGACAAATATGGAAGCGCATTCCAAAAGTCTTCTGACTCATATGACACACACACACACACACAGTCACACACACATAAATAATATGACGGAAAAATTATATGCCCAGACTGGGATTGAACGCAGTCCTCTGGCAAACGGCATACGCAAGTGCTCTGCATCTGAGCTTATCTGGGTGGACCCAGTCTGGCTGAGCAACACAATTCTTCCACATAAACGTTTGCCACTCTCTTCCCCCCCTGCTTCCAGGGCACGTCACTACCAACGCATAGGAGCAGCAAGGCCTGTTCTCCAGAGGGTCTTCCCCCAGGGGACACATGCCCATCCACTATTGAACCCCACAGGGGCGTAGTATTGAGGAAAGAGTCCTGAAAATGTGGAAGAATTGCATTGCTCAGCCGCAGTCCACCCAGATAGCAGAGCACTGGAACAGTTTTCCAAGAGGACCTGGATTCATTCGCGCGGTCTGGGCACAATTTTTCCACATATTTTTATGGATCAGTTCATTTTCTAAAAAAAAAAAAATAATTTTATATACTAATATATATATATATATATATATAGTATTTATATGTGTGGGTGTCATAATTTTATAGTACTGTATATGAAAAAGTATGATGGAAGGGTTGTGGTAGTGATTTCGTTAGGGGGAGGGGGGTTGTGTGGGGGGGGGGGGGTAAATAAAAACATAAAAACTAAAAACGAGAAAGAAAAGAAGATTTCCTCAGGGTTAAAGGACATTTCCAAGTGTTTGACCAGTTTTGTGAATTTGTCAAGGTCCTGAAAAAAAGGAAAGGCTGCTGCTTGTCTGTCTGAAGGAATGGGAAATGACACAACAGAGGATGGATTCATTAGAAAAGAAAAAAAAAAGGATTTTTTAAAGGGAGGGGAAAAATTTTTTTCCAGAGATGTCAGAAGAGCTGCATTTATGAAGATTAGGAAAGTGCTGGGCCCGAACACTGCCTTGGGACACTCAGCCTGGATAGGAACGAGGAAAAAATAAGGATTCTGTTTGAGGCACATGTTGGCAACAAGTGGAAAAAAATCAGTCATCCCTAAGAGTGGAGTTAGCCTTGGATTCATATTCAGACAATTTGAAGAGCAAGGCTGGGATGCAGACTGTAATGAAAGCTTCAAATATGTCCAGAGAGAGCAGCCGCTTGATCTCATGTCTGGATTATTGAAGCGACTCCTCCATTTTGTTGGAGAGTCGAAGCATAATGTCCAAGGTGGAGTGACTGGGTGCTGAAATCCTAAAATATTATCATGTGGCAAAATATAGCACATTTGGAAAATATATAGAGGTATCCAAGGTTTTGAAGATGTGCACATCAAATACGGTGTCGTGGCAAACTTGGTTTTACCATGAATCATGCATATGACACTATGCAGGCATTTTAAATATATGTGAGTACTTTTGAAAGAACTGTAGGATGATGTACTTTTCAAAAGACTGTAGATATGATTTAGACTGTAGAACTTTTCCAAGAACTGTAGAATAACCAGAAGTATATACCTATTTCCAAATGAACTGTAAAATGTAGATGAGTGATTTACATTTTCCAAAGAATAGATGTGTTTGAAAGAATGAGTGATACTTTCATACTTGCTCAAAGATGAATGTTCCACTGTAATCTTCAAAGAATGTAGATTGTTTAGACTGTCGATGTTCCAAAAGAAGATCTTTAGTTATGATGTCTCCAAGATGTATCATGTCTTTCCAAAGAAATGGAGATGATTAACTTTTCCAAAGAACTGTAGATGATGTACTTCTTCAAAAGAACTGTAGATGATGACTTTTCCAAGAACTGTAAGTCATGTACTTTTCCAAAGAAATGGAAGATCATGTACTTTCCAAAAGACTGTCAGTATCTTTACTTTTCCACAGAACTGAACAGCTGAAGGCTTGACACATGATGTTCGATCACACCTAGGGCTTTATTTACTGAGATCGAAAGCCTAAATTTCTCAGTCAAATCTTTACCTAACTGGCATAACTTACGTTCATTATATCACGTCTTGTTTCCATTGGAGCTGTGCTGCTGCTATATTATTATTGGCAGTGCGCTCTTTTGTAACCGTTGTTTCACACTTCATGTCGTGCAGTGCTAGGTCACATTGCCAACGGCGGCCGTGGGGTCTCCAAATCTACGGCCATAGGAATTATACGCGCCGCAGTGATTTCCCGTCCAACAATGTAGAGTCACATAATGTTTTTTTTTTTTGGGGGAGCCGCACGGCGTATTGTAGGGCTAATTTTTTTGCCACGAGCGGCCGTGGGGTTCCAGAATATCTATCGGGCCACTACATATTAACGCGCCCGTTTATTCCATGGTCAATCTTGTGTTACATGGCGTCACAATTTTTTTTTTTTTTCGGTGACAGCAACGGCGTAATTATATAGCTAATTTGTGAGAACCGAAAAACTGGGTTTGCCGACGTCTTGATTTGATGCCGCAGTGACTTAGGCGTTCCGCCTGCGCTTAGAATTTCAAGGAGACGCAGAAGGTGCCCGCAAGGCGACGCAGGGGGGCCCTAAGGCGAAGTGCGGCCAGACGGACGGCAACGAATGGGTTAATTTTTATTTTTTTTTACCAGTTTTTTTTTTCGGCTTGTCGATTGCTAACGGCGAACGTAGAATGAAAAAAGTTATAACTCCGCGTTATAATTCCACGGCGACTTACGGCTGTAAATATAGCATACGGCGTAGGCAGCCTGAGGCCACTCAGAAACTCTGCTGCCGCCGCACGTTTCTGTCAATTCAGGGCGTACGCCGCGTATCCTCGCCGTAGAGCAATGTGACTTATTGCCTCAAGCAGACCACTTCTCTTGACTATAGTTTCTTTTAATCAACACTTGCAATTGATCCATCCTCGACTCCTGCTGAGTAACAGAAAATGTTTGTCTTCTTCATTGAAATGAATTTGGATGACTGAATCGAACAACTTATCAAGTATTTCAGTATATTTTGCTTCGTTTAATTTGTCTTTCTGGTTACTCCTTTTTCATGTTTCATCAGAATGGACATGTTGGTCACGGAGAATATGTAGTCATAATATTCACAATTGTGCGCTTTGTCTATTGGCAGTCTAGATTTATCCAAATGGCACAAGGTGATCATGAACATGATTCGCACTTTCAGTAATTATGAGTTTTTTGTGGTTGATGGTGAAACAAAAATTCCTCCACTCAGATCTCAACCAGAATGATTGAGCACACGTGATATCGTTTCACTTGGATATCAATAAAAATATGTCAGTATATCATTGAACAGTGCTTGGCCTTTGCATTGTTATTTGTTATCCTAAAGAAATAAAAACATTGCAAACAAAAAGCAAGATGAGAACGTCAAAGAGAAGGGAACTACAAATAGTATACAAGTCATCGATGATTCTTACTTAAATTAGCTAACCTAGTAAAGATAGAACATGTGTTTAGGGTCTACTAACAATTAGAAAAGACCTCATGCCAATGTTTGAAAGTACATATACATGTTTTTTTGTTGTTTTTTTTAAACCAATTTGCTGTGACAACCATTTCTTGTGTGCAATTGCACATTCTTCAAAACTTGGGGACTCTAAATCTTTTCAAATGGGCTAATTTTTGTCAATGAGTTATTTTAATGTACTCACTCACTTTAGTGGTGAGACTTTGTGATTTAAAACTTTATTTTGGGGAACACCGAATACCACATAACAAATACATGAGACAACATTGGATAACTCAGGCAAGCACAGGCGATGACTTGGGGAATGACATCACTTCCCAGAGCACTGTGGTACCAGCGACACCATCATCTTTGACGAAAATCGTTTCTCTCCACACTGACAGGGCAATTAATGTGAAGTCCAAAAGTACAAATAAAGAGTTTGGCAGACAACTTTTCTGAATTGAGCAACGGTAGATTTTGTTAAAACAGTGTCTATTGAAATTTAGCCCAAATGCTTCCTGTTCAGAAAATTTGTGTTGATCAGGAAGAGGTTGATGCTTTCAACTACAATGTGAACCTTACACGACAGACTCCACTTGTTCAGTCATTGGCTTGCTTGTACAATAACTGACTTTTATTTTTATTGTTATTCTCCGACAACAAACTCATCTGTAATCTCGTATTTGAAGCACATTTTTCAAAATCTTCCCTGAACTAGGAAGCAACTGAAGAAGAGCCCAAGGCACATTTACCTCTCCAAGACATAATAGGATAACAGTGTAATTCAACAAATCCATCAAATAAATTGATTGTGACGAACAATCAACTTTCTTAAAGGTCAAGACCATAACAGATGTCAAAATATTTAGAATGCAAAGAGAACAACCTTTAAAAGTAAGTGTGCATGTCTGCACTTTAAGCCGCTTTGGACACGTTTTGATTAATATCTCCATCAACATTAGCAATCCTACTATTAATTGCAATTGGTCACTGGCTTTGACACCAATACAATTTATATGACATCGGCAATATAAAAGCTACATATATATTATATATTATATATATATATATATATATGTATATCGAACAAACAGTCTGAAATGGGCACTCACCTCACCCGCCAACTTAGAGAATTTAAATTGCTCAGTGATGATTGTGTTCGCAGCTTGCACGCTCGATGAGAGAGATACCATTAGCATTTTTGTCTTCCCATCCCATTCATTTATAATCCATGCGGCGCACAAGCAACTTGCTCGTTGCAGTTAAAATCCATTTGATGCACAGAGAGCGATGAAAGTAAGAGATCGTAAGCCAAAAAAAAAGAGAAAATGATAAAACTTGGCATAAGCACATGAATTTCCCAACGACATTATGTCAATGTGTGCCTATGTTTCATCACCGATGTGGAAGAATGAATTATAAATGTATCCAAAATCCATGGAGACGTATCCAAAAACACCACTCAAATGGTTTCATGGAAGGATATCACAGAGGATAGCTTTTTCAAAATCACATGATATGGAGAGCACTTACTTTAGGTTTTGAATGCACCGTATTGTTTGCAGAAGCATTGGTGCTGCAAAACAGTTTCTGCAAGGATATACTGGTTGGTTTGCCCCATTGCCTTCCCAGTGTTATTGTTCACGCTCGATCCTTTCAAAGCTAAGATCAAAGCACGGAAGCGCATGTACCATTTTAAAAAGTCTTTGGCATGATCGCCAGAGTTTGAAGACATCGACCTCCAGACTCAGAGCGGATGGCTCTGAGACCATTACGCACCGATTCAGGTTACTTTAGTGGAGGTAATAAATTGGAAGATTGTATAAACAAATATAAATCAAACATGGAAATAGTGAGGTATACCCACCATACAGTCATGCCGAAAAATGTGATCAGTATATATATAGTACATATATATATATAAGAATCCTCCTGAACCAATCATAAGAAGTTGTCTTCTCACATCTCCCAGAATCTCAATGTGGGTTCTGCTCTAAGACAGGTTCAACACATGACATTATATTCTAGCTTGCCAACTTCAGGAAGATGCCTGAAAAACAAGAACAAACTATCTTATTCAGATGCTCATCAACTCACTCACATGCATTCCCAATGGATAGTTGATTGTGGACTTTTCTTTCAAGTTTGACTTATCCAATCAAACTTGTCAATATTCGGTTCAATGTATCTCCAAGGAGACATACAGGGAGTGCAAACGATATAAGATTATCTGGTGTTAGACCGTTTTAGCTCCCTTTTTGTTTGCAAGCATGGTTTTAGATGTGTTTTTGAAAACCTCGAAGTTGGAATTTTTAACCAACCGTGTCGTGATGGTACTCTTCGAGTATTCATTTCATTCAAGCAAGCTGAAACATCACTGACATGGTCTCATCAGTTACATAAGCTAAATGCACGTCATCTTTCAAAGCAGCTTCACCAATGCTTACATTGAAATATGTATTATGGATCCACAGTATGAAGCGTAATTTTCACAACTACACGTGGTTGGGATCTACTACAGCGTGGAGTGTAAATTGTTGAATCCGGACGACTGTTCGACACAATTTCAGCCCAATGTCAGGGGAGCAAGCGCATTTTTGGACTCCTCCAAGATTATGGAATACCCAGCAAAGCCCACCCTAATGGGTGTCTTCTCCAAGCATGCAGAACACGTTCTGATGCACAATACCTTCATTTGGTCGATGTATAGGAAGGTGACAGACAGAGAAAAAAATATATAACCAGGTTACGTGCATGAAGCAAAAACATACCTACTACTTATAATTCAAACACCTCACTGCACTGGAAAACGTGGGGACAGGAACACTGTCTGAAATGGTGGACACTTGTAATACCTCTCCCACAACTTGAGCAGCGCTACTCGATAGACATTTACATAAAAAATTTGCTTCCCCCTCACTCCCCACAAGACACACTGCAAGAAAAAACACCCTATCATTAATTGGGGTTATGCTGATCACCTGTAGCAATCTGGATGTAATTGGCCAGAACTTAGGAGGAGTAACCTGACAAACAAACCCAAAAAATAAACAAACCACAAACCACAAAACCAGTCCCGGAATTACAGCAAGGATTCATGCTGTACAACTATGATAGTTGCAAATGCTATCAACTAACTTCATCATTTTATGATTTTGAAATCAGGATTGAAACTGAAACACATTTGCTAAGCAAAGGACAATTGAAAAACATGCTATAAGATTAACAATATTTTACCTTGGACCGCTTTAATGAACAACAAAGCAATACTGTATCTGAATGAATGAATGAATTAATTAATTAAAGCTTTCATAAGAAATAATAATGAATAAACACTAAAAACACAAAACATATGAGATGATATCACACTCCAACGTCTGAGCAAATCTTCCTGTGAGGTTGTCAGGATACAATATAACAAATCAAACAAACACACACCAATAAACCTTAAGTCAAGCAAACCCACAATGAATAGAGGAACAAGCTCGCTGCAAAATCATTTGACAAAATGCCAATTTTGACAAGATACAATACATTGTGCCATCCAAATACGATTCATGAGACGCTTCCTCAAGGTACTAAAAAGGTCTCAATCATCTTGTTTAAATACAATTGTATTCTGCAAAAGCAGAGTTTACCAAAAAGTTTCAAATAGTTTGAATAATTTTGTAAATAAAGTACATAATATTGTTTCGGTTTGGGGTAGCTGAGGAATTTCATCGGAAAGTTAGGATTGATAGAGTTGTTTGTTTGTGGACGTGTAGGAGACTCTCAATGCAATTATAAGTAGGAAATGGTGAGCTTGTGTACGTGTCACCCACGGGGGTGGTGCTGTTGTTAATTGGATAGGGATTAAGATAAGCAACTTATCAAAAGGAGACACAGAGCAGAGTTTATCCGATTATTTATCTTCTGCAATCTTAACTTAAGCGAAAACAGGCGCCATGAACACACACACAACACAACAACCACACACCACAACAACCAATGAAAGTCTAATAGAAGAAAAAGGAGAGGAGATGAGGCCAGAGCTTCTGCGCAATACACTTGCTCGATTGACCGACCGCACCTCCATACATTTTGGGGATTCTCCGCTGGACGATTCTCCTGACAGCTAGCGTGTCATCTCTTGCTTGCTATCCAGAGAAGGGGCGCAACTTGTCAGGCGTGAAGGAGGACTTTGGGTGGAGCCAGCAGCGAGTGGGTGGAGTAAGCGACGAGGCGGTTGAAGAAGGCCAGAGTCAGCAGCGAGTCGGTGAAGAAGGCGAAGTCCAGCAGCGAATTGCAAATATTGGATCCCAGGCCAGATAGGTAGGACGAGCAGACAGGAACCGCATACGGGGACGCTGAAGCAAGGACGATAGCAGGAAAGATACCACAGACAGCCCACGACCCATCCTTTTATAGACCCTGTGGTGCGGGGCGGGCGGGGGCGAAGACCCGAAGCGATGTATC
This sequence comes from Eptatretus atami, assembly GCA_035128595.1. Lineage (NCBI taxonomy): Eukaryota > Metazoa > Chordata > Myxini > Myxiniformes > Myxinidae > Eptatretus > Eptatretus atami. The sequence goes on from CM068952.1 coordinate 84,047,699, forward strand.
ATCACCCGAATCAGGCGTCTGACGGAGCCCCGGCCAGCATACGGGCCAGCCGTGATGGCCGAAGAGGCTCCACTTTACATCCTGCAAGACGATTCCGAGCTGCGGAATCGTCTCTCGCTCAGACACCATGACACAAATAGCCATGCACCGAACTCCCGGGCCGTGCCCGCGACCGGGCCGAAGGCCACGTCGGTCCCACATGCCCACCAGGCACCCCCGGCGACACGTGTCAGCGCTAGTCAATGTGCTGCCCATACCACACGCCATGCGTCCGAGCGATCTGGGCCAAACAACATGCCCTTGCCTGGCGCAGCTTCGTTCGGGGCGGGAGGTGCGATAACATGTCTCCGTCCGCGGGAGATGCCCGTGGCATGGTGGTGAGCGAGACCTACGGTAAGATGGTATTGTAAACCCATGCGCAGATCCGAAAAGAATGTTCGCTAATAAATTATCATGGAGCTGCGCGTGGTCCCCCACCATCGAGCATTGCGGTTATTTATCGAAAGCGGTGGTGGTGGCACGATGCCAGCCTGATCTGTGTCATGAATTAAGGAAAAAATTGTATATTAATATTGGATGTAGACTTAGGTTGATAGAGTATAATATATATATATATCTATATATATATATAATATATATATATTATATTGTTACGAATTTGCGCTGCCCAGCGGCGGACAGCCGCTTTAGCCATGGCGGCCGTCTCGCCCACGAACGGACAATTCAGTCGCGACTTTCCGGAGCAACGCCGGAAACCAGTCACGGGTGTGCTCCAAGCGCACACCACGCCTAGTCAACAACTCTACCCGCGCGCGACAGGGTCAATCGCCGAATTATTCGATATACCTAAGTATTCGCGCGGGCAGACCACCGAGAGACCGTAACCGTCAGCGAGGTCTGCTTGGACACGAACCGCTTAAGCGGTTCCGTTCCGTTCGGGATAACCGAGCGATGTATTATCGCGAGACCTCGCGGAACCCAATTCTTTTATCGGCTATTAAAAAGCCCGCTATTATTCCGAAGGCAAGATAGCAGTTCAATGGGGAAAGAGGACACAACGAACGGGTTATCATCATTAAACACGCACATTTATTCCACACGTATGCAGTCAGGTATGCAAACACCAACATGCACGTATACAGAAAAGCAATTGAATTAGCGGGAAGGACAAGACACGAGCAAGGTAAAGCAGCTACAACCGTCTATTATTATATTCACAAGCACTTACACAGTTCTACTTGCGGACACGGCGCCACAAATATTAACACAAATAAAGCAAGGAAAAGACCCACCTCAAAGACAAGGGGTTCAGACTGGCCGCGTATGCCTTTATACGTGGAGCTTGGCGGACCGAAGGAGTTTCACGAGACAGTTGCCGTTACCTCCCACCCTCGTGGTGCCTCGATGGGGCGACCCGGGACGCTCCTTCCCACGGCAGCTAGCGTAACCGCGGTTGAAGCCCAGGCCTTGCCAAGCGGCCGGGTGAGTCGGGCCTCAGCCGGCGACGCGTTGAGAGGACGAACGGGTCTTGATGCTCTTTCAAAGTTGATGCTCTTTGTAAGCACACCCGTCCGTTCCTCAGCGATGCTCGGACTGCCCGAAGCCCGATCACCTCAGACCGTTTGGCGCTGGCTGGCGAGCTCTCTCCGGCTCTCTCCACACGAACGTGCAGGTCTGCGCGGCACAGCAGGCTCAGCCACGCTCTCCGTCTCGTGTCCTCCGCATCTCCTGGACTTGACTCTCCCGAAGTCTCCCGAAACCTGTGTTCTCGCCGACTCCAGACTTCACCGACTGCTTCCACCGACCGACTCTTGGACTGCGAACTGGCGCTCTGCGCGCCGTTTATAGGCTCGAGAGACGAGATCTGACCTCGCTCTTGACTTCGACCCCACAGGCCCCGCCCCTTTTTCTCTCCTGTGATCCGAATTCTGATAGCGAAGCTTCCACAGAGCGGACGTGCGCGAGATCACCCAAACTTGCTCGGAAGAGCGGACGTGCGCGAATCACCGTCGCTGGCGCCAACAAAGAAACCCCCGCGTCTGTTTACAGCGACGCTGTTCGCTGGGAACTCGCCGTGGCTGGCGCAAAGATGGCGCGTTTGCGGAGATGAAGGTGAGGCGATGTTATCGGGTGTGGAGATGCGGTTTAGGAGATGGTGGGCGACTGGGAGATGTCGTTGTTATGAGGCGGTGTGGAGAGCGTGGTTGGTGGTTGACGTGGTGGCTGGTGGTGGCGTGGAGAAGGGTGGTTGCGTTGTGGCATGGTGGAGAAGGTGGTTGTGGGGTGCGTGGTGGAGAAGGTGGTTGGTGTGCGTGGTGGAGAAGGTGGTTGGTGGCTGGCGTGGTGGAGAAGGTGTGTGCTGGCGTTGTGGTTGGTCCAAAATAACGATAGTAAAGAAAAACGGCTAACTCAAAGATCACAGCCCGGGTGACACGAATAATTCCCATAACAACGTGGGAAATCTAACTGAACAGGACTTATCGGCATAACTGAACTAAGGACCTATATGGTGTTCTGCGAATTCCACAGCCGTAACAATATATATATATATATATACAGTATATGTTCAGATGTAGACTTGGGTGAAAAGAGTATAGATGTAATTATTTTGATGTAGACTGGGTTGAAAAGAGGACAGATTATGATTATTAGATGGAGAATTTGGGTTGAAAAGAACGCGGCGCATGCATACTGTACGGCGTTAGCGTTTGTATTGTTTCTATTCCACGGCTAGCATTCCTGCACCTGTCCAGGCTGTCGATGCTTGTGCTGACTTTTGCGAAGGCGCATCTCTTAGAGTGAAGGGCATGCCACGGCTTTTGCAGGCGGCCATTTGCTTGGATTATCTCGTGAATAAGAGGAAAGAGTAGGAATGAAGTCAGAGATATACAGACCTAACTATGAGATCCACTCAATGCACTTGTCCGCGTTTGTTCCATTAGACATGAAGGAAGGGTCATCGTATGTATTTAATGAAATAACTGTCTGGGGACCACTGTAATGTTGATGCCATTGCGCTTGGGAGGAGCGGTTCCCAGAACTGCAACAATATCATACTGCTTACAATGACCTCTCGTGTTTGGTTATTGTTATATATTATTGTTTGCGGAAATGATTTCTAAGGGGAAATAAATGCTTAATGTTGTGTAGTTATTTCCATGTGGCGTTTGAACAAAAGTAAAGTAATTACATGTAATGCAGACAAGTGTCGCTAATTGTAGAGTTAGAAATGTCAAACCGCCCTATTGGGTGAATCTAAAATTCCTCGTACTGCAAGCCTTTATTTATTTAATTCTTTGTTTTTGTCGAAATGTTTCCTTTTTGTGCCATGTACGCCATTTCCACAAGTTAGGCAGCAAACTGACATAATCATTTCCTCAGATCGGCCCTGGTGCAAAACCGTGACTTAAGCCCAGTCAGCAACTGACGTTTAGCCACAATGGCAACGGATAAAATGTATGTAAAACGCTGGCTTACGTTGAACTTTTGATGTTTTTTTTTTAAAGATTCGGACGTATTCATAACGACTTGGTCTTATGCATAACGTATTAGTAACGGACACAGAACGTTCGTTGTGTTATAGAAACTATACCAAGAATGCTGAACCTGTTGTCGGCCTTCACAACCTATGCCACATAGTCTAACTTATGCATACGTGCTGCATGCATCGCCGACGATGACGTGAATAGGTATGAAAAGTGCCGCACAACGATTCAAATCATACCGCCGCAGTAAATGGAAGTGTCAACATCGCAGTCACCACTTGGCGATCTTGCCAGCGATGCCGACCTCTGAACAAATGCGTCTAAAACGCTGGCGCACGTGAATACGGTATGGGTAGTTTGGTATGCGTGAATAAACGCTAAATACGCTATCATACGTCGTATTAAATGGAGTACGTCTTGTAATTTTAAACAGTTGAAAATTTACGACGTAATTGCCGTATGACACAGCTCCGCATGTGATGGGAATAAGTTGTACGCACGATATGCGATCGTTGACACAACATAGACACACGTTACTTGAAAGGTACTATAAGTCGAAACACGTCAAGGTAATGTTAGCGTCAGTGCCAGACCCCGGTTTTTTTTTTTTTCTTTTTCTCGGTATGCACGTGTTCAGTGTACAGTGCGTTATGATATAAATCGTTGAGCGGCAGTCTATAATTATATTATATTACAACCGCACTAGAAATCGAAGTGTCAACATCACCATCATACCGAAGGAAGGAAGAAAAAAAAAAACAAAAAAAACAGGGAGTCTGGAACACCGACGCTACATTACCTTGATGTGTTTCGACTTATGAGCACCTTCAAGTAACGTGTGTCGATGTGTGGTCAACGATCGCGTAACGTGCCTACAAACACGTTATCATAGTTAGAATAAGTTTCGGGTACGCTAAACATTACCTCACGTGTTTCGATTATGAGTAATTACAAGTATAGTGTGTGACGTGTGTCAACGATCGCGTGACGTGCCTACAACTTATGGCCAGCCGTTATGCGAACGTTGAGTCATACGCTGGCATAAGTCTTAAAATTTCAAGCATGGAAAATTTGAGAAAGCCGAAAAGTACAACTTTAAAGCCAGCGTACTAACGACGTATGGCAGTTTTTCAGCGTGCTCTCAATGTTATCAAAACTTACCCATAACGTATTCGACGTGTACCAGCGTTTTAGACAAATTTTCCAAAAATCGGCATAAGCTGGCTAAAACGTGAAGGTGTACTGGGCTTTAGGGGGCAAAGCATAAACCCTGCCATCGTGGCGGCCAGAGACCAATGGTAGAGAAGAGGGAGGGGAGGGAGCATCAGTCATCGGTGACATCGGTGAGCGATGGTTATAATAAATTACCCCCGTGTGGGGTACGGTCATCTCTATAATGTTTTTTACTCTCATAATCGATTAACGTTGCCAGATATCTCATAAAAATGAAGACGAATAGGTTTTGAAAATGGTCGACTTACAACTTTTGTGACCTCGTGACCTTGACCCTGACCTCGAATCCGGGAAAAAATATGTCGTTGGTATCACTCATCGACTCTACTCACATAACCAAATTTCATCAAGATCGGAAGTAAAAAGTTTCTTTGTACCGGGAGGTGTTTTTTGACCATCTTCCAGGTTACGTGGCGGCCAAACGGGAGGAAATCAAAAATCTGTCCGGTTAGATACAGATAATATTTTTTACTATCATAATCAATAAACAGTTTGCCGAGATATCTTGTAAATGGCAACTAGATAGTTTGAAAATGCCGATTTTATAACTTAACTGACCTCGTGACCTCGTCCTGACCTTAACCCGGACAAAAGTTATATCGTGTGCAACACTCATCGACTCTACCCACATACTAAGTTTCATCAAGATCGAAAAAAAATTGTTGACGGACGTATAATCGATTATGAGAGTAAAAAACATTATAGAGATGACCGTCACCCCCACACGGGGGTAATTTTATTATAACCTCGCTCACCGATGTCACCGATGACGATTTGCTCCCTCCCCTCCCCTCTTCTCTACCATTGGTCTCTGGCCCGCACGATTGGCAGGGTTTATGCTTTGTCCCCCTAAAGGCCCAGTCACACCTCCCCCCACACACAAAAAGAGAAGAGATGGCCGACAACAAGGTTCAGCATTCCGTTGATTATAAAGTAGTGACTCTACTAACGAACAACGAATACGTTCTGATGATCGTGCTACTATATCGCGAGGATAGCAATAAGACCAAGTCGATTATGAGTAGTCCAGACA
>CM068952.1:84067093-84088079 GCA_035128595.1 Eptatretus atami
AAGAGCACTGCCAAATAATGATATAGCAGAGCAACAGTCAATGGAAACCGCTGAATATGAAAATGACACGTCAAGTGATGCCAGTTCTGGTAAAGATTCTGCTGAAGAATTTGGTGTCACATCATCAGTACATAAAAGCCCTAGGTGTGAGCACATCATGTGATCAAGACCTTCAGCTGTTCAGTTCTTTGGAAAAGTACATGATCTACAGTTCTTTGGAAAAGTACATGATCTCCATTTCTTTGGAAAAGTACATGATCTACAGTTCTTTGGAAAAGTACATCATCTACAGTTCTTCAAAGAAGAGATGGGCATACCCTCCTCTCGTTCTGAGGCAGCATCCGCTGCTCGCACCGGTCCAACACAGTCCACCAGCTCCCCCTCATGCTCCATAACTCCGTGTGTGTGTGTGCGTCTTTTAACCTGTCTTCATCGTGTAATCTCCCTTTACCGTTCTACCTCCCGTGTCTCTGTTATTTTATTTCCTTTGTCCGTCACTCGTGTTATTAGTCTCTGCTTCTTTCTGGCGTTTCTTTCCATAATCTTTACGTAGGTCAACCTTGCTTTCTCCTTAAGTCGCTCCAGTCCTTCCTTCTTTTCACTCCTTGCTCTTTCACGATCTCACGCGTACCTCATCCTTGCTTTCATCTTAATTGTTCTTCTTCTCTTCCCTCCCAATTCCTTCACCCGTGTCTTATCTCCTAGGGCACGTCTCCGTCACTTTTTTCCGACACCTCCAACAGCCTCGTCCCAACACGTCCCCGAATTATTTTCCCTCACCCGCCTCCATTGCCGGGCCTGAAACCGTTGCACCCCTCAGCTCGGTTCGTCCACACGTGGCGTCGCATTACGCACTCCCCTTATTGCCTTCCACTAGCCCGCTGCAGGCTCGGCCCAATTTGCTGCATCTCACCCCGCATTTCTTCCCATTTTGTTTCATTCCGTTCTTCACCTGTTGTTAAATTCGCATTCATTTGATTATTCATCCTGCCAACATTTGTTTTTATTTCGTTCATTTTGTTGCGTAATTCGTATCCATTTGATGCGTTTCCATCATTTTCCGTTTTCCATTTCGTTCATTTGTTGCGTTTTGTTTTTCCATTTCTCTCATCAATGCCCAACATTTCCATCGTCCGATCCAGTGGGCGAATTCGCCACGTGGGGCGTTCGTCGCCACACCAGCCACTGCGCCCTATTTCGAGCTCTGGGTCAGTTGGGGGGGAAGTGTCCTGTACAACCAAGCATTTCCTGCATCGGGGATTCCATCCTGAGCCATGGATTCTAAACAATTCTAACATAAACATTTCTATTTACCCCCGGCTCCCGCTCGCCTTGAGACTCCAATCTTATTTCTCGTAACGGGTCTAATTTTTAAATCGCTCGTAATTTGAGGGAATCGGGGTCGCTCTGCTCACCCTGGACCGATTCCCGTGAATTTAGCTTGGAGACCGGAGTTTCGTTTCCCGCTCTCTGACATCACATGTTGCGAATTCGCGCCCGCGGCGTGCCGAATCGGCCACGTAACTCGAATCGCGGCACGTCGCCCACCGGACGGACAAATTCTGTCGTGACCTCTCGGATCTAACGCCGGGGACCATCACGGGTGGGGGTTTAACCTCATCATAACCACCCAGTCGCATCTACACGCCGCAAAGGGTGAATCGCCGAAAGTCGATAAAACTAAAGTCTCGACGGTAACCTACCGAGGGGTTGTAACCACGCCACAGTTCGACTTCGACACGAACCGCTTAAGCGGCCTCGCGTGCTACAGGGATAACCCGAGCGAGTTATCGTCGACCTTGACGGTTACAATTAATTATCGGGCGTATCACGCCCACTCGAACCCTTTACGTGAAAGAAAGATGGAGAACCAACAAAGGAAAGGACGCAGCGAAACGGGGAACAATTCACACAAAGCACAATTTATTTCAGCACACAGTAGCACACAATATACCAGCACATCGTATTACAGCGCAAAAGTCAGAATGCAATCATATATCAACATAAAAGAAAAGAACACAGTGACGCAGAGTTAACACCGACTAAGACCGACACACGGCAAACACTTAAAGTTTCTACTCACAAGACACGGGCGCCAACAGCAAAGTTCCCAACAAAATAAACCTCGACAAGAACAAAGGCACTTCCCTTGGTGCGGCCCGTCCGAGCCTCCTCCCACGCCTCAACTCCGAGCTCGTTCCTTCCGCCGTCCTCCACTACCGACGATCCTCACAGTCCACCTCAGAGGGGAAAAAGACAGAGAGCTTTCACTCACCACGTTCCAACGAAGGGGAAAAAGACAGAGAGCAGATCCTTGCACCCGCCGTGCCGTCTTTATAGCGGCGGGGTCCGCTCACACTCGCCCACCTGTTTCGCTCCACCCTCCTTCGAGAGGGTTCCCGAAAAGGGGCGTGCCCTCTCGTTCCCTCCTCGCCCGCGCCCCATGCGGAGGGCGAGGAAAGTCAGTCTTGGCGCAGGGCCAGGGAATTATTCCCCCAAAAATGCAGGCCCTCTTCAACATGAACCTCTGACCTTTGGACCTGCATCGCCCCTCCCTCCACTCCCAAAGCGCGGCGAGCCAGACGGGAGAAACAGGCGGGAAAACTTGCGCCTCTCAGTTCCTTCTGCGGAGATGTAACGCACGGAACCTGTGAAATGGCGAGGAACGAAGATGCTGCAGCGTAGATGGTGAGGTGGCGTGGTTGCAGTGTGGTTGGCGCTGTGGTGGGATGGCGGTGGTTGTGGTTTGACATGTGGTTGTTCGAAAATAAAGAACGAACAAGAAAAACGGCTGACTCAAAGATCTGCAGCCCGAATGAATACATAAATTCCCTCTAACAACGGGTTTTGGGGGCTAACTATACATTGTAACTTCAGAAATACCTCACTTACGGGGACTGAATGGTGGTTGCGAATTTCCACAGCGTAACAATACAGTGGAAATCATAGAACGCTCCCCAGTGGGTCAAAGCGCTAGGGCGTTTATAAAAGATACAGCGCCATACTGATGCAGTGAAAAATTTTTATATACATACAAACCAGAGCCAAAACACGTGGACATGTACGTCCGCGGATCTTGGGTTGTTGGGGTTTGATGACGAAGCCGGTCAGTGAGTTTTTCAGGAGATACGGATGCGATGATGATTGAATTGAATTCATTTTGTTCATCTCAACTTCGCCATTTATATCGGGAAAGTGCGAGAAATGACAGCTTGAGTATTTCACACCACATGTCACTCAACACAGGGCGATGACAGCTTGATTTTTTCGCCACTTAAGCGCTATTTTCGGAACTACTTTGTCTCTACTTTCTCACTTTTTTGCCTTTAAAACATGAAATAGTAGTATTTTGGGTGTCCAAGGTGTATGAGCGTTAATATATCGTACAAAGGCATAACGCTTAGCGTTATATCGATTTTCACTGTACGTCAAGCTTACTCGCATGATTTGTAATATACTATTGTCCATATCAACTTTAAAAACCGATGTCACACGGTCGCAAGTTTTATAAATAGCATCAAGTGCTCAAAACTTTTGAATTGCACACACTGATGTATGACAGAGTCTGCCAAACATTCTCTTATGAACATGCTGAATTGTTTGTGACTGACACTCCATCGTCCAGACGGTGCTGATGGTTGTCCATTCGTTTTTCTTCAGTCGAAACACCATAATGTTAAAAAAAACAAAAAAAACGTTTTTAGGGTGTTAAAAAGAATTTTGGAGATAATCTTCATTGAAAAACCTTAGAGAGGATAATTGATTAACGCTAAATACTTCAAACCATACACAAAAGGTGCTATGACAGATAACAAAACAGTGTCAATTTTGGGTGTAAATAACTGAGTCCCAAGAGGCAGCAATATATTGATTTCGCGTTTTTGATGTAACAGCTTGCTTTCTATTTATTTTAGTTTTTGTAAGTGAGAAACACTAAATGCGGCTATTTGGTTCACTTATTGACAGTCGCCAACTGAAGCTAATTGTGAATCACAGTTTCAAGGACATTGCAATGTGCCTTAGCAAATTGTGACCACCTCCCCCCCCTCCACCACACCCCCTCTGCAAACAATCGTTGCTTTAATCAAATGGTCTTGGTCCCTCAGGTAGCATTGTATTTAATTGCAATTAGTGTTGCGGAACATTCGAAGAAATACTTTTTATTGTGCTATGTGAAGTACTGCAAGTTATTCAACTGACTGAGAATGTAAGTTATAAACAGAGTCATTTTGAAGAAAGAATCTTTTTTTTAGCGGTTGGTTTGAACTGAAATTTGTTGGCTTGTCTTTTGAACATTCTTCGTGGAAAATGTTTTTGCCTCATGCCTTCCGTGTAAATTTTTTCCTGCAGCCAATACCCTCGAAATTACCTTTGGCCACATTATAGCCTCAGAGGTCTCCAGTAATCGCTCACGTCATGTCGATCTGCTGCATGGTGAATGAAAAATTCAGAGAGAATGTTCCAGCCTTGGGAGTAGTCAAAGGCTTAATTATTGGGTCGCTTTAGTAACTGTTCAAGTTTATAATGTTGTGTGGGAGTTTTGAGTGAAGCTTATAATAATACTACATTGTGAACTTGAAGCATTTAGTCCACTTTGGTATTGTGAATTGCAACGGGATTGTGGCTTTCGATAGCTCGTTCTTAATGTCCATATTTTTCTGTTTTTGGAAAAAAAAAGAATCATCATTGAGTGTGTTCTTGTACTGACTTCACTTCGTCTCGGATCTTAGAGCTGAATTGAACACTGTTACGAACTTATTTCGTATGTTGCTTAATTGGTTGGTTGAATTATCCTTGGCTCGTGGTGAAATGATTTGTCCTAATTGTCCGGGACAAACCATAAATACCTTGCTGGTTGTCAGCCGATGGCAACAAATTTGTTTATCTGCTGAACAACCCTTATTTGCCCTTATTTAATCTCACGCTGTTTAACTTTGGACTTTAAAAGTGTGTGTGTGTGTGTGTGTGGGTGTGTGGGTGTGGTGTGTGTGTGGTGTGTGTGTGTCAGTGTGTCTCCTCCATAATCCCAACCATGAAAACTAGCAGCTCAAACTTTGGCATGCATACTAAGGGAACTCAAGGGAGTGCATGAGTGGGAAATTGGTTGTTTGGGTTCATTAAACAGCCCCTTTTGAAGATAGTTTGCAGCCTTTAAAATTAATATTCTGCTATCGGAGGCAACCATCCTGCCACCTTTCGCCTCTGGGTGTTAAAGGCATATCCTGGTTACTCGCTGGGTTCTGAAGCTGCCATGGTTTTTTGCCTGCTTAACATCCCTTGACTTGGACCAGGACGCACAAATTTCTTAACGATGAAAGTTTTTTTTTTTTCACTTACCTCACTCATATTATGGAATGCCTGTGAAAGTTTTATGATTATTTAATCTAAAGTTTTATTATATTTCAAGTTTAATGATCGCACGAATCTCGGATACATTGCAATGCTATAAAACAACTGGGAGATGCCAGCGTTTCGTGGCTTTCTTTCATTTCCGACATGCCCAATAATCTCTGAGAACTCTTAAACTAAGGCTGTATTACAAAATTTAAGCTCAGATTTGCATTAGCAGCAGTTCACGACTAAAAAAAAGTGTTCATTTGTCCAATTGGAACATCGACATTGCCTATCCGGCTTGCCAAACGCATTTAATTGAGTGCCTGTTTGGGCGCTGCCGAGCGCTCCACATCGATTGGCGGTTGCAGTTCGTGTCCAATCAGGATTAACAGTTGGGAGTTTGCTAACAAGGTAGATAGAGGTACATAATGTATAGTATTATTTGGTATGTAATTTAGGAACTCTGCCGTGTGCGTGTGTGTGTGTGCATGTGCACCGCGTGCGTGTTATGCTGCATACTTTGGTTTAAATGTGGCGCCGTGGTGCCAAAGTTCATCTGTATCGTTGAGGTTTTAAAGTTTAACCACAACAGCGTACAACGATCACCGTTGTCCTTTGTCCTCGTGACTGTTTTTCTAAAGCAAGTAGTTTTATTTTATATGGCTCGTGTGCTTACAAAGGTTATAATTGGTTTTCTCTTTGTGAGTTTCAAGGCAAAATACATTTGATAACCGATTCCAAGATTTTTTTCGCACAAATCCACGAAGAGAGAGAGGTGGGCAGAGAGATGCAGAGAAATGTTAATAAAGCATGACATATTCTCTGCTAACTCCCTACACAACATACCTACCCCGCTCCTCTTTGTTCCATTCCTCGCTCCACCCCCTTCTGAATACAGTGGCAGCATCTTCCCACAATCTCTCTCTCTCTCTCTCTCTCTCTCTCTCTCTCTCTCTTGTGTGTCGGAACGGAGCTGGACAGTGGTTATGCCTTGGATGGTGTTACCTCAAGCGCGTATCGGGATGGTGGTTACCTCCAACGCGTATCGGCGACGAGTACCTTCCGCGCGTACGGGACGGTGGTTACTCTGCGCGTATCGGGAGCGGTGGGTTACCTCTGGCGCGTAATCGGGGACGGTGGTTACCTCCGCGCGTATCGGACGGCTGGTTTACCTCGCGCGTATCGGGACGGTGGTTACCCTCCGCGCGTAATCGGGACGGTGGTTACCGTTCCGCGCGTATCGGGAACGGTGGTTAACCTCCGCGCGTATCGGGAACGGGGGTTTTGCTCCGCGCGTATCCGGACCGGTGGTTAGCTCCGCGCGTATCCGACGGTGGTGCTCCGCACGTCTTCCGTGACGGTGTAGCTCGCGCGTATCCGACGGTGGTTAGCTCCGCACGTATCCGGACGGTGTTAGCTCCGCGCGTATCCGGACGTGGTAGCTCCGCGCGTATCCGGACGGTGGTTTGCTCCGCGCGTATCCGGACGGTGGTTTGCTTCGCCTTCTCCGGACGGTGGTTTGCTCCACGCGTATCTGGACGGTGGTTATATCCGGATGGACCCTCCCCTCATCCTGCCTTTTCCTTGCCCTCCTAACGCTGCCTTCCCTGCGCCACCCCTCTTGTTCCCCTCCTCCCCCTCCTTCCTTACTTCCCCACCGCTCCCCCTCCTTTCCCTCACAACCCAACCATTCAGTCACTCACACCTCCTTGCTCCCCTCGTTCTGTTCCCCCACCCCTTCTCGTCTCACCTCCCTCCCTCTCTCCCTCATTTCTCTTCACCCTACCCCTCTCTCTCTCTTTTCTCTCTCCTCCCTCTCCCCCCTTTTTCCATTGATATTTTACGTCGCAAAAGCGACGGTTGTATTGCTCCTTAGTAAATAAATGAAATCAAACGGCTGTACAAAACAAATTATTACATCAGACCCAATACTCATCTGAGTCTGTGGAGGCTGCCATTTTGTCTTGGGAAGTGAGTTTGAACAAAGGTTGCAATAACAAAGTAGTTCCATTTATTCTCTGAACTTACGGTACATGTTCATGTCCTTGCACTATATTGTGGAATATAATGAATGGGGTTGCAAGCGGACGTGAATCTATAATGGTGAATAATGACAAACGTCTTTGAAGTTGCTGCATAATTTTTTTTTATGCTCTGCTGACGAAGTGCCAGAAGAATTGTGGGTTTTCGGTTGCCCCCATCCGTCTAATTTTCTCTGTTTTCTTCTCCTGAAACCTACTTTATCCAATTGACAAATTTTCACATACGGTGCAACTACTCATGTAGAATGTTTTAAATGATGATTTGACATCGTGGGTCTGTGGTGTGGCAGCCATGTTGGAAAAAGGAAAAACTTTGACCTCTCATCTTGAAACACTTCCATATGAAAAATTGAAACTTGGCATGTTAAGTATTCCATGGGTACCGAGTGTTATCTTTTTTTCATGATTCATAGGGGGCTTCCTTATGACGTCATCGAATTTCACGTCACGTTTTATCCGATCAGTTTGAAAAATTTTTGAGGTCAGCTTGGAATAAATCTTAATGGGGGGGCGGGTGGGGGGTGGATTTATGTCTCATCGTCATGTGGTTTCGGCAGCTGATTTTTAACATAGCAAATACCACCCATTCTTGCTGACAGGATATATAAGCGGGGAGGGTTAAAAGAGCGGGGGGGGGGGGGTGAGAGAGAGGGCGTTTGCGGAGAGAGGAAAGGGGAGGAGGAGGGGCTGGAGTGAGGAGGGATGGGGGGAAAGAGAAGCAGTGGGAGGGTACGATCGTGTAGACCCCTTTTGGATGCTGGTTGCATAATTGTTAGGAGCGTGGATAGGCGTGATTCATGCCCTATTACCAGGCCACTGGTGATCATTTTGGCCGACCTCGAAGGATGAACAGGCTAGCAACCCCTGGTATTAATTCAGCAGCCGACACGGCTCGAACTCAGGACCCTGGATCCAAGCCCCTACCGCTAACTACTAAGTCAATGCCAAGGCTATAGAGTGAAGGTAAGAGCAATGCCAGAGAGAGAGAGAGGGGATGGGGGGAGTGGAGTTAGCAGAGAGAAAATGTTATGCTTTCTGGAACACGCAACGCACGCAACGCCGTGCTTGGCAATTGGAATTCTTCAGGAATCAGCAGATTGGAGTCAGTGTGAATTACTGACTACAGTACATTACTGTATACAACCCAAAAACCTTGAGTAGCTTTCACCCTTGTTTGGGGAGGATTTAAAAAATACCATGAAAAGATAACGTTGCATTTTAAGATTTTTTCAGGAAATGTGCAATAACATTAATTTTTATAAAGGGCTGCGTGTGACGGGTGGAAAAAAATTTGGCTCGTAATTTAGAAAACGTGTTAATATGGAAAACAGCTCGAAATCGGGTGTTGTCAAGAAATATATATTTGCTTGGAAACCACAAAAAGAAACATAAGGTTTGTAAAGTGTATTGATGTAACAAAAAGCAAAAGGGTCAGCAATATACAGAAGCAAACAACACATGGATCCAATCTAATACTCTAACCCAAAGTGACCCTGACTGGCAAACCAAAACCAGCGACTGATGGCAGATGGCTTAATTAATCCTATCTTTTTAAAGCCAGAAAGTCACAAGAAACAGAGATGTTTTGGGCTTCAACTGGTAAAAAAGTTGCTTTGTAAGAAAATTTCCTATGCAGGCCAAAGCTCTCATGCTGGGAGACAAGTAAGGGGGAGAGACGCAAATAGGTGAGGTGGCTCCGCTGGACGGGGCAGGCTTCCACATGGGCATAGTGTCAGGAAAGTTCTCCATTGGGCTTCCTGGACTGCCTCTGCTTTTAGGTCATCTCTACCGAGATGACCAATAAAGCGGACCAAATGTCAGTCCGTGCCGTACGCCGTCAACATTTTTCTTTCCGATCTTGATGAACTTAGTACTGGGGTAGAGGTCGATGAGTGTTGCACAACGATATACACTTTTGTCCGGCGTTAAGGTCAGGGACGAGGTCACGAGGTCACGTAAGTTATAAAATCGGCATTTTCAAAACCTATCTAGTCTGCCATTCCTAACAAGATATTCGGCACTGTTTATGATTATGAATAGTAAAAAATATTATCTGTATCTAACCGACAGATTTTTAATTTCCTCCGTTTGGTCGCCACGTAACCTGAAGATGGCCAAACACACCTCCCGGTACAAAGAAACTTTTACTTCCGATCTTGATGAAAATTGGTATGTGGGTAGAGGTCTGATGAGTGATACCCAACGACAATATTTTTTTCCCGGATCGAGGTCAGGGTCAAGGTCACGAGGTCACAAAAGGTTTGTGAAAGTGCCATTTTCAAAACCTATCTCGTCTGTCATTTTATGAGAATTCTGGAAACGGAATCGGATTATAGAGTAAAAAACTTTAGAGATGACGTCACCCCCACAACGGGGGTAATTTATTATAACTCGTACCGATGTACCGATGGAAGCTTTGCACCCTCCCCTCCCCTCTTCCTACATTGGTCTC
Organism: Eptatretus atami; assembly: GCA_035128595.1. Lineage (NCBI taxonomy): Eukaryota > Metazoa > Chordata > Myxini > Myxiniformes > Myxinidae > Eptatretus > Eptatretus atami. The sequence goes on from CM068952.1 coordinate 84,076,922, forward strand.
ATGCCCGCACGATTGGCAGGGTTTTGCTATTGTCCCTAAAGGCCAGTCACACCTTCACGTTTTAGCCAGCTTATGCAGATTTTGGAAAATTTGTCTAAAACGCTGGTACAACACGGTCGAATACGTATGGGAAGTTTTGATAACATTGAGAGCACGCTGAAAAACACGCATACGTCGTAGTAACGCTGGTTTAAACGTTGTACTTTTCGTTTGTCCTCAAATTTTCCATGCTTGAAATTTTAAGACTTAATGCCCGCGTATGACTCAACGTTCCCATAACGCTGGCCATAAGTTGTAGGCAGCACGCGATCGTTGAAACACACACACGTCGACACAAACACATTACTTGTAAGTTACTCATAAGTGAAACAACGTCGAGGTAATGTTAGCGTACCCGAAAACTATTTCTAACCTATGGAGTACGTGTTGTAAGCACGTTACGCGATCGTTGACACCATCGACACACGTTACTTGAAGTGTTCATAAGTTCGAACAACATCAAAGGTAATGGTAGGCGTCGGTGTTCAGACTCCTGTTTTTTTTTTTTTTTTTTTTTTTTTCTTCCTCCTTCGGTATGAATGTGATGTTGACACTTTCGATTTCTAGTGCGGTTGCTAATATAATTATAATTAATAGACTGCCGCTCAATCGATTTAAATCATAACCGCACTGTACACTGAACACCGTCATACCGGAGAAAAGAAAAAAAAAAAAAACGGGGAGTCTGGCACACTGGACGCTAACCATTACCTTGACCGTGTTTCGACGTTATGAGTAACCTTCAAGTACGTGTGTTCTATTGTGCAACGATCGCATATCGTGCGTACAAACTTATTCCCATACAATGCGGAGCGGTGGTCATACGGCAATTAGTCGTAAAATTTTCAACATGTTAAAATTAACAGAGACGTACTCCATTTAATACGACGTATATAGCGTCACTTTAGAGCGTTTTATTCACGCATACCAAACTTACCCATACCGTATTTCAAACGGCGCGCAGCGTTTAGACCATTTTTCAGAGGGTCGCATACGCTGGCAGATGCCAAGGTGTGACTGCGATGTTGACACTTCATTTCTGCGGCGTTTAATGATTTGAATCGTTGTGCGGCAAGCCTTTCATAACTATGTCAGTATCGTCCGGCGATGCATGCAGCACGCTATGCATAAGTTAGACCTATCGTTGGGCATAGTGTGAGGCCGACAACAGGTTCAGCATTCATTGGTATAACGTATCTATAACAACAACGAAACGTCTGTGTCCGTTACTAATACGTTATGCATAAGAACCAAGTCTATGATACGTCCCGAATCTTAAAACAACATCAAAGTTCAACGTAAAGCCAGCGTTTTACATACATTTTAATTTCCGTTGCCATTGCTGGCCTAAAAACGTCAAGGGTGACTGGGCCTTTAAGTCCACGGTTTTTGCAGGGCCGATCTGAGGAAATGATTATGTCCAGTTTTTCGCTGCTAAACTTGTGGAAATGGCGTATGGCACAAAAAGGAACCATTCGACGAAACAAAGGATTAAATAAAATCAAAGCTTGCAGGTCGAGGAAATTTTAGATTCACCCCCATAGGCGGGTTCGACATTCTCTATCTAAAAATAGCGACACTGGTCTGCAATTACATGAATTACTTTACTTTTGTTCAAAACGCCAACATGGAAATAACTACCAACATTAGCATTTATACGCTTAGAAATCATTTCGCCGCCACAATGAATATATAACAATAACCAAACACCGAGAGTCATTGTAAGCGTATGATATTGTTGCAAGTTCTGGGAACGCATCCCTCCAAGGCAATGGATCCAACATACAGTGGTCCCAGACAGTTATTTCATTAATATACATACAGATAGACCCTCCTCATGTCTAATGGACAAACGGACAAGTGCATTGAGTGGATCTCATAGTTAGCGTCTGATTATATCTCTGACTTCACATTCCTACTCTTTTCCTCTATTCACGAGATAATCAAGCAATGGCCGCCTGCAAAAGCCGTGGCCATGCCCTTCACTCTAAGAATCGCGCCTTCGCAAAGTCAGACAAGCAGGCAGCCGGGACAGGTGCAGGAATGCCATGCCGTGGAAATAGAAACAACATACCAAACGCAACAGCCGGACAGTATGCATGCGGCGCGTTTCTTTTCAACCCAAATCTCCATCTAATAATCATATCTGTCCTCTTTTCAACCAAGTCTACATCAAATATTACATCTATATCTTTTCAACCCGAAAGTCTTACATCTAACATACTGTATATATATATATATATATTGGTACGGCTGTGGAAATTCGCAGAACAGCCATATAGGTCTTAGTTTTCAGTTATGCCGATAAGTCGTTCAGTTAGATTTCCCCACCGTTGTCTTATGGGAATATTACATGTCACCCGGGCTGGATTCTTTGATTAGCGTTTTTCTACTATCGTTATTTTGGACCAACCACAACGCCAGCCACCAACCACTTCTCCACCACGCCAGCCTCAACACCCTCTCCCCCCACGCCCACCCACCAACCACCTTCTCACCACGCCACCACCACCACCTCTCCACATGCACAACGCCAACACCTTTCTCCACGCCACCCACCAGCCACCACGCAACAAACCACGCTCTCCCCACGCCTTCATAACACGACATCTTCCCCAGTCCCCCACCATCTCCTAACCGCATCTCCACACCCGAATAAATCGCTCACCTTCATCTCCCAAACCTGCCGCCATCTTTGCGCGCAGCCACGCGAAGTTCCACGAAAGCGTCGCTGTAAACAGACGAGGGGGTTTTCTTTGTTGGCGCCAAGCGACGGTGATCTCAGCCGGCACGTACGCTCTCCGAGCAAGTTTTCTGGTGATCTCGAAGCACGTCCGCTCTGTGGAGCTTCGCATCAGAATTCGGTCACAAGGAGAAAAAGGGGCGGGGCCTGTGGGGGGTTCGACAGTCGAAGAGCGGAGGTCAATCTCGTCCTCGAGCCCTATAACGGCGGGCAGAGCGCCAGTTCGCAGTCGAGAGTCGGTCCGGTGGAAGTCGTCCGGTGAAGTCTGGAGTCGGGAGAACAAGGTTCGGGGACTTCGGGAGGTCGAAGTCCAGGAGAGCGGAGACACGAGACGGAGAGGCGTGCTGAAGCCGTGCTGTGCGCCGCAGACCTGCACAGTTCGTCGTGGAGAGAGCGAGAGAGCTCGCAGCCACGCCAAACGTCTGAGGTGACGGGCTTCGGGTACAGTCCGATAGCATCGCTGAGGAACGGACGGGTTCTTACAAAGAGCATCACCTTTGAAAGAGCATCAAGACCCGTTTCGTTCCTCCTCAACGCGTCGCCGGCGAGGCCCGACTCACCCGGGCCGCTTGCAGGCCTGGGGCTCAACGCGCGGTTACGCTAGCTGCCGTGGGGAAGGAGCGTCCGCGGGTCGCCCCCATCGAGGCACCACGAGGGGAGTAACCGCAACGGTCTCGGTGAAACTCCTTGGTCCGCCAAAGCTCCACGAATAAAGGCATACGGGCCAGTCTGAACCCTTTCTTTGGAGGGGGTTTTTCCTTGCTTTATTGTGTTAATATTGTGGCGCGTGTCCGCAAGTAGAACTGTGTAAGTGTTGTGATAATAAAAATAGACGGTTGTAGTGCTTTACCTTGCTCGTGTCCTGTCCTTCCCGCTAATTCAATTGCTTTTCTGTATACGTGCATGTTGGTGTTTGCATACCTGACTGCATACCGTGTGGTGATAAATGTGCGTGTTAAATGATAACCCGTTCGTTGTGGTCCTCTTTCCATTGGAACTGCTATCTTGCTTCGGATATAGGGGCCTTTTTATAGCCGATAAAAGAATTGGGTCAGCGAGGTCTCGCGATAAATACTCGCTCGGTTATCCAGAACGGAAACGAACCGCTTAAGCGGTCGTGTCCAAGCAGACTCGTGAGGTACGGTCCTCCTCGGTGGTTCATGCCCGCGCGACTACTTAGGTATATCGATCATTTCGGCGATTGACCCTGTGCGCGCGGTAAAGTGTTGACTGGACACGTGGTGTGCCGCTAGGAGCACACCCGTGACTGGTTTTCGGCGTTGCCTCCGGAAAGTCGCGACTGCATTGTCGTCGGTGGCGAGACCGGCGCCATTGGCTAAAGCGCTGAGTCCGCACGCTGGGCCATGCGGCAAATTCCGTAACATATAATATATATATAATTATATATATATATTATATAATATTATCTATTAATCTTATAAACCAAGTCTACATCCAATAATTTATAAACAATTTTTTCCTTTAAATTCATGACACAGATCAGGGCTGCATGCGGCAACCACGCTTTCGATAAATAACCGCAATGCTCGATGGTGGGTGGACCCAGCGCAGGCTCCATGATAATTTATTAGCCGCACAATCTTGTTCGGATCTGCGCATTGGGTTTACAAATAACATCTTACCGTAGGTCTTTCGCTCACCACCATGGCCACGGGCATCTCCGCGACGGCAGAACATGTTATCGCAACCTCGCCCCGACACGAGCTGCGCCCAGGCAAGGGCATGTTTTGTTTGGCCCAGATCGCTCGGCGCGTCATGGCGTGTGGATGGGCAGCACATGAACTAGCGCTGAACATGTGTCGCGGGGTGCCTGGGTTGGGCATGTGGGGACCGACGGGCTTCGGTCCGGTCGCCGGGGCACGGCCGGGATTTCGGCTGCATGGCTATTCTGTGCTCATGGTGTCCTGAGCGAGCGATTCCGCCAGCTCGGAATCGTCTGCAGGATGTAAATGGAGCCCTCTTCCGGCCATCACGGCTGGCCGTATGTGGCCGGGCTCCGTCGAGCGCCTGATTCGGGGTGATGATAACATCGTTGGGTCTTCGCCCCGCCCGCCCGCACACAGGGTCTATAAAAGGATGGGTGTGGGGCTGTCTGTGGTATTTTCCTGCTCACGTTCCTGCTCAGCGCTCCCCGTATGCTGGTTCCTGTCTGCTCGTTCCTGACTCTACGGCCTGGGATCCCATATTTGCATTCGCCTGCTTGACTTGCCTTCTTCACCGACTCGCTGCTGATCTGCCTTCTTCAGCCGCCATCGCTCGCTTACTCCCACCCACTCGCTGCTGGTCCACCAAAGTCCCTCCTCACTGCCTGAGCAGTTGCGCCCTTCTCTGGATAGCCAAGCAAGAGATGACACGCTAGCTGTCAGGAGAGATCTCCAGCGGAGAATCCTCCAATAATTGGTACTGGAGGTGCGTCGGTCAATCGACCAGGTATTGCGAGACGTTGGCCTCATCTCTCTTCCTTTTTCTCTAATTAACTCTTCATTGGTGTGTGTGTGTGCTGTGTGTTGTGTTTTGTTGTGTGTGTCATGGCGCCTGTTTTCGCTTAAGTTAAGATTGCGAAAGATATAACTCGGGATAAATGCTCTGGTTGTCTCCTTTTGTAAGTGCTTATCCTTATTCCCTACCAATTAACACAGCACCACCCCCGTGTGGTGACACGTAACACTAAGCTCACAGTTTCCCTACTTAATTGCATTGAGTGTCTCCTACACGTCCAAACCAAACAACTCTATTCAATCCAACTTTCGATGAAATTTCCCAGCTTACCCAAAACCGAAACAATATTATGTACTTTATTTAACAAATTATTCAACTATTTTTGAACTTTTTGGTAACTCTGCTTTGCAGAATACAAATTTGTATTTAAACAAGAATGATTGAGACCTTTTTGGTACCTTGAGGAAGCGTTCTCATGAATCGTATGTGGTTGGCCACAATGTATTGTATCTTGTCCAAATTTGGCATTTGTCAAAATGATTTTGCGCGGCGTTTCCTCTATTTCCTTGTGGGTTTGCTGACTTAAGAGTTATTGGTTGTGTGTTTGTTTTGATTGTTATATGTATCCTGACACTCACAGGAAGATTTTGCTCAGACGTTTGGGATGTGAATCACTTCATATGTTTTTGTGTTTTTAGTGTTTATTCATTATTATTTCTTTGAAAGCTTTTAATTAATAACTTCATTCATTCATTCAGAACAGTCTTGCTTTGTTGTTCCATAAGCGGTCCAAGGTAAATATTGTAATCTTATAAGCATGTTTTCAATGTCTTTGCTTAGGCAAATGTGTTTCGTTTTCAATCCTGAATTTCAAAATCATAAGAAATGATGAAGTTAGTTTGAATAGCATTTGCAATTATAGTTGTACAGCATGAATCCTTGCTTGTAATTCACGGACTGGGTGTTTGTGTGTTTGTGGGTTTGTTTTTATTTTTTGGGTTGTTTGTCAGGCTACTCCTACAGTTTCTGGGCCAATTACATCCAGATTTGCTCAGGTGATCAGCATCAACCCCAATTAAATGCATAGGGGTGTTTTTTCTTTGGCCAGTGTCTTGGGGGAGTGAGGGGGGAACGCAAATTTTTTATGTAAATGTCTATCGAGTAGCGCTGCCTCCAAGTGTGGGAGGGTATTACAATGTCCACATTTACAGACAGGTGTTCCTGTCCCACAATTTTCCAGTGCAGTGAGGTGTTTGAATTATAAGTTAGGTATGTTTTTTTGCTTCATGCACTAACCTGGGTTATATCATTTTTTTCTCCTGTCTGTCTTGCCTATACACGCCCAAATGAAGGTATCGTTGCCATCAGAACGTGTCTCGGCCATGCTTGGAAAAGAAGACCACCCATAGGGTGGTACTTTGCTGGTATTCCATACAATCTTCGGAGGAGTCCAAAAATTACGCCTTGCTCCCTGACATTGGGCTGAATAATTGGTGTCGAACATCGTCCGACGATTCAACTTTACACTCCACTGTGTAGTCAGAGTCCAACACACGTGTAGTTGGTGAAATTTACGCTTCATCACTGTGATCCCATAATACATATTTCAAATGTCAGCATTTGGTGAGCTGCTTGAAAGATTACGTGCAATTTAGCTTATGTAACTGATGAGACCATCGTTCAGTGATGGTTTCAGCTTGGGCTTGAAATGAAATGAAAACTCAGCAAGGTACCCATCACGACACGGTGGCTAAAAATCCAACTTCGAGGTTTTCAAACACATCTAAAACCATGCTTGCAAACACAAAAGGGAGCTCAAACGGCTAACACCAGATAAATCTAATATTCCGTTTGCACTCCCTGTATGTCTCTTGGAGATACTGAACAATATTGACAAGTTTTGATTGGATAATCAAACTTGAAAGAAAAGTCCACAATCACACTTCCATTGGTGAATGCCATGGTGAAGGTTGTGAGCCACTGAATAGATTAGTTTGTTCTTGTTTTCAGGCATTTCTTTCCTGAAGTTGGCAAGCTATGAATCCTAATGTCCAATCGGTGAACCCTGTTTGAGCAGACCCACATTGAGATTCTGGGAAGATGTGAGAAAGACCTGTCTTATTTATTTGGTTCAGGAGGATTCTTATATATATATTATATATTATATATATAAATTTTCTGGCATTGATGTAGTGGATGTATACCTACTATTTCCATAGTTTGATTTAATATTTTGTTTTATACAATCTTTCCAATTTATTACCCTCCACTAAAGTAAACCTGAATCGGTGGCGTAATGGTTAAGCTCGCTCAGTCTGGGAGGTCGATGTTCAAATCTGGCCGAGTCATGCCAAAAGACTTTAAAAATGGTACATGCAGCTTCCTTGCTTTTGACTCTTAGCTTTGAAAAGGATCGAGGGTGAGCCCCACCCACAAATAACACTGGGAAGGCAATGGCAAACCAACTGCAGTAATCCTTGCGCAGAAACTGTTTTTGGGCAGCCCAATGCTCTGCCAAATCAATACGGTGCATCAAAACTAAAGTAATGCTTCATATCATGTGACTTTTGAAAAGCTATCCTCTGTGTATCCCTTCCATGAAACCATTTGAGTGGAGTTTTTTGGATACGTCTCCATGGATTTTGGATACATTTATAATTCTTCTTCCACATCGGTGATTGAAATAGGCACACATGACCTAATGTCGTTTGGGAAATTATGTGCTTATGCAAGTTATACATTTTCTCTTTTCTTTTTGGCTTACGATCTCTTCTTTTCAATCGCATCCTCTGTGCAGTCAATGGATTTTAACCAACGGCAAGTTGCTTGTGCCCGCATGGGATTATAAACTGGAATGGATGGGGGAAGCAAAAAATGCTAATGGTAATCTCCTTCATCGAGCTGGCAAGCTGCGAACACAATTCAACTTGAATGCAATTAAATGCTCTAGGCGGTGAGGTGCCCATTTCAGCAACTGTTTTGTTCGATATACATATATATATATTATAATATATTAATATATTGTAGCTTTTTGATGCGCGATGGTCCATAATAAAAATTTGTATTGGTGTCAAGCCAGTGACCATTGCAAATTAATAGTAGGATTTTGCTATTGTTGATGAGAATTAAATCAAAACGTGTCCAAGCTGCTTAAGTGCAGACATCACATTCCTTTTAAAGGTGTTCCTTTGGCATTCTAAATATTTTGACATCTGTTATGGTCTTGACTATTAGAACAGGTGTGATTGTTCTCAACAAATCACATTATCTTATGGGATTGTTTGAATACACTGTTATCCTATTATGTCTTTGAGAGGTTAACTGTTGCCTTGGGATTTCCTTCTCAGTTTGCTTCTATGTCGGGAACAGATTTTGAACAATGTGCTTCAAATACGAGATTACAGATGAGTTTGTTTGTCGAAATTAACTAATAAAATAAAAGTAGTTATTTGTACAACAGCCATGACTGAACAAGTGGAGTCTCGTGGTAAGGTTCACTTGTAGTTTGAAGCATCAACCTCTTCCTGAATTCACACAAATTTTTCTGAAACAGGAAGCCATTTTGTGCTAAAATTTCAATAGACACTGTTTTTTTTAACAAAATCTAGCCGTGGCTCAATTCAGAAAAGTTGTCTGCCAAACTCTTTTATTTGTAGCTTTTCGACTCAGCATTATTGCCCTGTTTTTCAGTGTGGAGAGAAAAGCGATTCCGTCAAAGATGATGGTGTCGCTGGTACCACAGTGCTTCGGGAAGTGATGTCACTTCCCCAAGGTCATCGGCTGTGCCTTGCCTGAAGTTATCCATGTTGTCTCATGTATTGTTTATGTGTGTTATTCGGTGTGTCCCTCCCCCCAAAATAAAGTTTTTAAATCAAAAGTCTACCACCTAAAAGTGAGTGTCACATTAAAATAACCTTTCATGACAAAAATTAGCCCATTTTGAAAAGATTTAGAGGTCCCCAAGGTCTTTGGAAGAAAATGTTGCAATTTGGCACACAGAAAGGTTGTCACAGCAAACTTGGTTTAAAAAAAAAACAAAAAACATGTATATGTACTTCAAACATTGGCATGAGGTCCTTTCTTCATTGTTAGTAACCTAAAACTACATGTTCTACTTTACTAGGTAGCTAATTTAAGTAAGAAATCATCGCTGCCCTTGTATACCTATTTTGTAGTTCGCTTCTTCCTTGACGTCATGCAATCTTGCATTTTTGTTTGCACATGTTTTTATTTCTTTCAGGATAACAAATAACATGGCAAAGGCAACACACCTGTACATGAGATACTGACGATATTTTTAATTGATAATCCAAGTGAACAGATAATCACGTTGCTCAACTGTCATCTTGGTTGAGATCTGATGAGGAACTTTTGTGTTTCACCATCAACCCCAAAAAACTCATAATTACTGAAGTGCGAATCATGTTCATTGATCACCTTGTGCCATTTTGGTCAAATCTAGACTGCCATAAGACAAAGAACAGCACTTGTGAATATGACTACATATCTCCGTGACCAACATGTCCATCTGATGACAACATGAAAAGGAGTAACCGAAAGACAAATTAAACGAAGCAAATATACTGAAATACTTGATAGTTTGTTTCGAATCAGTCATGCAATTCATTCAAATGAAGAAGACCAACTTTTCTTTACTTCGCAGCAGGAAGTGAGGACTGGGATCAATTTGCATAAGTGTGATTAAAAAGAAAAACTATAGTCAAGGAGAAGTGGTCTTGCTGAGGCCTAAGTCACATTTGCTCTAAACGGCGAGGATGACGCGGCGTACGGCTCTCTGAATTTGACAGAAACGGTGCGGCGGCAGCAGAGTTTCTGGGTGGCCTCAGGGTGGCCCTAACGCCGTAATGCTATACTTTAACAGGCCCGTAGTGCCGGGAAATTATAACGCGGAGTTATAACTTTTTTCAATTTCTACGGTCGCCTAATGCAATTCGCAAGGCCGAAAAAAAAAAAATGGTAAAAAAAATAAAAAATTAATCCCATTCGTTGGCGTCCGTCTGGCCGCACGTTCGCCTTAGGGCCCCCTGCGGATCCGCCTTGCGGGCACTTGCGTCTGGCCTTGAAAATTCTATAGCCGCAGCAGGAACGCCCTATAGTCACGGTGCGGCATCAAATCAAAGACCGTACGGGCAACCATCCACGTTTTCGGTCTCCCCAATTTAAATAGCCGTGCTGCTTCCAGAAAAAAAAAAACATATGTGACTGCTACATTGTGTGACCATGGAAATAGCGGCCGCCATATACATTGCTAGTGGCCGTGATTTTGGAGACCCCACGGCCGCCGTGGCAAAAAAAATTAACTTAAGGCTAAATACGCCGTGGCTCCAAAAAAAGAAAAAACATATGTGACTGGATACATTGTTGTGAACCGTGGAAATACTGCAGGCCGGCCGTATAATTGCTACGTGGCCGTAGATTTTTGGAGACCGCCACGCCGCCGTGGCAAATGTGACCTAGGCTGAACGACTGAATGTGACAACGTTACAAAACGAAGATGCACTGCCAAATAATGATATAGCAGAAGCTAACAGTCAATGAAACCGCTGAATATGAAATGACACGTCAAGTGATGCCAGTTCTGTAAACGATTCTGCTGAAGAATTTGTTGTCACATCATCAGTAAATAAAAGCCCTAGGTGTGAGCACATCAATGTGATCCCAGACCTTCAGCTGTTCAAGTTTCTTTGGAAAAGTATCAATGATCTACAAGTTCTTTGGAAAAAGTACATGATCTCCATTTTTTCGGACAAGTACATGATCTACAGTTCTTTGGAAAAGTAATCATCTTACAGTTCTTGAAAAGTACATCATCTACAGTTCTTTGGAAAAGTACATCATCCTCCATTTCCTTTTGGAAAAGTACATGGATTACAGCTTCTTTGGAAAAGTACATCT
>CM068952.1:84088104-84109432 GCA_035128595.1 Eptatretus atami
TCATCTACAGTTCTTTGGAAAAGTACATCATCTACAGTTCTTTGGAAAAGTACATCATCTACAGTTCTTTCAAAAAGTACTCACATATATTTAAATGCCTGCATAGTGTATATGCATGATTATGGTAAAACCAAGTTTGCCACGACAACCGTATCTGATGTGCACATCTTCAAAGACCTTGGACTACCTCTATATATTTTCCAAATGTGCTAATATTTTGCACATGATAATATTTTAGGATTCAGACCCAGTCACTCCACCTTGGACATTATGCTTCGACTCTCCCAACAATGGATGGAGTCGCTCAATATCAGACATGAGATCAGGGCTGTCTCTCTGGACATATTTGAAGCTTTCATTACAGTCTGGCATCCCACCTTGCTCTTCAAATTGTCTGAATATGGAATCCAAGGCTAACTCCACTCTTGGATGACTGATTTTTTCCACTTGTTGCCAACATGTGCCTCTCAACAGAATCCTTATTTTTCCTCTTCCTATCAAGGCTGGAGTGTCCCAAGGCAGTGTTCTGGGCCCAGCACTTTTCCTAATCTTCATAAATGATCTCTCTGACTCTCTGGAAAATCCTCTTTATCTCTTTGCTAATGAATCCATCCTCTGTTGTGTCATTTCCCATTCCTTCAGACAGACAAGCAGCAGCCTTTTCCTTTTTTTCAGACCTTGACAAAATCACAAACTGGTCAAACACTTGGAAAGGTCCGTGAACCTGAGAAATCTTCTTTTCTTTCGTCGTTTTAGTTTAGTTTTTATTTAACCCCCCCCCCCCCACACAACCCCCTCCCCCAACGAAATCACTACCACAAACCTTCCATCTACTTTTTCATATACAGTATATAAATATAATACACACACATATAATATAAATAATATATAATATATATATATAATATTTTTTTTTTTATAAAAGGAACAGATCATAAATATATGTGGAAAAATTGCCGCAAGACCGGGGAATTGAATCCAGGTCCTCTGAAACATGTTCCAGTGCTCTGCTATCTGGGTGACCTGCGGGCTGAGCAATGCAATTCTCTTTCACATTTTCAAGGACTCTTTCCTCTAATACTACGCCCCTTGTGGTTCAATAGTGGATGTGGATGTGTCCCCTGGGGAAGACCCTCTGGAGAACAGGCCCTGGCTGCTCCATGGTTGGTAGTGAGTGCCCGGAAGCAGTGGGGGAAAGAGAGTGGCAACTGTTTATGTGGAAGAATGTGTTGCCAGCCAGTGGTCACCGAATAGCTCAGATGCAGAGCACTGGTAGGGTTTGCCAGAGGACTCTGCGTTCAATTCCCATTCTGGCATATAATTTTTCCTCATAAATTATGTGTTGTGTGTGTGTGTGTGTGTGTGTGTGTGTTCATATGATCAAAAACTTTGAATCGCTCCATATTCTTCTTGCAGGTGTTTAAGACACATTCTGAACACTTCCCCTCGTTCTTCAAGCGCGTGCTGTCATCTGTTCTGTCAAATTTGGAAGTTAGTTTCGCTCTCTGTGAGCAGACTGCCTTGCTCGTGTTCCTGGACCACTGCTTCAACAGCTTGGTAACGTGTCTTTCATCCAATCACTCTGGACATTGCTTTTACATCAGTGCATGATATGAACACAGTAATTCGCTTGTCAAATTCGGTTTTGCTGTGAGGAACAATGAAATACCTGCTTTTATTTTGCATATTTAAAAAAAACACATTTTGCTGCACCAGTACTCCAATCATTGTGGAAGAGATTGAGTCACTGCTGTGCAAATTGCAGAGTATAAAATTAGAATAGATTAAAATAAATCGGAGAATACCACCGAATGCAAGTTGATATCACTGGATACGCAGCATTTGGATCAAAGATCAAAGATGATTTGGATCAAAGGAAAAAAAAAAACTAAAGGAAAAGGAAAATGAGAAGATAGCAAGAGAAACCAGGATGCATGTAGAGAGACAGAGACAGACAGATATATATATATATATATATATATATAATTTTTTAAAAATTGTTTTTACTCGTACTATATTTGTGCGTCGTGTTTTACTTTAGTTATGGCGACAAGAGGGAATTGCACAGATATGGGGGCTGGGGAGGAAGGATGGGAGGGGAATGGGCAATAAACAGTAAGAAAGAATCAATTAAGAGATTCTATCTCCATGGATAAATTAAGTGGAGAGGGGGAAAACATGTAAAACAACAAAACAGTGATTTGATAGATGGGGTATATTGTACATGTTTCAGCCTATCATCACACTCTGTTCCCCAATACCCACTTTATCAATATTATGCTGCGGCGGGGCGAGCGCTAGCACGCGGGGATCGGGGAGTTGCTTCCTAAAATTGCGGATGTTCCGCTCTGTTGCGTACTACACTCCATTGTGCGTAGTTTCGCCTGAGTGGTCCATCTTGCACCTACGGCGCTTTATCATCTTTGATTTGGATTGCAGGCATGGGCGATACTTCGCTGGAATAAATACGCCACTGTTTATCAGCCTATTCTTGTTGAAATGTTAATGTTGCATGATGTACCAATGCTCTCTTACAATTTATGATTTGAATGTATTTCCTCCTTTGTCATGACAATGATTAATTTCTGGGAAGTAATTGTACTCTTAATGTCTCATGACCATAACGGTGCATTTATTGTTGCTAAGTTTATTTTGGGTGACCAGTATGGCAATATGTGGCTTCCAAAGGCCTTGTCTCAATTCTGTGGCCAAGAGATTATGTGTCAGAAGGAACAGAAGTGCCATTGTATTGTCTTCATAACAAATCCAAAAGCTCAAAACAGATATTATTACACTGTTCACATGTGCAGCATTTATATCGTTGGATTCAAACATTCATGATACTGATTGCATCATTTCTCAGAGTGCAGCTTTGCCACTGGCACTTTGCCACTTTACCCCCTGTAGGATATGGTCGTAATTTTTTGTACTTTTTGGCAAGGATGTTAGTGATGAATTCCTCCTCTTTGTGAGACATTGTGGTATCTTTAATGTCCACCAGCAACTAATGCTCATAGATGGGTCCCCAGTTTAATGTACCATCCAAAGAGCAGCAGTCTCATTAATGCAAGTCCATGTTTGCTCAACACCAGGGTAACAATTTATAGTTGGGCTGGGAATTGTACCAACACTAGACAGCTCAAAGGTGACTGACTGAGTGTGCTACGTCTGAGCTATCCAGCCTAAAATAATTGGATGTTTGCACAGGTGTATGTATGGCTTGCTTTTGCACATCTATGTATGGCCTTTGCACATGTACAATGTACTCATGAGTTAATACTATGATTTGCATGTAAAAGCACAAAATACTAATGCAGATGTGTTCTGAAGACTTCCACAAAGTACATATTTCTGACCACAAGCAAGTTTGAAAGATTTGACAAAAGAAAATGCTCTTCTGGAAAGTTAGTAATGCAAGCCTTATACTTGCATCTGGAGCTAGTTCCTGGTACCATAAATGATGACAAATATTAACATCCTTGGTTAGACAGCAATATCTTATTTGTAGAAACTGGGAAAAATTGGTTGCTAAATGTGAGACCATTATGATGAAGGAAAAAAAATTAAACTGAAAAATCGAACTGCAGGTACTCCTTGCTATACGCATTCCCAGTTAATGCATTTTCACTGAAACGCAATGAATAAAGTAACAAACACTTTTCACTATATGCTACATGTTTTCGTTGAATGCACTTTTTTTTCCCAATGTGGGTGTCCAAAGGGGGTAATGTATTTTTCTTTTCTTTTATCTAACATTGTCAAGGCTCGTATGAGAGCTAACACACAATGCACAGCAAGGGGGGCATGAGACAAGAGGGCGGGAGAGGGAAGGAGAAAACAATGGGGACAGAGACATTAAGAGATCTGTGAAAGGGAGAGGGATGGGGCGGGGTACACGGGGTAAACAAGATGGATACTACAGGGACTTTCAGGAAGGAAAGCAGGGAATTTGAAGGAGGTGGGTTTGGGGTGGATTAACGGGGTAGAAAAGATCGAGGTTTTGGATGGGGAAGATGAGAGGTGGTGGTAAACAGCTGTTTTGAAGGCCGGAGGGAAGAATGGATTGAAGAGAGTGTGGGATTTATTCCAATGGGGGAAGAAACGAGGAATGAAAGAGTGAAGCTGAGTAGTGATTCGTGATTTTGGTAGTTTTACGAAGGAGGTTGCTGGCGACCTGAGCGCGCTGCGGAATATGGGGGGGGGGGGTCATATCGCAGACAGAGCAAGGGAGCGAGACCGGAGAGGAGGCGGTAGAAGACAGAAAGACCACCAACTGCCTGCCGTGAGAGAGTGAGAGGCCCAAAGACTCAGCCTCACTACGGGAGATACCAATGATCCTAAATGCCTTGGTTTCCACAGCGTGAAGCCGAGAAAGGTGATAGGCAGGAGCACCAGCCCAGAGGGGAGAGCAGTACTCCATCAGGCTGCAGACGAAAGCTTTGTATGTGTTAGGAGCTCAGGTGGCCGAGGAAGGACTTTCACGACAGAGGGTTCCCAGTCGGCAACTGGCTTTGGAGGCCAGGTTGGAAATGTGGCTATCCAGGAAAGGTCATGGCAGATTGTGAGACCAGAAGCTTGAATGAAAGGACTTCTTCCAGAGGATTGTTAGAAAGTAATGGGGTGGTTTTTTCAAATGGTCCTTTCGGAGACACTATGAGATGTGAGATTTGTCAGGATTGAAAGACATGTTCTACGTGTTGGACCAGTTTGTGGTTTATCCAGATCTGCAGAGAGCGAAGAAGCTGCTGCTTGGCGGTCTGAGGGATGACAGATGGACGGCAGAGGGCAGAGTCATCAGCAAAGAGATAAAGAGGATTTCTAGAGAGTCAGAGACATCATTGATGAAAACCAGAAAAAGAACAGGGCCCAGAACACTGCCTTGAGGAACTCCAGCCTGGACCGGAAGAGGGATGAGAGAACTCCATTTAGCAGGCCTGCATTTTCAAAATCGGACGGGGCTGATAAATAGGCCTCGTCATGTGGGGTGAGGGGGGTGATTTTTGCCCACGGGGCTGATTTTAAAATTGCTTCAAAATCTTGTGAATTAGTTTTTATCCCCCGCCGCGTGGCGGAAGGGGGATATTGTTGTCACCCAGGTCGTCCGGCTGTCCGTTCCGTCTGTCCGTCCGGCGTCAACATTTATAGCTGTGAGTGGATAACTCGTAAACTGTTCGCCATATCGATTTGAAATTTGGGTCACACATGTACCACCTGAAAAGGAAGAACCCTATTGATTTTGGGCTGGCGGATCCAAGATGGCCGACTGGGGGGCCATCTTAAAAAAATGTTTTTCGCATATCGATTTGAAATTTGAGTCACACATTTACCACCTGAAAAGGAAGGACCCTATTGATTTGTTGGCGTGGCCGGATCCAAGATGGCCGACTGGGCGGCCATCTTGAAAAAAAAGTTTTTTGTAATAAATGGAAAACCGCTTATCTGATTCAATTATTTTTGGTTACTAGTTCCTCACCCCTGGGGAACTTTTTCCAGATGATGACCAAATGGTGTCTTGTTTCCAATTCACCTCCCTCATTATCTGGAATATGTATGACCTTTTTCTTCAATGGGGGGGATTCCCATCTCTGATGGTATATTTGTAAATTGTTTTAACATGTGGTCCAAATTGACCAATTCCGTACAAACTGAACTGCCAAAGAATCTGAATAAACTGAGCCTAATCCTAACTATGTAATTTCAAAATGTACCTTAAACGGCCCTTCTTGGGGCCAAACACAAAGTTCTGAGAAACAGAACTTTCTCTCAAGCACAGTACTTTCCCACAATCCTTTTCATTAAAAAGTATTAGAACTAAGTTGTCTTTGTTGTTGTGGATTATTACCTGTAATGACAAATGTTCTGACAATTTGCATGAATGATGTCCGGTACAATACATTACATGTTTCCATTGAACTGGGACCATTCAAGTATTACGTACACAAGTCCAACCCATTTCTTCCCCTGCACAGCCCACTGTGTTCAACATATACATGGGATAAATCTTGACTTTTCACTGCCATTACCTTGTCATGTAGGTTGTACTTGAATGTCCACACCTGGATCCACCAGTAACATAGTAATAATGTCAAAAGATTTATTCTCTAACAAATTTAAAACTTTATTCGCTGCATAAGCTGAATACCGGCGTAGTGGCTGCGCCTGTAATCCGGCTACTCGGAGGCTTGGGTTGGAGGATCGCTTGAGGACGGAGCTCTCACTGGGCCGCGCTATGAGAGGGTGTAGGCAGCCGGAATCATGGGAAACCCAATCCTTATCCCTGTGTCGTAAGAGGCGACCAGGGTTGCGTCAGGAAGGGCATCCAGCGTAAAACCTATGCCAAATCAGTATGCGGATCATAACGGATGATCCGCTGTGGCGACCCCTAACGGGAGCAGCCGAAAGACGAACAACATTCCTGCAAAGCTGAATGACCAAAAAAAAAAATCTGAACAGTCGCAAAATTAATGAGTTTATTGATGCATTTCTGTCTCAACAAAACTAATTATCTGCAAGATCTCTCTCTCCAGTCCATAACATAACAGATACATGTGTTCAGTACATTCTGCCAAATACTAATGAACTTTAGTAGGTTTAGTATTGATGTAAATCTTCAGGCAGAAACCCCCAAAAGTCACTATCACAGACTCATCAGATAATTGTGAGAGATTCATCCCTGAGCTACCTGAAGATAAGTCCAACACAACAGTATTCTCATCATCTGTGGAGATGGCTTCAACCATGTCATTGTCCGTTTCTCGCATCCAAAAGGAGACCAATGGTGTTAACAAAGGTGTTTTGTTTTGCCATACAGGTAATCTTAGCTTTTTTTTTTTTTTCACAGCTTATTTTACGGGGCGATAAAAAGACCCCTAAATCGACCACCGGGGATCACGGGGGCGAGGCCGATCGGCCCCGTCAAAATGCAAGCCATGATTTAGGCCACACGTTGGCTGTGACAGGAGAGGAAGTCTGGAGCCATGAGTGGAGATGGCGTTGGAATACCATAGGAAGAGTTTGGTGAGCAGGGCAGGGTGCCAGACTGTCCAAAGCACGCGATATGTCTAGGAATATGGGGCTGATTTCATGTCCGGCATTGAGGACCTCCATCCATTGTTGGAGAGCAGAAGCAGCATATCAAGGTGAGTGACTTGGTCTGAAACCAATTGAACATTGGAAATCAAACCATTGAGAAGATTAAGGATTTAATGTCTGAAGCGATGATGGATTCCATAACCTTGCTGATGACTGGGAGAAGGCTGATTGGTCTGTAGTTGCAGGGATCTGTTTTGTTACTGCAATGTGAGAACAGTAGGGGATATGTAATGTAAAGCAAATCATATGAATATAATGCAGTGCTCTTGTATGGTAAATGAACATCCATTAAATCGTTGGGGTGCCATTAAACGGGTTTTTAATTTTTAATCTGCACGTCGTCGCCCCTGCTTCGTTTTTAATATGCATGTATTATTTATTGAGTGGTATCAAGCGAAGTCTCAAGTAAGTCTCAATTCTTTGAGGGCAAGTCTCAAGTCGAGTCCCAAGTCACCATAACATTACCTCATTCATCAACAATAACACTGTCTATGGGAAAATATTTTTCACCATGGACACTACTACTTCAGTGGAACACATCTAGTTCATAAAGCGAGGAGTGCTAGTATATGAATATGTGGTGCCAATGATTGAAATATAAAAACTCATTGCTGAGTTTCGAATGGTTTCACGGCACTCATAATCTAGTATAAATTTTACCGAGTGATGATAGAGTGGTGGTCGGTTTTATTATTATTTTTGGACCAATTTTCTTTTTTCCCTCCCCCTTCCCCCCTTCATCCCCATCTCCCCCATTGTTGTTTGTTTAGTGGGATAGCTAAGTCCTGACATTTAGGAACTTTGCTGTCCCACTAAATATGATAGTCAAGTACCTAAATGTTGAGAGTCATGTTCACAGCACCACACAGTCAAGAAAAACACTAACTTCTGTTTGAGAGAAGGCCTAACTACTCTTGAAAATCCATTCACACTTGCTAACTACTCTGGGTGTCTCATTCATGCTTGCTGTCTTGATATCCATATGAAGTTTAAAAAATAAAAAAAATCTGATTATTGAATGGCTGTAATGTTTGTTTCCAAATACCCCAACAGGAGGTGGACATAATTGGAGTGCAGGTGCAACGTCTCATCTCTTTGCCAACCTGGGTCTGCCTAATTCCGGTACAACGAAGACATATTTCGCAAATGTCTTTGGTTAATTTTTAAATTATATTTGAGGAAATAATTTACTGGTTTATTTTTAGCTCACCTGGAACGTAGTTCCGGGGAGCTTGTGGGATGGTGCGTCATCCGTCCGTCCGTCCACAAATACTTTCAACTTCTTTTCTGAAAGTTCACATACGATTTCGATGAAACTTTACTCGTGTTCATCACTGTGTATGTACTAAAGTTTGTTCATGGCATAAAAAAAAAAATCAGGCCCAAAGGGGGCTGACAGGGGTTGTCCCCCCAAAAAGGTATTTGCTTTCTTCCCAGAAACCACACATGCAATTCTGATGAAACTTTACCACAACCTTCAGCACCCATGACGTACCAAAGTTTGTTCATGGCAATAAAAACAATTGCGGTTTGAGGGGGTCCACAGATGGAGTTTATGTGGGGGGTGTCACCCCCCCTCCCCCCAAAGAGATATTTGCTTTCTTCTCAGAAACGACACACAATTCCAATGAAACTTGACTGCAACCGTCATTACCCATGGTGTACTAAAGTTTGTTCATGACATTGGAAAAATCGGGCTATACGGGGGTGCAAGGAGGATTGCTCCCCAAAAGAGATATTTGCTTTCTTCTCAGAAACTACACACACAATTTCAATGAAACTTGACCACAACCTTTATCACCCATGATGTACCAAGGTTTGTTCACAGCATTAAAAAAAATCCATAGGTATTTACGTTCTTCTCCGTTACATATTTTGTGGGTCATCCATGCCTACCAGTTGTTCCTTGGTTTTCTTATCCAGCCACTACCAGGTGAGTGCCCTGGGGTATTGCCCCTCTGTTTTTTTATTATTATTGTTATTATTAATGTTATTGTTATTATATCATGTTACGAGCCGTAGCCTTCTATTGGATACATAACAATGGGGATTGAAATTTTTGTAAACTAGAACAGCACTCGGAAGAGCGCATACGTCCGCCAGGCTGAACAGTTTACTTTTTGTATCCCACTGATCTGTGGGATCTGGATCTGGACTTCAACCAAAATGTAATCGGCCTATTCTTGTCACCGACCCAAATCATCCACCAAGTTTTGTCATAACTCGTCCAGAACGTTTTGAGATATCGTGCTATATATTGTTTTTGGCCCCATCTCTCAACAGTGAGGAATCACGATGGAAAATTGCAGTATCCGGATCAGTATCTTTGCCAAAATCGAACCAATTCGTCCTCGTCACACACCCAACCTGTCCACCAAGTTTCGTCCGAATCCATCAATAACTTTTTGAGATATCCTGCTCACAGAGAAACAGCCAAACAGACAAACAGGGTTGAAAACATGACCTCCGTCCACATTCGGTGGTGGAGGTGATGAAGCAAAATAAAATTTTTAATCCGGAGGATGTTTATCGCTGATTATCGACCAAAACGAAGTGCCGTAATCCATTGTAGTCATTACTTTGAATTGAATGTCACATTGTCAATATGTGAGGCTACAGCGACAGAACGTGGTGACTCCATTACTTGCAATGACGTAGATCGGGGGAAATTTTTACCATTCCAATCGGGTTAACTCACGTGGCTTGTTCGCCCGTGTAAATTTTTACTCTTGTTGGGGCAACAAGACTGGTTTTATTTTCAAATCCTGAAATATCACAAAAAACTTTTTTTTTTTTAAACTTTATTCATTGTCAACAAGTCTGAAATTAACGTTGTTTGTTGGTGCAGTTGGATGTTCAGATTGATGCTAACTTGCTTTTGTGAAAGGTTTCATGAACTTGTTGAGCCTCTGCAACCATGCATTACAATCTCCTTTTGTTTAATTTTTTTCATGGCCTTGCAGTCACGTCTTGAGCATGAGCTGAAGAAAGTTCCAAAACTGAGGAAATTTTGGAACCTCATCAGGAAAAATGATGCGAAAATGGATGAGAACACACAGAACCAGTGAGTTGTCATCTCAAAAATGCTTGTAAAACTTGCAACTGAAAAGCTAGGATTTCATGTGGTGGATGTTTTACCTATGACAGATTTTCAAGACCAGAAAATGAGGGGGGGGGGGGGGGTAAGAAAAGAGGGGGAAGGGGAGGGGGGTGGTGGGATTGTATTATATTTCTACTTACGTAGAGATTTTCAGGAAGAATTTGATCTCAAAATGCAATTGCACACCATGTGTTGGTGGCTCCCAGTCTGAGTTTGGGAGGTAGGTGGTTTGATTCCGACCCTGGCCGAACCATACCAAAGAAGTTAACAATAGTGCATGCTGTGTGCTTGCTTTTGGCTCAACATTTAAGGCATAGTGTATAGATGCGCACGATTGGCTGTCATCCACGAGGGGGAAATTCCTCCTTAATCGCCTCGTATAGTGCAGAGAGAAAAACCAACATCATAAAGATAGCATCACCGATACTCATAGTTTCCTGGGAAGTTGCATCACTTCCCCCAAGATTAGCGGCTGTGTTTGCCTGAAGTCAAGTCCGATGTTGTCTTCTCTATTTGTCTACAGGTGTGTGCGTGATTTGTAGTACAGCTCCTCAATGAGCCTTCAAAAACTCCATACACACAAACTGACTTTCAAAACACGGTGTCTGACATCCGCATAGTCAGATGACACAATGGAGATGTTATTTTCGAAGCAAACTCTTTGCATGTTCTTGTTTTCCTATACCTCATCTTTGGTGAGGTGGATGTCTTTAGAAAGGGGGGAGAGGGGCTCAGGGCTTTGCCTTTTAGAAGTAGCACTTTAGTGCCTACCCCAAGCTGCACAGAAGGCATTTCGAGTTGATCGCACTCTGTGGATTGACGTGGTGTGTGTAAGGATAAGTAGATTCCAGGTACGTATTTCTTACAGGTTATTAATCAGTCAGCTGGGTATTTTTTATATTTTTTTTAACCAACAATATGAGAGCAACATGTTAATTTTTGTGAGACCAGTTCGGTTTCCAGAAGCTTAGGATTTACAACATTGCACCCGATGGAGATTATTACTCCTCTACCTTTGGGATTTCTGCTTTTTAAAGTTCGTAGTCATTTACCTGCAGTGATGAGCTGACTTAATTTTTTGGTACTTCTTGTGCAAGAATTTTTTTTAATGTAAGGACACCTTGATATGCATTCCTCAAAAAACTTAATGTAAAACGAAAAAAACGTCAATAAAAAACGATATTCACTTAGGCATAATGCTATGAAATTGAAGATTAGTTCCTGGGCAGAAATCTCCGGTCCTAACCGAACACTCACCGAAGTAAAGACAGTAAATGTTTAAATACAGTTCCTGTAAATATATGTTAAAGATATAATAACCAACTCATCAATAAAAACTGTAAATAAATGTTTCAATGAATAAATTATGGATGGTTTTAAGTAAATGCATGTGGTACTCACCAAAATCTGTGGCATGAAGTGAATGTCCAGGCCTGGGAGTTGTGGGTGTAGGTGGAGTGGCCACCGAGACGATGAAGCACTCGGCTGTACTGCACTCGACTTTATTTTGTTGGCATTCCTAGTAATTGTCCTCACAGTCGAGGGAGGAAGGCTGAGCGCATGGGCAATGTCCACCAAACGCTCTCCATGCTCGAATCGCTTCACCACGTCCATTTTAATGTCCAAACTAATAACTTTATGAGCTTTCTTGGTGGGAGTCTCAACTGGAGAACTTGAGTCATTTACCACTCATGATGAAGGGGTTCGGGAGAGTTTTGGCACAAAATACTATCAATGAAGGTCAGACGATACCTCTCATGAGTACAGTACAGACTGCATGTGACTGAGGATGAGAAAAGTGGTGTACTGTACATCTTACCGCCACTTCCATTTGCACGCCTGCACAAAATTTAAATTCTTTTGTGTGAAAAAACAAAAATAAAAACGCTAATTTGAAAATTCCGTGCCGTAAATAGAAAATTGTTCAGCATTTTGTCGAAGACGTTGAGTCTCAAAAACTTAAATAGAATGAGTGTAAATCGAGGACTACCTGTTGTGTCATTTGTAGTAATGGCCTACAAAAGTACCTGTTTACTTTTGTTTATTCATTTTTAGGTCATCTCTACATCTCAGTAGAGATGACCTAATAAAGCCAGTCTCGAAGTCTTGTCTGCCCTGTCCGTAGTCCGTCCGTCCGTCCACAATCAAACCGAGTGGAGACAAATAACCAATAGTGGAATGGATAGAGGTCGATGAGACATGCACAACGATATAACTTTCAAGGTCGTCCAAGGTCGAGGTCAATGTCACGAGGCTGTCAAAGTTGCGAAAATCGTCGATTTCAAATCGTATCTCCTCCCTCATTTATCAAGAGAGATCAAATGTTATTAGTGATTCAGATACTATTGACTATTATCTAGAACAACACGAGCCATTTTTTTGAAATTTGCTCTCGTTCTGATTTTATAGTTTTTATCCGCCTCGTGGTGCGCCGGAGACCTCAACACGGTCTCCCGCGCTGATTTTAACTTCGAATTCAATTATGCTTCCACCTTTCGCACTGCATAAGGTTGATCGACACTGAAATAAAGCGAATTCGACCTGAAATTCACCTTTAATGAGGGAAATGCATCGAATGCGTTGGGTGGGTGGGTTGGGTGCCGAGATGCCGCGGATTGTGGAGGCACGGGATGAAGCCTAGAATTGTCTCCTCGAGGGAATGCTTACTGTTGGGGTCTGGGAGATTAATGTTTACATTTTTGAGGGTTTTAGAACACGCTTTACAGGTCTCTGTAAAAATTCCGGTGCAAAAGAGACGTTTATGATTGTATAAAAAATATTTCGTCCGCCGCGTCACGGCTCGTCACGTGACACCACGCGCGAGAACAGATGCGTCGTTGAGTCACGTAAAGGTTTTGCGTGTGCCCGCTGACGTCATCGCGCTCCTCTACTCTGTGGCCGAGATACGACTTGATCGACACTGAAATAAAGCGAATTCGACCTGAAATTCACCTTTCGATTATCGATGCCCCTAATTTGATTTTGCTTCTGTCGACCTCTGGCAGAGATGACCGGCACTCCCGCTCGGGGGTATTTTTTTTTTATTTTTTTATTTTTAATAAGGCTCACTTTGTGCACCTGGTGGGTTTGAGAGTAGAGGAGTTGCAGCTGAAACCTGAATCCTATGCAGGTTCCTCCTGATGGCTTAATCTTTGCTTTTGCTTGTTTGGATTCCTTCTGATTACTCCAATGCAGGAGTCTACCTCCAGTTATGGTCTTCCATTTGATTTGAATTGAATTTATTTTAATCCCATTCTGAATTAAACTGAATAATAATAAACTAGCCGAAACCCCATCACAGACGGATTCCGTTCATTCAACCACCCTCACCAGCTCACCCACACTCGAGGGACATGGACTGGACAGGGCGTGCTTGCCCCGCCTACTCATCCCCCGCCCCTGCCCCATTCCCCCCCCCCCTGCCCCATTCCCCCGCCTTCAATTTGCTTACCCCAGACCAAAAATTTAATTACCCCGGCCCCGCCCCCGCCTCTTCACTCTCCACCCCCGTCTATTGATTCCCCGGCCCACTTGCCCCCGGGCCCCAGCCCCCCTGTCCACCCCCTCACAACCCACCTAATTCACCCCAGCCCCGCCCACTCATCCCCCGCCCCATTTCCCCCCGTCTCCCACTTTCAATTTGCTTACCCCCACCCAAAATTTGCTTACCTTGCCCCCACCTCTTCACTCCCTGCCCCCGTCTCTTCATCCCCCGCCCCGCCTCTTCACTCCTCGCCGTCTCAACGAAAAGTGTTTATTCTGCTTCAGAGTTGAAAGTTGACTATTGCCCATATGTGCGATGCACTCTTACAGGTACGAAGTTTCTTTCAGTCCAGGTCACAGTACCGAGAAAAACGTGACCCGACCGCTAGGAGGAGCACAAAATTGGTCCTTCAGTATTAATATATAGATACAATGTTTCTTGTTACATTTTTTGTGTCAAATTCACATTCTGAGGTAGTCAGCATGTGCAGAAGAGGGTTTTACATTGCAGACGCTATTTTCGAGGAGTGGAATTACACCTTCAGCGGTAACGGTCTGTCGACGATAGACGTAATGACGTCAGCGAATGACGATGATGTTATGACGTCCTGACGCCTCTCAGCGGTGACGTCACACGTCGCCATGTAAACGAATGTAAAACGAAAAGTGTTTATTCTGCTTCAGAGTTGAAGGTTGACTATTGCCACTATGTGCGATGCACTCTTACAGGTACGAAGTTTCTTTCAGTCCAGGTCACAGTACCGAGAAAAACGTGACCTGAAATTCACCTTTCGATTATAGATGCCCCTAATTTGATTTTGCTTCTGTCGACCTCTGGCAGAGTGACCGTACTCTCCGCTCGGGGTATTTTTTACTTGAAGTAATTAAAGTGATTTAACCATATTTTAGTGGCTGATAAGCTTGTAGAAATTTACACATACATTGACATGTGATTGGTATTTGCAAAAAAAAAATGCATGTTATTAATACGAGTCTTTAAATAGAGAATTGGGGGGGGGGGGGATGGTAGGGGAAAGATCAAAGACATAGTTAATAGGGATCATGGTAAGGGATGTTGAGGCTGGGTAGCAGTTGGCAATGTGGAGCTCAACCCACACAGAGATCAAATGAGGGATGTTGCCTGTTTTCTTAACAAGTCAAAAAATTAAATGGACAGGAGGTTGATGCTGAAGACCAAAAAAAAAATGTTTAGGATAAGTATTCTTGAAAGTGAGACAACAGTAACTCCCCCTCTCCCTTCGTCCCCACCTTTATGGTGCTCCTGTGAGACGAGATTTTTTTTTCAGTTGCTTTACTCCAGGTTGGCTCATGATGCTGCAATCCCAGGTTCAATTCCCATATACTGTACTGTGTTGATTTGTCCTTTGTCTTCAAGTTTCCTCATGGTTCATGTAAAATAGTTCTTTCAGAATGTCCTTGTCATGCATTAAATGATTATCCATGAACTTTAGACTTTATAACAAGGTTAAAGGAGAGGAAGAAAGGGGTAAGGGGGAGTATCAGGTATCAGGTATCAGGCAGAGCGATAGTTGGCATTCTTTATATGGGACAATAATATACGACATGTACTTAAGAAAACCTGCATTCTGCTGTTTAAACCTTAAATCTATTTTTTTTTTTAAATCGGATGCAGCATTTCATTTCAGTTTGAAGCACAAATTGTACTTTTTTTCTTTTCTTTTTCTTTTGGTTATCAGAGTGGAGCAAGAACGGCATTTCCTGTCTCGGCTTAACAAGAAATTTCTGTCTATTCTTGATTCAATACCAGAAACAGGTAAGAATTGGTTGCCTTTTGAAAGATGTTTTTTTTCACGTTTGATCCCAGTTGCCACCTTTCTGAATTTTGTCTGCATCACAGGCCCTGTGCTCATGGACAAAGTTCATTATTGTGAGAGATTCGTCGAACTCATGATTGACTTGGAGGTATGCTTAAAACGTTTTCCACAAGTCCAAAAATACAAGCAAAGTTTCAAATAGTTGGACTGCTGAGAGCATGAGAGTGCAGCACCATCATGCATGTTACGGGTTGGGATGCATGGTACATTGCTTTACCGCAGAAAGTGAAAGTATCGAAAAGACAGAGCTCAATGGGTTATCATTTTGGGGTGTTTTCAGGCCTCATGTCGGTATGGCATCAACACGGCAGCACATAAAATACTATTTCATTGATTGAAGTTTCGAATACCGATCAAAGTTTTTGGGTTTAAGTTCAATTCACCAAGTAACTCATGGCAGGAAACACCACGTCAGAAAAGGGAACACACGTCATATGAATACACAGATGTGTATACATATACTTTTGTTTGTATGATAATATTGCAAGTAAGTTTATCCTTAAAGTCTGTCGAAGTAGTTTTTGGGGTCAATGCTCGTGAGGGAGGGGGAGGGGGGAGAAAAGATGAGGAACATATAATATATTGGACACAAATTTAATCATCAAAAGCATGATTTTTCAATTGCAATATCACAGGTAAACATCGGCCATCCATTCATCCATCCATTGGAACCATACTCTCTGTGCAGAGCGTTGGTGCTGCCTAAGCAGTCTCCTTGGCTATTGGGCACAATCCTGGATGGGTCGCCACTCCGACACAGGATGCCAGCAAGCTGGTGCTCATTTTGCCGACCTTGGAAGGATGACAGGCCGAGTCAACCCCACCTGGTATTAATTCAACAGCTGAGCAGGAGTTGAACTCAGGGCCCTAGGATCCCAAGCCCACCACCCTCACCATTAAGCCAACACCAAGCATAAACATCAGCCGCATATAGCATAATGAGATGATCTCATCAAATTTTAAAAATACATTGAGGCAGGTACTTATTATTCGCTGAGTCTTTCAGCAGGGTTCCAAGTTCTAGCCTTGGAACCCTTTGGAAAGATTAAGAAAGATTAAACCCTGCTGAAAGACTGAAATTACGATCTCACAGGTAAACTTGGGCCGTATACATTATTGTCCAGGAAAAAAAATCACCAAAAAACAACTTTATTCGACGAAAAGGCATTTTACATTATATATTTAAATACGTACGCGCATTGCGACAAAGGTTCCAAATTTAAATGCTTAAACATGAAGGCATTTTGTCCAAATTTGTTCCATAATTAGTGAGATAATCATTCCGACAGGGAAAATTGCAATCATTAAAAAAAATAAAAATCCAACGCGTGTAACATATTCTAACTTCTAATTCTAACCTTCAAACAGGCCTTACTTCCCACTCGACGTTGGTTCAACACACTGCTGGACGACGCCCATCTGGTGGTCATGTGCCACCTGTCAGCTCTGACTCAGAGAGAGAAAGAAGGCAAACTCTTCCGGCAGGTAAAATATTATCCCAGATGAGTTTTTCCCAATTTATTATCCTTCCAACCAAAATGAAAATGTGGGCAACTTGTACATCATCATACGTGGTCATGTTTTATTAACACGGTTATCATCATTTTTCTTTGGTGAGGTGGGAGTAGTGCTGCCTTTTAATAGTAGCGTTTTCTTTTTGTGGCTTCATTTGCCCGTATACCATTGCTCTTTCATCTGGAATCGTGAGCAACCGCATATGTGGTGTGGGATTCCGTTGGTTTGGGATCATTTTCTCAGACCTCACATTGATGCTGTGGAAAATATTCGCTCTCGCCAACCTTTTTTCACATTGCAAAAAAGATGTCACTGCCACTTGGTGTTTTGACACTGACAGAATGAGTTTAAACACTTTTTAGATTTATGAAGACCACTGTCTATTTTTTGTCTGACCTTTTTGGGCAAGAATGCAACCTTCTCTGAAGTAATTTGCAGCATTAGACGACAGAGCTGTGACTGTCCCTTTTAGCTTCAGATGTAAAATAGGCATCAGTTGTCTGTACAAGGTTCACAGCATGGTAATTTGCACTCGGCTTCTCCTATCATCACTTTGCATATCATGCTGTGCCAAAATTTATGAAGCTTCACAAGATTAATGTGTTGTTTTTCTTTTCCTAGACTTGCAAGTTTTCATCACTGCACGTTTCATTCAAACCACCATAGATTTTATTTTTTTATGGAAATCGCCCCAAACAAGGCATGTAAAGCCATTCTAAGTCAGGGGCTAAGGGAAGGTTAGATAAAGCTAAGGATAAAGCAAAACAAAATAAAAGAAATAGAAACATAACAAAAAACATCCAAGACACAGGAAGCAGCAGAAGTAGGGTGAAATGCGATGGAACCTCAAAGATGTAAGAAGTAGGAATTGACATTCCTCTTAAAGCGGGGTAGATCGTAGGATAATGGCAAGCACGTTACAAGTGGTGAATTCCAAAGCGAGACAGCACGAGGGCAAAAACCGTCTGCATAGCCTTTCAGTCTGCACTTTGGATCAGCTATATCACATGGATGTGTGGAGATGGCACACCGAGTCTTGCGTCCAAACACTCCTACAGGAGGAACCAAGTTAGAAAGTCCAGCAGAACATTTGCCATGAAAATATCTGTAGAACAAACTAAGAGTGGTAACTGACCTACGGTGAGAGCAGTTGAAGAGTTGAACCCATCGCCGCACCAACCAGGTTAACGATGCATTTCTGCAGCCCATCGAGTAAAGATAAGTGGCAGGCTGGTGCTTCATCCCAAATGTGGCAACAGTACTGCAGGAAGAGATATATAGTTTTCTTATGCAGGTACAAGACAGCATCAGGAGCTAAATACCTCTGCGACCGATAAAGACAACCAACTCACTTGGAAGCACTCCTAGCAATACCAGAAATGTACCTATCCCAACGGAGGTTAGAGATGTCCAAACCAAGAAGCTGAAGCTCAGATGATTCTGTTAAGGTTGAAGATCTCTTGTTCACAGAAGGGGAAGACCTGTTTCTGGAGCGAGACAAGGACAACAATTTAGTTTTCTTTGCATTGAAGGTTACCAGCTAGTTATGCCTCCACTTCAAACACCATTCTCTAAATCATTGCCGAGTGAAGCTCCAACCTCATCTTGAGTAGTGTTGAGTGAATCATCATATGTACAGTAAAGTGAGGAGTTCTCAGCATACATGGCCCGCTGAGACAGAACATTATCAGGAAGATTATTGACTTAAACAAGGAACAGAATGGGACCAAGGACAGAGCCGTATGGAACACCAGAATTGATGGAGCAAGTAGGAGCAGATTGACCTTCAAGTACCACTTTCAATTTGTAAGGAAAACCAAAATTATTGAATGCATCACTCCAGATACACCATATGACTGAAGCTTGTGGAGCAGACCCTTGTGCTCCACTTTATCAAAAGCTTTTGAGATATCCAAAGCAACTAATCGAGCGTCTTGAGCTCCAATGCCCTGTTGAAATGATCCATAACTAATGATAGCAGATCACCAGTAGAGCGAGAATTGCAAAAGCCATACTGGCAGTCAGTGCGAAGTTCATTGTCCTCTAGATGGCTGAGAGGTTGTTCATTGATGAAGCATTCAAATACCTTACTTATTACAGGAAGCAGGCTGATGGGGCGATAGTTTGGTTCAGAATGCTCACTGGCACCCTTGAAAGCAGGGACAACAGACGCCACTTTCCAGGATGAAGGAAACACCGAAGCAGACAAGCACAGGTTGTACAGCAATAATCGATGACAGTTCAGGACAACACATCTTCAATACAATCACAGGCTTTCCATCAGGACTATTCACTTTCGAGGCATCTACAGTGCAAATAATTCTGGCAATCTTCGGAGTGATAAATGGAACAGGAATATCAGAGTCTGTACAATATGGAAAATCAGGAAGATGGTGTCCCTGGTTATTGAGGGTAGAATAAGAAATAAAATGATTTCAAAAGAGGTTAGCCTTATCCCGAGGTGAAGTAACAACCTCAGGTACATGAAAGAGAGGAGGTAGCAAAGATTTATTGCGGTTGAGTACACTGTTGGCAATCTGCCAAAATTCCCGAGAGCCAAGTTGCTGGGTCGCAATGGAATCGGCTACAGAAGATGCATATTGCTGCTTAGCATCCTCAAGAACCCTTTCACAGAGGTTACTTGCTTTATGGAACAGACATTTGGACTCCAGAAATCCTTGCCCATGGTACTGCTTGAAATGGTGGTTATGATGAGCAATTGCTGACGCACAAGTTGGAGTGAAACATGTATGGGAATGAACCTTCACTTGATAGATATGTGAGAGAATATAAATGTCCATACCACAATTCATCCCAAATGTGGCAACAGTACTGCAGGAGGAGACATATCGTTTTCTTATGCAGGTACAAGACAGCATCAGGAGCTAAATACCTCTGCGACCGATAAAGACAACCAACTCACTTGGAAGCACTCCTAGCAATACCAGAAATAAATTTTTACAGGCTAAAGGTAGAGAGTCCTTAACATAGATGCCAAGACCACGAGAAGGAGGATGATCAAGTCGGTGAAAAATGTAACCAGGTAACTTGAAAGAAACGGAGGAGATGCCACTGTCCAACCGACACTCAGAAAGAGCCAGCAGGTCAGGTGAGTTAAGCTGAACAAATGATTGCACAGAAGAAAAGTTGGAGCGAAAGCCCCTGACATTGGAGAAACAAATATCAAAGGATTTGAGCGTCGCTGCACACAGGCTGGTGGATTGGCACGTGCAGGTAGAGATATGTTATTCTGAGATTGTATAACCATATTCTCTGTCATAAAAAACACATAATAGAAGAAGAAGAAGAAGAAGACATCAGTCAAAGTTACCCAAACAATTCACAAGCCAGTCTACGAGACTCATTGGGGTCCCACAAACTCATGCGAACACATTGTCATAATATAACAATGCCACTCTGATGGCTTCAGGAATGCAACCGAAAATGGCTGCACGGACCACCCCCGTGCATGTCCATGGCGGGACAACCATTTTGACATTTTACAACTGTTGATAGATCAGTCTCTCAAAGCATTACCAAAGAGTTTGTGATCCTGTACTACTAGGTAGCCATGACCTGCGACATATTTTTTTTCCGATACCCTTCAGAGAGACAGAATTAATGACATCCCACAGGTAGTCCTGGACAAGAAAGATGAGAGAATAACTGAGACTAGAAATGGCAGAATAGAAGACAAGAAAGGAGATTATAAAGAGGAAGAAGATAAAGACGAAGAAGAAGAATAATATGAAGAAGAATAGAAGAAGACGACGAAGAAGACTGGCTGGTGCCATTCACCTAGTCCTGAAACAAGGAAAATCATATTCACAGGACCACTGTGAAGGTGTGGGTGACTAGGCCAGATGGAAAAATAAATTTTCCTGTCCCCAAAGATGTGGCTACTCTTAGTCTGGCTCCTACCCATTGACCTGCCGGACTAGGTAGGACCTACCAGGAAGGAGCAAAGCTCCCGCTCATATAGCTCTCCGGGTGACAGGAGCACACAAGCTTCCCCACGATGATGAATGTGGTCGTCACAATTGGGGAAGAAATTCCTCCTTTTTGTTGTGTATTTATCCTGACATAGTAGTACACATTTTGGTTTGTACTGCTCATTACCTCTGCCACCGTATGGATGGAGGTTATGTTTTCACCCGTGTTTGGTTGTTGGGTAGTCGATCTATCTACCCTTATTGTCAGGTTTTCCGTCGATATGTCTGTCTGTCTGTCTGTTTGTCTGTCCAGGCCAGTACTCCGTTAATCGTAGGCCGATTTTGATGAA
>CM068952.1:84145784-84158737 GCA_035128595.1 Eptatretus atami
TTCATAGGGATCGTGTGACGGCGAGCCGAGTTTTTAGTGTGCAAGCTTGGTATTATAATAGAGATAACAGCGCGATGTCGCTGCGCTGTAATAAACAGAATGACATAATATTATCTATGTTTCCAGACTTTATGGCCACGCTGTATAATGAAACTGAAAAAAAAAACCAACACAAAAGTGGGACGAACGTTTTTGTTTTTTTACGGTGCAATCTACAAAGCTAGGTGGGCCACCAAGGGTGCTCCTGCCAATCTAGAGAGTGGCCACAACGTTTTGTCACCCCTTGTAAAAACTGTGACTGCCTTTGTGTGCAGAGTGTTGATTTGTTTCCTTTTTCCCTTTTTTTCCAATTGAGTGAATCCCACTGATGACCTTAAACAAAC
This sequence comes from Eptatretus atami, assembly GCA_035128595.1. Classification (NCBI taxonomy): domain Eukaryota; kingdom Metazoa; phylum Chordata; class Myxini; order Myxiniformes; family Myxinidae; genus Eptatretus; species Eptatretus atami. The sequence goes on from CM068952.1 coordinate 84,146,168, forward strand.
AGTGAGACCTTCTTTTAATCCTATCACCCCACAAATGCTCTGGAAAATGTCCCACAGAACATGGCGCAAAACTTATTCTCTGTAATGACAGTAATGGAGCACAAACGGATCCACTGGACACTGAAGGCTTGTCATGTGCTGCAAAATGTGTAATAAAGCAAAATAATACTGCAACTGTTTGTGGTATTACTTGTAGAACCGTTCAGTGTTGTCAGGTAATTTGACAAAAGGCAATGCCAATTTTTACAAGGGGTGACAAGACATTGTGGCCACCCTGTACAAAGCCAGCTGTGCCGAGAAGGGCCGGGAGTGCTCGCTAGTAAAACACAAGGCTCTTTTTCCCTCAAATCTTATTTTCGTTAATTGATATTTCTAAATTTCCAAGTAAAAATGTGAAAGTGAGACTGATAATGATTCGTATTGAAAAGAAGTTATCTTTTGGATGTATATCAGTCTTAAGCGGTCATCATCTCTTTTACCGATGTCAATGACAAGCGCACATGGGACAATTGGAATTGCCGATCTCTGCTTGTGGCATTTGTAACCAGTCGTTTCGACAGAAACCATCCCTGTTCACAAACATTCACAGAGGATACAACGGGAACCTTTGATAAGTTTGGTATTTCCAAGTTTGCAACCATTCCGTTTTGATAGTTTATGCAAACTTTCATCTTCTCCTTTTTCTTTTTCTTCATTTTAAACTAAGAACACAGGAGTACCTTTCAGGAGAAGGTGGCCCAGTTAATCCCACATTCATGATGGGTTGCTTGATGAACGTTTTTACCCAAGTCTTTCACAGACTGGCTATCCACTGTAGGTGGCAGGAATTTGGAATTTGTTCAGGGTGCCCGACTCTTCGCGAAACACCGTGGAATCTGTAATATCCACCAATGCCCCCAATGCTGCCAGACAGGCCCTCTGGCTTAATGTCGTTCCCATGGATGGCACACATTGATGAATCGCCCTGCACGTGAGACATCAGGATGACCGTTTGTAGCTGGATTGAGATCTAATGGGAACTTTCATGCAGACTGGTTGTGATGAAATTATTTGAGTTCACAATGGGAGGAAGGTTTGTGCAGTTTTTGGTTGAATTGTATATTTAGTTTTTCACACTTTATCAAAACATTATTCTGCTCTTTATAACCCAAGAGCATTGCAGATTGGCATGAGATTAATTGGTATGTAGGAACCTTTCTGAAATGGTCAGATAGTTGCTTCAGCTGATGTTTATTACAAAAACTATACTTGCTTTACCTTTCAAGATATTCTCCAGCTTTCGACATTTATTTCTTCCCATGGAATGGAATCTTTCGTATGCCTTCAGTGTCGGAATTTTTTGAGTCCTTTACGGGCATTCATTACCATACCATGCGGTCAATCATCTGTATATTTCAACAGGCATGATGTTTTCTTTGACCAAAAGGAAATAATTATTTGCTGTTTCACCGACTTCATCTCGCTTGCCACCATGTTTGTTTTCAGCACACACACACATTTAAGCAGGAAACACATGATGATGGGTATTAGTTACTAAGCCTATTTTCTCAAAAAGCATTTGTCTAAATGCATTAATCAACCACTTGTATTAAGAAACAGGTTCAAGTGTGAACCACCCTTCTCGATGTAAATTAAATTATTTAAATACAAACTCCATCTCACAAAAATCAATATGATAGTAGTAAATGTGAGCACATTGAGGTTGTATGCACAAGGGCATATTGAAAAGTAATGCCTCCTGTTATTTTTCTCCAAAACACCTGGAAAGATATTGGAAGGAAACAAAGCGCAGTCTGAACATTAGTTCTTCCTTCCACTGGGTGCAAATATTTGTGATTCTGACACTAGATGTCTCAGTGCTACGTCAATCAAGATGGCAGAGGGCAACACAATGTTGTCAGTGCTGTGAAGCATGAAGCACTGGAGATGAGAGTTGGGTGCACCTTTATCATCCTGAGAGTAATAAATGGCCAATGGAGTACCGCCACAAAGGATCACCAGCCCTGACTTGACTCTCTCAGATTTTCATCTCGTCCCCAAACTTAAGGAACACTTTCATGGAGAACATTCTTCTTCCGACGATGATCGTCAAGGCCACTGCGAAGTGCTGTTTAAGTCAGCAGGGGGACATAGTTCTATCGTGACGGCATCACCAAACCACTTGAAAGTTTGCAGAAATGTGTGTACTGTAGTGATGATTATGTTGAGATATAAATATGCACCACGGCAGAATAAAGATGATGTTCGTGTCTGTCTTTGTTTCATTCAAATATCTTTACCTATTTTGGAGAAAAAGAATAGGAGGCCTTACTTTTCAACACGCCTTCGTATGCATCTGCAAGTGTACAGAAAATGTCTGCATTGTTTTCACAATCAAACTGCTTGATGGAGTATGTAACATTTGTAAAGTACCATCCACATTTCAGAACTTCTTGTCTGTGTTGGTCATTGATATAATTTTCTTGCAAAACACTGCTCTCCCTGCAGGCCCTGAACCTCGTCCTCAGTTGAAGGGTGCAAATCGTACATATCGTGTGTGGTTGGACCCAAACCAGTACCAGCAGGACATGACCGCAGTCATAAAGAATGGATCTCCTGACATGTATGAGACATTCAACTTGATCATGCGCAGGAAGCCCAAAGAGAATAATTTCAAGGTACATAGTTGAGCAATACAGGCCTTTTCATTTATTCATTCATTTAATTAATTAGTTAATTCATTCCATTTAACCAAAGATCCAGATTCTTCCCCCAACAGGTTACAAGGCTTATGGAAGAGCTATCTCACACACACTCACACCGCACATGCAGACAGAGACATCAGATAGCACAAGACTTGACATCAGATAAAAACGACCGTTGATCTTGGGGGAAGTTACTTCTCGGAACACATTGGGTGCAGGTGGTGCCACCTTGTGGTGGCGTTTTTCTCTCTGCAGTCAGCAGGGTGCTTTTAAGGGGAAATCTCTCTTCCCAAAGGATGTGAACTCATGGATTTATCTGTGGTATAATCCTCTAAATGCAGACTGCCAAGCGATGAAACAACATGTACCATTTTAAAGTCTTTGGATCGGAATTGAAACGTAGACCTCCCAATATCAGAGCAGCCGCTCCACTCACAATGCATTGAGTCTGCTGGAGTGTGTAATGAAACCAAAAACGTTGTTAGAGACACTTTTCAAAATTTACTTCATGCTACAGTGCTGGTTGTCGTACATTTCACAGACTGGTTGTCATAGAGAGAACTCATACCGTGACTTTTACAGTTGAACTACATAATACAGAGTTGCTTCCCAACATACAAATTGTCTTTTTGTCTCAAATTTGCTGAAGTAAGATTATAAAATTTTGTGTTGTGTATTTTTTGGTTTTTTCCTTTTCCGCACCTACACCTGGTTTTTGTGAGACCAAACATGCTTCCTATTTTGCACCTGTCTCATTTTGTCCTCTTCTTAGGAGGTGCAGATGGAACATTAAGGATCGTCAGTGAGATGGCGTGTTTGTTGGCACTTACAGCGCAGTTCATAACCCACAAATGGCCATTTTTACATCGTGTGTATGCATGCGCTTTCCACTGAACACAAGCTACAATGTCAGACCTAAGTAATCGATACTCCTCGTATTATAGCTACATACCTATCTTAACGTGATCCTCGCCACACGTTCCCAGCTGCAAACTGTCGGGAGAAAGTTTTCAAAAATGGCATTAAGTGATCCAACAGAGTCCAAGGCTGCCAAAACATCCCAGTGCAATCAAGCATTCATGGAAAATTGGACATATTCCAGGCATTAAGGCTTCAAGTCTCGGCACTTTGTGTGCACACAATAAAATAAAATAAATAACAATGTCTGTGCAAACGCTCTCAAGCGTGAAATCAATCTGAACATCTCATGTCCAACTCTTGCGTTCTTTTTCCTGACAATGCCGTCTGATGTCGCAATCCCAGAATAAGCAATTGAAAAATTACTGCACCATAACTACAGTGCACCGATAAGTGATTTTTTTTTTTCCTTTGGCAAAAATATTGAATCTTAAATAAAAATGTAATATAATTATATGCAAATACTCTCAGGGGGATAGACTGGTCTGCATAATAAGCATACAGCCCGTAGCAATGCCACAAACGTGAACATACCACCACATTGCGGTGAAAACAGGTAATCAAATGTATAGCACAGCACGCTGTGACGTAGGTCGAGTAACTTCAGCGACGAACTCTTAGATTAACACGGAATGCGCTGAGAACACAGTTGAAACTGTCATGCACAAAACCATGAGCACAGTGCGATGCTAATTGTGGTTTATTTGATTCTGGCAAGTGATTGAAGCACACCTTAGAATTTCGCAACACTGCGTGCATCCACACACGTGGTTCCTAGACTTGCGAATAATCGCAACAATGGGATGCAGTGTTCTCGCCGCAGCAGTGCCTTCACATCACAAGATTCATCGTGCGAAACATTAGCACCGTCGTGTTGTCTGCTGTATGCGGTGCCAGAGAACAATGCATCGTTTGTGAATTTTAGGGACCGGATGAAAGTGTCATACCAGCACAGGTAAGTTCCGTGTGAGAGGTGCATCGAGAACAAGGTTCTTTGACCGGAGGCTTCTGGGCTGCATTAAAAAAAACGAAGCAAAATGTATATCAACAGAAGTGCTCATGTTGCCTTTCAAAACATGCGTTCACGTTCACTAATGCTTTGCTTATCGAACACGGGCTTGGCCACCCCATGATTCTTCCAAAGATTCCTGTTTCTCATGAGATCGGGTAAAAATCTGATGATTGTCTCATTAGATCTCGTGATCAGTGTTTGTCGTGGGAAGTAGCTGCATCGATTAAAATACAGTACCCCATTGTAGCAAGTCACAGGATGAAGTGAAGAAGCTCATATCAAAAATGCAGCACTCCCTTGTGGCACAACACCACACGGGATGAAATGTGCATCAGAGGTTGCTGTCATCCTTCACCAGTAGCATTATAATCCGCATAGCAATTTCGAATGATATGAATAAGGCTCTTTAAAGCACAAGACAAATGCACTTCAGCATATTTATGTCCATTTCTGTTCCTTCAACTAAATTATTTTCTGAAGCACCATAAAGTCTGAAGCAAGATGCTGTCAAACCCTACGAGGCTCATTTTGTGGCTTATCTTAACATACCTTGCGTTGACACCATTCAGTGTAGTGTACCATCAGAACAAATGCAGATTTAAATGCTCAAACTTCAGCATAATTCTTCAATGTACGTTGCTCTGTCCCTTTTCTCACCTTCGATGCAGGCAGTGTTGGAGACAATTAGGGATCTGATGAACACAGAGTGTGTGGTCCCCGACTGGCTGCATGACATCATCCTGGGCTACGGGAACCCTGGCAGTGCACACTACACAAAGATGCCAAATCAGATCTCATCACTCAATTTCAATGACACTTTCCTGAGCCTGGATCACTTGCGGGCGAGCTTTCCCGGACATACAGTCAATGTCACAGTCTCAGATCCAGCCCGCCAGGAGCCCCCTTTCCGGTATTCTCCAATTTCATTTGATGCTGAATTTGTATTGCAACCTTCATGCATCTCCGTTTTTGAAATCAATGTTTTTTTCAGGGAGCTCGGGATATTGTTCTTTGTTCTTCAGTTGAATTGTCTCTGATGCTCGTACCTTAAAATATTCCATTGCACTCTCTGCAGCGCTCACCTATATTATTAATTAGCAGGCACTTGAAACTACTTTCACAATTGCATGAAAATGATCAAATTCAGTGGAAGGAATACATTGTCGAAAGGCTATAAACCGGTCTGCAAAAGTCCATGTCCTTGTTTGTCACAGCAGTAGATTCTGGTGATGTCCATCGTGTTTGATTTCACAAAATCAATAGATCCCTGAGCGTTTGAGTTACTTATGCACTGATCCAATGCGGAGAGCTTTACCCCATGCCATTTTGAACCAAGGCTTAGTTTGCTGAGACAGGTTGTGATTTGGTACCAAGAATGGAATTGGCTTGCATATGTGCATACTAACTGTCATCTGGCAAAATCAAGTATTTTGCAATTGTTCCACACAATAAAAGGTTAAGATTATACAAATGTGCCTCTCCCGGATCAATTGTTACCTTTGTGATTAATATCTGTCGTGCCTTCAGAAAGTATTTACACCCCTTGACTTCACATTTTGTTGTTGTTACAGCCTGAATTTAAAATGGTTTAAAAAAAAAACAAAAAAACATTTGTCACTGATCTGTACAAAATACCCCATAATGATAAAATGAAAACATGTTTTTAGAAATTTTTACAAATTTATTAAAAATGAAATACAGAAATATTTAATTCACATAAGTGTTCAGCCCCCTGAGTCAATACTTCATAGAAGCGCCTTTGGCAGCGATTACAGCTTCGAGTTTTCTTGCGTATGTCTGTATCAACTTTGAACATCTGCATTTGGGGATTTTCTCCCATTCTTCCTTGCAGATTTGCTCACGCTCTGTCAAGTTGGAATCGGAGCGTCTGTGAACAACAATCTTCAAGTCTTTCCACAAATTCTCAATGGGATTCAAGTCTGGGCTTTGGCTGGGCCTCTCAAGAACTTTCATGTTCTTGTTTTGAAGCCATTCCATTGTTGATTTGGCTTTATGCTTGGGGTCATTGTCCTGTTGAAACGTAAATCTTCGCCGCAGTCGAAGGTCTTTTGCACTCTGAAGCAGGTTCTTCTCAAGGATTTGCCTGTATTTAGCTCCATTCGTTGTTCCCTCTATCTTTACAAGTCTCTCATTTCCTGCCACTGAAAAGCATGGCCCTAGCATGATTCTGCCACCCCCATGCTTATGCTTCATGGTAGTGATGGTGTTAGATGGGTGATGAGCTATGCTCAGTTTCTGCCAGGTGTAGCGCTTTGCTTTCAGGCCAGAGAGTTCAGTCTTCATCTCATCGAATCACAAAATATTTTGCCTCTTGCTCTCAGAGTCTTTCACTTGCCTTTTTGTAAACTGCGGGAATGCTGTCATGTACCTTTTTCTCAGGAGTGGCTTCCGTCTGGTCACTCTCCAGTAAAGCCTCGATTTGTGAAGTGTTGCAGAGATTGTTGTCCTTCTGGCAGGTTCTCCCATCTTAGCCAAGGAACTCTGTTGTTCTGTCAGAGTGGTCATTGGGTTATTGGTCACCTCCCTGACCAAGGTCCTTCTTGCCTGGTTGCTCACTTTGGTCAGATGACCAGCTCTAGGAAGAGTCTGTGCAATTCCATATTCTTTCCATTTCTTAATGATGGAGCTCACTGTGCTCTTGGGAATTTTCAACACTCTAGAAATTACTTCATACCCTTCCCCAGATCTATGCCTCCTCACAATTCTATCTCGGAGGTCAATGGACAGTTCCTGGACTTCATGGTAGAGTTTCTGCTCTGACATGTGCTGTCACCTGTGGGACCTTGTATAGAAAGGTGTGTTTCATTCTAAATCATGTCCAATCAATTTAATTGGTCACTGGTGGATTCCAATTAAGTTGGAGAGACAGCTCGAGCATGATCAAAGGAAATTGGATGCACCTGAGCTCAATTTGGAATGTCATAGCAAAGGGGTTGAGCACTTATTAATGCAAGACATTTCAGCTTTTAATTTTTAATTAATCTGTAAAAATTTCTTTAAAAAAAAGAATTCCACTTTGACATTATGTGTGGATCAGTGACAAAAAAAAATCTCAATTTAATCCATTTTAAATTCAGGCTGCAACACAAGAAAATGTGAAACAGTCGAGGGGCGTGAATACTTTCTGAAGGCACTGTATTTTGTTTGTCTGTTTGGGATGGATGTAAGCAGTGCAAAAGGTTTGAAACATAGATGGAAACATGAACCTCCATTACTCGTACTACGAGGGCATGTTGAAAATAATGCCTCCAGTTCGTTTTCTCCAAAACAGGTAAAGGTATTCAAACGAAACAAAGCGCAGTCTGCACTTTAGTTCTTCCCGCCACTGAGTGCGAAGTTTTGTGATTCTGACACTACATGTCTCAGTGCTACATTCGTCAAGATGTTAGAGTACGACGTTATCCGTGCTGTGAAGTGTGAAGGGCTGGAGATGAGAGTTGGGTGCACTATTATGATCTTTAGAGTCATAGTCGGTCAATGGAGTACCGCCACAATGGAGTACTGCCAGCTGACTCGGCTTCGTCAGATTTTCAACTCTTCTCCAAACTTAAAAAACATCTTCATAGAGAACATTTTTCTTCCGTGATTATGTCAAGGCTGCCTTGAAGCACTGGTTAAGTCAGCAGGGGACACAGTTCTATCGTGATGGCATCACTCAACGACATGAACGTTGGCAGAAATGTGTGTACCGCAGTTGTGATGAGAAATTAATGTTCACCATGGTAGAATAAAAACTGATGCTTGTATCTGTCTTTTTCATTTGAATATCTTTACCTGTTTTGGAGAAAAAGAATAGGAGGCATTACTTTTCCAATATGCCTTCGTATAATTCAAGAAGTGTCTGATTGTTTGTGTGTTTAACTTCTATGCAATCCTGAATTGCTGGAAGGAATGAGTTGAAACCTGGTGGTTGTACTCATGGTGTTTTTGATTGTATGATCTATTTGTCTGATCTGGTTCTCACCCGCTTATTCTTGGCTGTAGTTTGGTTTATGCAGATCTTATGCTCTACATTCAGCCACTGATTTTTGGTACCCTATCTTTCCCTTCAGGATTACATTTCCTAATAAGCCCGCAGGCAAAAAAAGGAAGGCAGGTGAAGATGCTGATCCCTCACAGGCTGAAGATGAACACACCTTGATTGTGGAGCCCTATGTGCCTCCTAACCCTGGACCATACCCTTACAATCAGCCACGACGGTCAGCCCCATCATGATCGATGTCGTTTTCAAAGTAGATTCAAATAGGCATTGTTTTGAAATGTCACACTTCAACAATATCATGCTGTTACCATTTCTGTTTATGCATTGTAAGGTTGGTGCCATTATTCATAGAATTCCTGACAATTTGATTTTGTATTGATCGCTCTTTGGTGAAACATGGCTTTATTGTGTTGGGTGATGTAATCTATACAAATAAATGTCAGTGCGTGCATTGTGCATTGGTCATGTTGCTTGTATTCATTATCAGAACATATTTTTATTGTTTTTTTTTTTTACAGGAACGCCATTCTTTTTACTCCAACACAGATTGAGGCCATTCGTGCTGGCATGCAACCTGGACTTACGATGGTTTGTAATCTTCGCCCCTCCACCACTCAACTCTCCCACGCTCCCCTCAACTCCTCTCCCCAACCCCCATTCTGCATGCTAACTCTGAAATTTCCTTTAACGTTATGCTGCAGTCTGCACAATGTCCTTTCACTGACTTGGCGAGATTGCCCACACCAAATATTTTTCTTCCCAGCAGTATTACAATGATTTATTCTTTTTAATTTTTTTTACATTATAATACCAGTAGCATTGGGAGAGTGCCATATTTTCCGGTGTAAAATCCACACTTTTTTATTCGTCCAAAAATGGTAAAAGTTTGGGGTGCGGTTAATACATGGATATAGATAAAAAAAATACTTAAAAACTATCAATGCTGAATTTCAATTATATTCCAAATGAACACTTTTCGTAGTAGTTGGAACTGCTGTTAAGCTCAATTCCGCCGTTTAAATTTTTTATATCGGTTCAGATTAAGAGTTTGTGCAGCATTTTATTAACCGTGTGCGGAAATTAAATAATCATGCTCGGAAACGTCCGGAGACACCCGGAGTTTAGGTGTGTGGCGTATATAGAGCCTCGCGGCTCTGAAAACGCCATTAAACACAAAAGAAGAAAAAGAACACCTGGCCTCACATCAAAAGAAGAATTCTTCACAATAGCTAGAGTCTAGTAACGGAGCACCCACCTCGAATAAGCCTGCGCGCAAACTTACGTGCATCCGACAACAGGCTGGGGGCGGTCACGTGACCCTCAAGAAGCACCACTTTGTGATTCGTGAGTTCAAGAGGAAGACACTGCCCAAAGACAAGTTTCCAGCTGGCGTCATTGTTCGTGTGCAGCAGAAGGGGTGGATAGATGAGGGACTGGTCCAGGATTGGGTGTGCACGGTCTGGAGTAATAGGCCGGATGGTGGTCTCTCCCAACGACGGAGCATGCCATTCCTGGATGCGTTCAGTTGTCACAAGACCGACGACACTAAAGCGCTGCTCCGTCGGACCAACACCGATCTCGTCGTCATCCCAGGTGGGATGACATCGCTCCTGCAGCCCCTCAATGTGTCTATCAACAAGCCGTTCAAGGACAGACTCCGTCACTGCTGGTCCGAATGGATAATGAGTTGGGAGAAGACCTACACCAATAGCGTGAGGATGAGAAAGGTCGACCTTCCGATGATCTGCGGCTGGATCGTCAAGGTGTGTGAGGAGATACCATCGGACATCATCAAGCGAGCATTTCTGAAATGCCACATCTCCAACAACATAGACAGCACAGAGGACGACATCATTTGGGAGGAGGAGGCTGCAAACGACGGCAACAGTGACAGGGAATTGCTCTACCCTGATTCGGACAAGGAGTTATCTGCTGTCTTCGACAAGGAAAGCATTGACGAGGATTTCCTCGGGTTTAGCTGAAAAGCTTCATCAAACCCAAACGGCCCTTTTCAGGGCCACAAATCTTGACTGACACAATCTGTCAACTTCCTGACCTGGATCTCAACCAACGGCATTCCATTTCTTCTGGATCTGATTTTGACCAATTTCTTTGAAAATATCTGCTGTTTTTCCTCTACTCCAATCAGTTCATCTGACCACATGCTTGTCAAAGTAGATATCTCTCTGGCTGTTATGAGAGAACCACCTCAGTGCCGTCGAGTCTGGAATTTCATTCAGGCCGACTGGCAGGGACTTCAAGCAGCCATCAAACTTCTAGACTGGTCTCCCTTCGCTACTTTCTCCAACATCAACTCATCCTGGGAATTCTTTCAAAGAAACTTGCTCTCTCTCATGCACAGATTTATTCCATCTAGTCTTCAGTTGTCCTACCCTTCCTCCCACCCATGGTACACTGAAGCTTGTGGCGAGGCAGTTGGCCTGAAACAACTTGCCTTCGCCTCATGGAAGGGTAATCCAACTGAAGGCAATTTCACTTCTTTCCACAAAGCTTGGAACAAGTGTGTGTCTACCCTCAGGAGAGCCAGAAAACAATCTTTCACATCTCAAGTCTGAACTCTAAAACCTGTCTCCGTCCTCCGAATCCTGGTGGTGTCGAGTTAAGTCTGTTTCTAGTGTTATGTTCCCCCTCCACCCCCTCCCATACTTCTGTACCCACCTTACCCAGTCGCACCCAGCTGTTCTTGGACCCTGTGTCCTTTTCTTCTGACAAAGAGGAGAGCTTACTGTCAAACCTCCACTCAGATTCTGCAACCGGTCCAGACGGCATCAGCCCACGTGTCCTAAAATCCTGCTCTGCTGCTCTTGCTCACCCTCTCTCTGTTCTATTCACCCTCTAATTTGCTCAAGGTCATCTGCCATCTGCTTGGAAATCAGCAAACATTACTGCCCTGCATAAAAAAGGCACAAAAACAGATCCCTGCAACTACAGACCAATCAGCCTTCTCCCAATCATCAGCAAGATTACGGAATCCATCATCGCTTCAGACATTAAATCCTTCCTCTTCTCCAATGGCTTGCTTTCCGATCATCAATTTGGATTCATATTAGGTCACTCTACCCTGGATATGCTGCTTCTGCTTTCCCAACAATGGATAGAGGTCCTCAATGCCAGACATTAAATCAGAGCCATCTCCCTAGACATATCGCGTGCTTTCGATACAGTCTGGTACCCTGCTCTGCTCACCAAACTCTCTCCCTATGGTATCCATGGACATCTCCACTCATGGCTCGCAGACCTCCTCTCCTGTTTTAGCCAACGTGTGGCCCTTAATGGAGGTCTCTCATCCCCTCTTCCTGTCCAGGCAGGAGTTACTCAAGGCAGTGTTCTGGGCCCTGTTCTTTTTCTGGTTTTCATCAATGATCTCTCTGACTGGATAATCCTCTTTATCACTTTGCTGATGACTCCACCCTCTACCATACCATCTGTCATCCCTCAGATCTGCAAGCAGCAGCCTCTTCACTCCCTGCAGATCTGGATAAAATCACAAGCTGGTCCAACACGTGGAACATGTCTTTCAATCTTGACAAATCTCACACTCTCACAATGTCTCTCCGATAGGACTCTCTGGAAAACCTACAAATATACTTTCTCAACAATTCTCTTGAAGAAGTCCTTTCATTCAAGCTTCTGGGTCTCACTATCTGCCATGATTTTTTCTGGGAAAGCCACGTTTCCAACCTGGCCTCCAAAGCCAGTCGCCGACTGGGCATCCTCTGCCATGCAAAGTCCTTCCTTGGCACATCTGAGCTCCTGACCACATAGAAAGCTTTTGTCCATGGCCTGATGGAGTACTGCTCTCCACTTTGGGCTGGTACAACCGCTTCTCACCTTTCTCAGCTTCACGGTGTGGAAACCAAGGCGTTTAGGATTATTGGTGTCTCCCGCAATGAGGCTGAGTCTTTGGCCTCACTCTCTCACCACAGGCAGGT
>CM068952.1:84162779-84189608 GCA_035128595.1 Eptatretus atami
TGTTTTCTATATCCACCCACCCATAGAGAATAGTGTTTTGGCTAGGCGAAAACAGATATATCCGCACCATAATACACATGACTGAACTGGCAGTTTGACCACGCCTTGTAAGGCTCCTTTGGTTACATTTCAGGTATTTTACCATTCGGTTGACTTGACACTCGCTTAAATTTCAGTAAAAAATGGAAAAATGGGGGATTGTTCCTATTAACTTTGTAGACCAAATGTGTGCATGTGCGTGTGTACAAACATGGACATACGGACCCATCACCACACACCCAACACCACACACACCACCATAAACAGCACGAACGCGTGTGGGAGTGTGAACGAGCAACTCCCTGATCCCATGTGGAACACAAGTCCTAACCAAAAGCGTCACCTCCAATGTGTGTGTACGAGACCGGTGACTCTGTCAAACACAGACAAAAGACTAATATGGTAGCATTGCAAGTAAACATCAAACGGAGCCACAATCTGGATTTTTGCCATATTGCGCCCCTCATCAGGACGGGCATACGATAATTCTAACCAATGATGACCCGACATTCGTTTCATTTATACTAGACGCATCTCCTGATTGTTATGGTGAGATTGCAACGGATTATGTCTCACAACGGTAAAACCGCATAATCCACACAGGGAGCAAACCATCCATCTGCCACCCAGTACGATTGTTTCCTGCTATGCAAACGCATTTCAACAGAAGGCACGTTGATGTGATTGGCGGCAAATCGAACATGTGGAATGTGACGAGCACTCCCTCGACCCATTGGTGCAGCTGTGGTCCAATTGCAATCGGGGGAGTGCTCGTCACACTCCAACATGTTTCGAGATTTGCCACGCAATCACATCAACGTGCCTTCTAGTTGAATTGGTGCTGCAGTTAGCAGGAACAATCGTCTGTGGTGGCAGACGGATACGGAGGGTTGCTCTGTCGGCGGATGCTGTTGTGGATGATGGTGTGTAATGTATGTTGTATGTGTTATAATATATATATATATATATATATGTATATATATTATATATATTATATACATTATACATATACATATATTATATATAATACATATACATATACAGATACATATATATACTATACATATACAGATAATTATATATATATATAATATATATATAATATATATATACTTATAATATATATAGAACCATGCGTGTCTGTCCGTGAGTTTGTGTGGTCTCCCATTTGCAGGTGGCACTTCCATTTTTGGTATTTTGGCATTTTCATTTCACCTTTTTTTATTCACCTCGGTCATTTTATTGTCCGCTTCCAGTATCTTTAAAAGCTACATGAACATCTGGATTAAAGTTAGATTTAATTGATTTCATTGGAAAATACACAATTTAATAGCTATATTTTGCGCCTTCTTTTCCCGACAAAGTCCAAATTCGCCGCAATGTTGCAGCACCATTTTGCTTGCGTGGACGTATAAGTAGCACAGAGATTTGTATCTGAGTGAAACAAGAGTGCCAAACACAATTAACTTTTAAAATCCATGGAAATAACTTAAATGATCATTAACTTATAATTTTTCCATTCACTGAAGAGGGATGTCTTTTGGCTTGCCTTTTCCCATCAACTGAGGATGGGTACTTTTGCTAGTATCATGACATTTATGTTAATCTTAGGTATGAAATAACCAGGAGAGAACATCAATAAAATATGCAAAAGATGCAATTTCAAATACATGTTATTCGTAAACACTTGTTTATATATTTCAACACCTTATGGTTTGTGCTTCATACTCTAATATGAGTAGAAAGGAGATACTTAATTGCGTATGCACAAGTAGGGGTGGGGAAGGAGGGTTCAATAAAATAAAAGTGTGAAAAAGGGAAGGGGGGGGAGGAGAAGTGTGAAAATCAGCGGAAGGAAGTTGCGAGAATTAAGGAGAAGGAAAGAAGAGAAACGGTGAGGAAGTAGTGGAGGAAAAGTCTTGCCATTAAATGTAATACGGTAGACAGAACCGAGCAGTTCCAAATACTTCATTTCACAGAAATATTGAGGTTTGGACAAACTTTTAATTGGCTAAGCATTTTGCAATCCAATCAAAGCACTTTTTAATGAGGTTCAAGAATGCTTGCCAGTGTGTATGGTTACGCTGTCACGGGCACGTCCCTGAGCGTCCAGTCACAGTGGGCACCCCAAACGGACAAAGCGCCTGTGAACATAAGACTGTTCACTGTTGAGTATTTCTGGAAGGCATGTTTTGTAAAGGTGGCAGCTGGTGGTGTCGCCATCCATGATCCAGCGCTTCAGGACGGCTGAACCCCATCTCCGATTCGGGAGGTGCATAAACATGCAAGGCTCTGCTAAGAACTCGGCTAGACATGAGTGTTGCAATTCAAAATTAATAAATTTTATGGTTTGAGTCATGGATTCACACACGACATTTTGATGTCTGCCCACCTCCCCCAGCATTACCTCAGCAGCAGGCAGTGGGATGAAAGTTTGTTTCTAAGATCTCGCTGCCTCTTCCATCAGTATGTTTTGTCATACTGAAAACCGATGAAAAAAGGAGGAGGTGCTTTTACGATTCTGCTATGAGTAAGTGCAATTTAATGAGCCAAAATGGGCAATCTACGCAATGCATGAAAAGAGTGCAATTATACTGAGAGGATAAATAAGGTTGAGATAAAATTATAGAAAAAATAAAATCTATACACCCTCTCCCCTTACCCGGCACCCGCCCCGCCCCCGTCCTCTGACGAGAACTCCGGCGCAGCCTCACCCGAAATTTTTAAAAATTATGTTCATTTTAAAAGTGATTCGTGAAAACAAACAATATTTATTACATTAGTAGAAACAATAATG
This sequence comes from Eptatretus atami, assembly GCA_035128595.1. Lineage (NCBI taxonomy): Eukaryota > Metazoa > Chordata > Myxini > Myxiniformes > Myxinidae > Eptatretus > Eptatretus atami. The sequence continues at coordinate 84,165,616 of CM068952.1, forward strand.
TTATTATCCATTATTTGCAATTGATGCTTATAAATTTAAGTGAAGATTATTTTCATGTATAGAGTGATACGTGACATGTGCGACCAACTTAGAGTTGGTATAATAAGCTGATTAACATTTCGATTTGGTATACTTGACCCCAGCGCACTAAGGTCGTGACCGTTTCAGCTGCAAGCATGTGTGCAGGTCAATGGCAATTATCTTCTGCCTCTTGAATCAGCAGGTACTTTGAGCATCGAGCCCACTCGCAGCAGCTGCTGAAAGACGGAACTCCTCACCAGAGAATCAAACGAGCTAGTGAACTTTCTCATCTCAACGGCCTCATAAGTACCTTTCCTTCCATTAAAGTTCTGATTAATGTGGAGCAGGCAAAAAGGAAACACCTTGAAGCGATCCTTTGGATGATACAGGCCATTTTCCCTTGGCATAAAGGCCTGCAACATTTATTAAAACCATCAGCATTTTTCAAAAATAGCAAAAAAATGTTGTCCAACTGACTCCATTGGCAGCCAATCTTGTTGGCCGCCGGTGACACCGGAAACTGTAGTGTACAAGCTTATGACACCTTAAATTAGATTTGCTTAGCCTTGTCTGAATCTGACTGAAATGTTGGCCGCGCCAACATAGTGCAGTCCTTTTAATTGTATCCTCAATGCAGTTAGGTGCCATTCTGTTTACGATGTTTTAAATTTAATTTCCACCTGAGCCATTTGTGATACGTAGCGCACCCACACCACCATCCCAACCCCTCATCTTTCCTAGGAGAAGGCACTGGGGAAGTGGCTGCAGGTGTCTTTACCAGGTCATGAAAAAGATGGTGGTCACGTCGTGTGCAGACAGTCACTGCACTCCTAAGACCCTCTTCCTGATGGGCGAGAAATATCTGGCATGTCAATGCTCCCCCAAGTTAAGACCGATTAGTGGTGTGAAACGTTAGATGCATGAGCGACCATCTGGTGCCAGACTTGATTATTTCTCGTTATCGCCTAGTGCAATTCTTGTTTTATACTTATCGGAAAGATAAGTTTCTTTGTTCGTTTATGCATTCGCACCCTGCAGGACACCAGTACAATCAAACGTTGCATGCCTCTCTTTTCATCCACAGATGCGAGGGCCCGATGTTTTGAGAATAAGAAAAAAAACAAGAGGTTGAAAATAAAAATTTCAGGTAAATTATTGTTGGCTTATACTCGATTCGGTCTTTTGCTTTATACACTGCCTGCATATATTCCAGAAGCCGATTGCGGTAATAAGTGTTTGTGAAGATCGTATGTTGCAGGTTGTAGTGAATTGGTTCGAAACACAAATTTAAATCACAGACAGTTATTTCACGTGCGGCCTTGTTATTAAAAGATTGCTTTAAAACAGGCTGATTTTTAACATCTGTCGTTTCAGGCCTCGAGCGACGTGATGTTGCTTTACACACTGCCGCGAAGATTCGAGTAAATGTATTGTGAAGGAACTAAGAATCTGATATTGAGGTCACTATTACATATGCAAGCTAATAAGGAAAAGTAACAGACGGATTGTCTGAGATGGGGCGGATTTGAGACAGGTGAGAAATGTCCAAGGAAATAATTTTTCCCTACCTATAATTTTGGTAATTTCTCCTACCTCTAATCCGCCCATCTCAGTACAATGCGTCTGTTACTTTTAAAATTTTAATCCACTGCGTCACGAAGATCGGCACGTAAGATGCCCGCCGGAGCACTTCTGGAACTCCAAGGGAACACTTCTGTTAAGAATATCTTCACTCCCTTACTTGCGTTATAAATACTGCAATGCACCAAAAAGACCCGAATGGGTAGAAACAAATCAGATGCAAGAGAATGTCAGTGTACAGGTCGCTGAGAATAAAGAGCAGACACAGGCTCGGCTTGAGGATGAAGTGCAAGACAGCAGCCTCCAGGGTAGCTGAGACTACAAAGGCAGACACAGTCCACGATTGCGTATCAACGTGCAAGACAAGCAGCAACCAGGGCAGCATGTTGGGCATGCTTGACTGTGAAGCATTTTGATGCAAGTCAGCGCATTTTGCAATGCCAACATTGATATATTCATACAAACCACAGCACATTCCCAATTTTTCATCCAGGAAATATTTAAATACATATTACATATTGCACTGAAATTTCACGCTCAGGTACTTTAGCGAGTTAAAGATAACCCTTGCATTTGCCCACAGACTTAAAATGTTTGAGTCATGTTCCTAACCATTCTTTCCTTTCCAGAACTTGAATTGACTCGCATAGATAAACACTTATCTTCGTGAGTGCCAAAGAAATGATGATCTGCGGGCTTCAGTGGCCAAAAAAACAGGTAGGTTTTGGCCTGTCCAACACTGATTATGAGGAGCTCTGTTCACAGATCTCTGCTCATTTGAGCTAGCAGAGTCCCATCACTTTGATGACAGATTCAATCAAAAGACAATGTGTCGTGCTTCACAACATTCTGCTCTATTCATTCCATCATTTGCCTGAGAGGTCGTCTGCCATCTGCTTGGAAGTCAGCTAATATCACTTCATCGACCATCCTTGTTGCTTACATATGACATGAGCAGAAATCACTTCCAGTTTGCTGCGAAGCTCGAAGTTGGATGCTTTGGTTTGAAACCTCCAGTGAAAATGAGCGAATATGAACATTTTGAAAATTTTGAATTTTTTTCATTCAGATTTCAACACTGACCATAATGTATATTATCAAGATGTTTAACTTTGTTTATGTAGATGGTGATTTGAAATACAGATACCACCAGGTGGTGCTATACAATACACATTTACATAGAGATAATTGGGGTCTTCTCCCCACCCTGAACCCCCTCCGCCAGATATGCGACTCAACAGAAACATACCGACGTACCCTCAGGCAACATGCAAAATTTGGCTGGATTTTCAGTAGTTTTTTTTTTTTTTTTGAAGCATAGTGCTTCAGAAAGTATTCAACAACTCCTCGACCTTTGTCACATTTGTTGTTTACGGACTGAATTTAAAATGGGTTAAATTAAAATTTTTTGTCACCGATCTACACAAATACCCATAATAACAAAGTGAAAACATGTTTTAAAAATATTTTTACAAATTAATTGAAAATGAAAGATGAAACGTCGAGTCAATAGTATTCAAAACCCTTTGCTATGAACGTCCAATTGAGCTCAAGTGCATCCAATTTCCTTGATATCCTTGAGATGTCTCTACAACTTTAATGGATCTACCTGTGACCAATTTAATTGATTGAACATTACTTGAAAAGAACACACCTTTTATATAAGGTCCCACAGTTGACAGTGCATCAGGTCAGGTCTGGGAGCATGTGGCCGAGCAGCACTTGCTGCGTCGACTTTCCGCCAGTACTCCAGGGGCACGCCTAGCCATCCCCCAGGCAGATGCCTGGCCTATCTCCATCTCCTTGAGATGCTGATCAACCTGCTGCAACCATGAGGCAGCATGATGCGGCCCATTGCCTCCTCCCTCATGAAGCTCCTCGCTGAGACAATCTGGTGAGCAGTATCAGCATCAGGAAAATGAGCCACATGTCTACACATTGCAGCTGACGCTCTTGGACTATGCAGGTAACAAATCTCATTTGAGTCTTTCAGCAACCGCTCATGTGGACACAAAGTCTGAGCCAGTGATAGCCGAGGATTCTCTGAAGAGACCTGGTACCAAAGGAATTAGTCTTTCTACATCCCTAGTCTCACATACGTAGAGCAAGACTGGATGCACCAAGGACCTGAGGACTTGCGTCCTCTCCCGGCACAGGTAACCTACAGGCACCACATCCCATGATCCAGTGAACTCATGACTCCCCAGGCCAACCAGACGTCTAGTGACTCTGGCTCACAGCCAGCAGAGACATGAATATCACTGCAAGGTAAGCGAATCTCTCCGTAACCTCAACATCCTCGCACAAAGAGGTACAAGGCAAGATAGCAGCATCAAAGATGTCAATTGAAAGCCTGGATCTTAGTTTTGACCGCAGGAAACCTGTAATCCCAGCGCTCCGACTCCTCATTCAGCACCTCGAACGCCTCCAAAGCATATCCAGAGCCTCACAAAGATGATGCATCGAATGCGAAATCAAGGTCAGAGATTGAATCACCACTCTTCTCACAGACTCTCAGTACCGAGAAGTATACTTCAGACATCAGATTGATCAGTTTTTGGTGGCACCCCCACAAGACCAAGAATCCCCAGAGGGCATGACAGTGTATGTCAGACGCGCAATCCATGAAGGGGGCTGTGTCCTCAATTATAATTGTGGTCAATTCATGTGTCCATGAAGTCCAAGGAAGTCCATAGAACTCAAGATAGAATTGTGAAGAGGCATAGATCTAGGGAAGGGCATAAAACATTTCTAGAGTGTTGAAAGTTCCAAGAGCACAGTGAAGTCCATCATTAGGAAATGGAAAGAATATGGAACTACCCAGCTATTCTTAGAGATAGCTGTCCGACAAACTGAGGCAACAGGACCTTCGTCAGGGAGGTGACCAAGAACGAATGACCGCTCTGACAGAACTACAGAGTTCCTTGGCTGAGATGGTATAACTTGCCAGAAGGACAACAATCTCTGCAACACCACAAATCTCGCATTATGGAGAGTGCCGATGGAAGCCATCTTGAGAAAAAGGCACATGAAAGACTGACAGCATGACGCAAAAGATTCTGTGGTCTGTTGAGAAGAAAGTGAACTCTTTAGCCTGAAAGCAAAGCGCTACGTCTTGGTGAAACCGAACAGCTCATCACTATCTACACACATCCTTACCATGAAGCATGGTGGTTGCAGCATCATTCCATGGATGCTTTTTCAGCGGCAGGGACTGGGAGACTTGTAAGGATAGAGAGAACAATGAATGGAGCAAAATACAGGCAAATCCTTGAGGATAACCTGTTTCAGAGTGCAAGAGACCTTAGACTGTGGCGAAGATTTACGTTCATCAGGACAATGACCCCAAGCACACAACAAAGCTGTAATGGCTTCATAACAAGAACATGAAAGTCCTTGAGTGACCCAGCCAAAGCCCAGACTTGAATCCCATTGATAATCTGTGGAAAGACTTGAAGATTGCTGTTTACCGACACTCCCCATCCAACTTGACAGAGCTTGAGCAAATCTGCAAGGAAGAATTGGAGAAAATCCCCAAATCCAGATGTGCAAAGTCTGATACCGACATATCCAAGAAGACACAAAGCTGTAATTCTGCCAAAGGCGCTTCTACAAATGACTCAGGGGGTTGAATACTTACGCAAGACATTTCAGCTTTTCATTTTTAATTTATCTGAAAATTTTCGTAAAACATGTTTTCACTTTATCATTTTGGGGTATTTTGTGTAGATTGGTGACCAAAAATTTAAATTTAATCCATTTTAAATTCAGGCTGCCAACCGGCAAACTGTGCAAAAGTCAAGGGGTGTGAATACTTTATGAAGGCAGTGCATATAAACAAACAAGCAAACCACGAATTGCGCTTTATATATTGGATGTTTGGTAAAAATTCTTTCCTTTTTCCATATTATCAAATATAATTTTTTTTCGACAAAAGTCGAGGCTCATGAAAGTGATACAAGGCCAGAAGACAGCAGGTCAACAGACTGAAAGCACATATGCAACACAGTATGCATAAAGAAGTGGCAGGCAAGGAAAAGGGGTATGTGGTCAGCTAGTGTAGAAAAGCTTAGAGTGCGTATGGCAGACACCATGAGGTGATGACGGTGGGGATCAATCCTGAAGGATTGGGAAGGGAAGAGCAGGAGACATACATAGGAAGTCAACTCCACTGGACTGGGAAAAGTGAGCCTTAGGCTCTGAACATCTCCCACAAGTACAGCATCACAAAGTACCATGCCAAATTTGAGCTTAACACATGCATCTTCATACACATCCTTAATTATACCTCTTCCAAATTATCCTGTATCTGACATTCGCACCTCCAACTGTGTGAATATTTTACGAAGGTGTCGGAAGCATCCTTCAGCGATGTCCATGTCCTCCTCATATGAGCGGCCGTGGAAGAGTGGCTGTGGTGCATTCGCAATATCGCTCAAAAGGGAAAAGCTCGGCGACTTTCTTGGCATCCCCCGGTTCATTGGGGCGTGCACGCACCTTGCTCATGTACTCTTCCCAACGAGACATCACCTGGACATGACGTACACACATGAAATGATAATCATTCACCCACCACTGCTATTTATCATCATCACTTTCGCCACAGGAGCTGGGTTAACAAACAAATGATGAGATGGAGAATTTTTTTTTAATTCGCCCAAATTTCTGGTGAAACGTGATAAGACAATCTGAACGTTTTTCCTCTCTTGCGATACAGATTCACAGACATGCATCATTTCGTTATGCCCATCGTATGCATCATTTTCTTAACTGCATCTACAACATTTTCAATGCACGAAAACAGCAGAATCCACCAAAGGGGTGCAATAAAAAGGTCAAGTTAAAGAGTTCAAATAAGGCCAGGTTTACAAATGCAGAAGTGTTAAACAGGCCAATTGGAGCAAACTTGGTGACTTTTCATTATTTATTTATTTATTTTCACATTGATTTCAAGCTCATGATGGAGCTTTTACACAACGCATGCAGGACAAAGACATTAGCAAACATCAATGTGCTTTTAATGTGAATTAGGAAGACAAAAAGAGACTGACGGACAATTAGGTCGAGCATATGGAATTTGAACCTGGGTATCAAGCACTTGAGTCATCGGTTCAGATGGAATGCCAAACAGGCCAACCAAACACCAATTCGCTTAATAATAACAAACTTGTAAGCTTTTGGGAAACTTTCAGACAGGAGAATTCAAAATTAAAATATGGCCAAAATTGGTCTCTTAATCGACAAAATGAATGATTCATCCAGTAAGACGTCATGGTAAGAGATTGGATCAAGTACTGGAAATAGAATCATTCAAAAATGTGATGTCAACGATTACCCAATTGGCTTCAGCTGGCAAGGCCTGACCTCAAATGGCCACTGATCCAATCCACTCAGTAGCCAATCCAACACAGGCAATTACCAGCTGAAGCCGATTGGGTAATTCAGTGCAATGCCACATTTTGAATCTGTATTTCCAGTACTTGAGCCAATCTCATCGTTTTCTCTCTTAATCTTTGTGCAAGTCGACATCTTCCATTATTTTGATGACGCGATGAACATTCTACTTGGAATTCCCATCTGAGCACATGGCTCATGATGCTCAGATCCCAGGTTCATACTGTATATCTCATTTATCATGATCATTTGTCTATTGTCGAGTAAAGTTCCTGTATTTCACATCAGGTAAAATGAAGTCTGAATGAATGCTGTTGTCCTGCTTGTAGTGTACATGGTATTACCAAGATGTTTGGGAGAGCTCAGCCAAACCTGAAATTAATCCTTCCAACCCACAAAATGCATGTGAATCACCAGTAACCCCTTCTGTTTTAACTTCTAAAATCCAAGCTGACTGCACACTTCAACTCTTTTGCTTCTCACTTCTCCCGTCTACGGAATAGCATTCCAGTGGTTGTTCGTCTCACTCTCTCCAGGGCTTCAAGCAGGTACGTCATTCCCGATCATGAACTGATGTTTATTACCCCGATTAACCCTTCCAAACCCAACCCTCTTAATTGCTGGTTTCAGTGTTTCCTCCCTCCATTATTTTCCTGTTCAATATTTCTTTGCTGATTGTGCCCAACTGCTGCTTTGCTACCACACTGTCAGTTCAGCCTTGCTCTTCCATGAACCTCGCTCGTGTAGAAAATAAATAAATTAAAAGCAGTTTACAAAGACGAAAATAAAATAAAGAATAAGAAATTAAAAATGACAAACAAGGGATATAAATTAAAGAAAAACAACCATAAACAATACAAGGCAACGAAAGAGACTTAAAAACTGACTGATGAGGCAGTGTGTTTTTGAAAGGAAGAGCTCCGAAGTCTCGGAGCATAATTCAAGAAAGAATACTCGACCACGCAAGTCTTCAGCTTGGTGCCGGGAACAAAGAGAAAATTCCCGATGCTGAACAGTAGCTTCCTTGCGGAAGTGTAAGGTGTCACAAGGTCAGATTATATAGACAAGAACAAATTTCTATATAGCTTTAAAGGTTATAAAATATATACATTGATGTACAGGAAGCGAGTGAAGTGCCTTGAGGATTGGAGCTATTTAGTCAAGTTTTCAAGCCTGGCTGTTGGATCCTGCAAGAGTTATGAAAGTCTGGTAGTAATAGAAACGCAGTAAATCTAACAATGTTTTGGCATCCGTGGAGGTCTTAGACTTGTACATCCGGCTCAGACAGTCTGTGTTGACAGACCAGTCTGAAGCGACAATATAAATGAATTCAAATAACTGCAGAAATCAGGCAGGTTAGGTGCTCAGTACCTGATAGAGGAAGAAGTGACGCGCTGTTTCACAGGTGTAAGCCCATCTGCAGGCACCCGAGGCTCTCCTGGAGTCTCCCAACTTCCCTCAGCAGCTGCACGACAAGCCAAGATGTATTTTACTCTTCCGTACCTGCAGTTGTGGGAGAGGCCATGCAATCATTGTTGTACAGAAAACAAAAACTGTGAGTAATTTTATTTTTAAATTAAAAAAATTTATATCCAAGATCAAGGCTCGTGGAAAAGCAAGGCAGCAAAGTGCAAAAAAAAGGCAACAAAAAAATGACAATGAGGCAGCAGGTGGACAGAATACACAAAGGAAGAAACAAAAGAGAGAGAGAGGAAAACACAGTTAACTAAAATGGCACTCGGTAGAGCGCACACCTCTGCCAGGCTTGAACAGTTTACGTTTTGTATCAAACTGATAGGTAGGATCAGCATCTGGACCTGAACCAAACTCTAATTGGCATGTTCTTGTCACCGACACAACTCATCCACATAGTTTTTGTTATAATTAACATAAAGACCATTAAGTGCACTGTAGTCCAAGAAGGAAGCCCGACATAACAATGCACGCATACACGCGCACGCACACAACACAAAACACTATAAATTATGTACTGGTAAATACTTACAAAAGCTATTCTATTTGAAGTTATAACCTTAACTTATAAAGCATAGCTGAAGTACCCGGTAATACCGCGGAAATTTGCTGGTAAGATTAAGTGCCTATTTTCCTCAGGCTAGTTAGACTGAGGAATTAGTTATATGGAGAAAATTAGGAAGGCTTCTTTTATGGGTGACGCCGAGGGAGCAATCATTGTCGTCGCAACTGGTAAATATAGCGGTGCAGTGAATGGTTAGGTTTTAAAGTTTAATATGAAAAACACTTAGTGCTCTTGGTTGAAATATCTTGTTCTTGGAGCACTTCCTATACTTCCTTCATCAGCTAGCCGCCTTTTAAACTGAGAACACTCACTGAAAAATTCAATGAAACCATCCCAAACACACCTGAAAAAAAAACCACAAAAGAACTCATCAAAAGAAGTGGTGTAACAATTAGAAGTGGGCCCTAAAGAGGGCCGTGTTGCGTTCACTTTCAAATCCAACTTCACTCTTGGTTGTATGTATCTCCTTTTATCTGGACACTGTTGTGGAGTGTTGCAGAACATAGTGATGTCGAGCGAAAGTGTCGATGGCATAGCTATCGGCCTGTTCACGGGTGTGATCGTCGAACTGCTTGAAGAGCCGCTTGGTTAACCCGCAAGTATCGATATAGTCACCTCAATTAGCTTATTCTACGCTAAATGGATGGTTCCCAAAAAAAAACGTTAACCAAAATGGCAAATGCTACACATAGAAAAAATAGGTTAACATTTATCAAGCAGTTAAGCGACGAAAAGTTTGCCATGGGATTTTACAGTTAAACCGAATAACGAATAGATTAACACATACCCGTTGTGCGGGGCAGATGGACATGTAAAAGAAGCAAATAGGTAGATTTCGAACACATGAAACGATAACTTATTAGTTTTGAAGAGCCTCATGGTAAACTACATTCGTTGTCTTGCCTTGTGGTGCATAAATTAACAAATTATTGGGTTACCAACTCTTGAACAACCTACATACAGTTGGCCGTGGGAAAAGACAGGTTCGGCAAGATTAAGGCCAACCACCTCCAAGGACTGTCTCTGTGCCTTGTTAATGCTCATTGCAAAGCTTAATTTTCACAGGAAACTGGAGGCGCTTGAATTTGAACGGCATATCAGACGGGACCAGAGGAATTCGCGGTATGAAGACATCCTCACCACGTGCTCTGCCAGTTATAATAGTTGCCTCTAACACTCTTGGCATCATCCTCTTGATCGTCAGTCGTGTCCCGTTGCAAAGTTTGGGAGGGTCAAGGTTTCGCAGAAGCATAACAGGCGCACCAATTTGGAGGTGCAAGTTGTGAGGAAGGAGGCCTGCTGGTGTCAAGCTATTTAAGAATTCTATGGGATAATGCACAACATCATCCGAGTAAAGTACAGAGTCAAAATGATTTATAGCTGAGACGCTCACCGGGTAGCTGGTCCAGGAGTTTGATGTTTAAGTCATCAAGTACAGCATTTGTTGGTGCTAAGATGCAATTTTCTCAGCCAGGTGACGACGTCACTGAACTGAATCTCCAAGTTTGGGTACACTCTAGCCAATAAGACTTGTATGTCTGGTACCATGTGTCCGAAAGGTAAAGTAACCTGGCCGTCTCTGTCCAACAGCCAAAGTGCCATTACCCAAGTCAATCAGCTGCTTAGAGAAAGTTCCAGCTTGCTCATCGCCACTGGGCTGCACTCTCATATTGGTTCGAAGTCTTAGTTTATTGACACTGCTCCACAGGTAGGAAGACTTAATGCCAGCACTTACGTCATCAGCTCTTGTCCCCTTTGGAATCACGGAGAGTTTGTCGGAAGTCTCCAGCGAGCAAAACTTTTACGCCACCCATGAGCCGCGTATTGTGCCTGATATCCTGTAGAACTCTGTCAAGAGCCTCAAAAGCTCCCTTATGGCTATCGTCGCCTCATCCAGATGATCAACTTGCACTCACTCAGGAGTTTGCCTTTCATAGACCCACAGCTGATGTTGCAAGTTGCTTGCTCTTTCTTTGACTGGTCCAAAGGGAGCTTGAAAGATGAATGCGCCGTGCGACCAAAGTTAGCAGGGTAGCAGCTATTCCACTGGAGGCCACTGCTAAAGCAATCTGTTTTTAATTAATGAAGTTTGCTAGCAGAAGGTTGAATATGAAGGTTTTACCAGTACCACCGGAGCATGTAGGAAAAAGACCTCTCTCTCACACCTCAATGCTTGAATGACGGCGTTGTAAGCTTGCATTTGATCCTCATTTAGTCGGTGCTCGTTATCGCTTACCCCTCTCTGCTGACGTCTCCTGAAGAACAAAAGATTTGCGATTTTATCTTGTGAGCTCCAACTACGTCAAATTATAACCGTTCTTGAAGTAAGAATTGGGAGATGTGTATTATGAAACGGCAGACCTCTGAACGCCTTGTCGCTGTTGCCATGCGCGTGCAGTTCGAGAATTCAATTTGTTCGCTTTCGCAGTGGCATAATGTTTCGGGTTTCAAAGCTGTTAACAGGAGGAGAATGTGTAGTTTAAAAAGTCAACGAATACGAACATTTTGTATTTCAAAAAACCCTAGCGTTTTTAACCATGAAGCCTTTTGTTACGATTAATACACCGGCGCATTATTCGAAAATAACATCACGTTAAACACCCTCCAGGAATTTTATGGAAGCCACTTAGCGCATCTGGAGCTGAATGTTAGGTCTATATGTGTGCAAAGTTTCATCAAGATCGGTTCACTGGTCTAGGAGCTTATTGGTTACAAACAAACAAACAAACAGACAGACAGACAAACAAACAGACAGAAGGACTGCCATCTATGTAGTAGATGTATATATATATATATATATATATATATATATTATATATATATATATATATTATAAATACATATGTTTTTAGATATATATATATATAACTAAAACTCTCATCTGTATATATTGTTACGAATTTGAATTCGATTGCAACACACATAGAGTTTCCTTTAGTCAGCTATGTCGATAAGTGCTTGTTCCCTAGATAGCTCACCTTCCATTGTTTAAATGTTCAGAAATGATTATGCCCTGCGGATCGATTTAATAGTTAGGGAGCGAACAATGGAGACGTCCTCCCCTCTTCTGCGAAGAGGAAGAAGAGCCCTGCCTCCCGTGATTCATGAGTCAACAACTCCCTCCCACCCGTGGTTGAGCGGGGATGGATCACGAGGGCATGAGGCACGCCGGCGCGGGGGAGGGGGCAGGAAGGATAAAGAGGAGATCCTTTCTTTGTTCGTGTTGGGAGTGGAGGGGAGTCGTTCAGCAGGCCGTCGGGTCCTGCTTGGCTTGGGTTAAGGTTGAGGCCTTCGGAAGCTTTTTGCTTCTGCAGAGGAGTTGTGCAGCAGAGCTTCGGGTCCTGCTTGGCTCGGTAGGCTTTTGGAGAGCTGCTTTGTTTGGAATAAAGTTGAGCCGGTTGCTCGGCTCGAGCTGCGAATGGTGGCTTCTTCTTATTCTTGGTTCGTGGAGCTCTTTGTTCTCCGTTTGGTCCGGCTTGGTGCGACTCATCGACTCTTCTTGGAGGTGGTTCCTCGGGGAAGCGACGCATCGACGGAAGGATCGGCGCCTCGTCTCACCAGCACGTGTTGAGAAGCGCGGGAGGATTCGCGGGAGCTCGGGAAGGATCGCGGCTCACGGCGATTGGATCTAGCTCGCTCTCGCTGGAGCCCGGGTCCGAACAACTTGAAGACCACACGAGGTGGAGAGGTTCGAGATAGGCTCTGGGTTTCAGCTCACCTGTCCTCCGAGCTGGAGCTCGTTATTAAAGGCCTCAGCCACCATTTCTTGGTGTGTGTGTGTGCGAACGTATGTCCGTGGGCCGTCTAATAAGTAGGAAATTGTTCAGTGCTTTGTGTGCTGTAAATCTTTGCATTGCATTTAGTATAGTCGGAATAGTTCTGCTCTTACGTGCTTCCCTAGTTCCCCATTATAATTAATAAATACCCCAATTGTTAAATGTTTTCAGCTCGGCGCGTCGATTCTTTCATTGACTGAGCATTTCGTGTGTTGGGAGTTAGAAAGCCGTTGTTTGCCGTAAAAGGGGACATTTGGACCGACGGTTCTCGGTGATTAAGCCGCTCGGAATCGCGCACGGGACAGGCTCGCCTCGACGGTTTGTTCCGTACGAGTTCCGTCGAGGGTGGAATACCCCGATAGTTGGATCACGTGGGTATTTAGGTAATTGAAGATTGGAATCGTCCCTACCCCACGTGATCTGCCCATTGGCGTATTTCGGTTCTTGTACAAGGACCCGTCGACTCGGACTTATCCGGGCGGCGATCTATATTCCGGGCGATAGGTCGGATGCGAAAGCGAACAAATTTGAATTCTCGAACTGCACGCGCATGGCAACAGCGACAGAGGCGTTCAGAGGTCTGCCGTTTCATAATACACATCTCCCAATTCTTACTTCAAGAACGGTTATAATTTTGACGTAGTTGGAGCTCACAAGTAAAATCGCAAAAGCTTTTTATGTTCTTCAGAGACGCTCATCAGAGAAGGGTATGTTCACCTTGCTGCCGAGAGATCCGGCCGTAACGAGCCAGGCAAGCAGAATCTACTGCAGAACAGGAGAGCAGTCCAGACCTTACTGGCTGATAGACTTGCTATCGAAGAGCCAGGCAAGCAGAATCACTGCAGTGACGAGAGCATTCTCCATCGCTGCCGCATCGACACTCTGCCCAGAACCGAGCAGGCAAGCAGGTCGGCTGAGACAGAGCTAATCGTCTTGACTGCTGATAGACTGCTCATGAAAGAGCCAGCAAGCAGAGTCCCGCTGCAAACAGAGACATCCGCCAGTCGCTGCCCAAACCAATCTGACCCGTATACGCATGCAAGCAGAATCAAAAGCTAGCAGAAGAGACCAGTCGCTGACTGCTGAATAAATCGCTACATAGAACCGACGGCCAGGCTAAGCAGAGTGGCTGCAGAGAGAGTAGCCGTCGCCTAACTAGCAAATAGAGCGTCACAGCACGGGCGCAGAGAAGCACAAACTCACGTTCCAGACTTTCTTAGGTCCGGTTTTGGCAGGACATAAGGGACAGTTTGCCACTGCTCTGTAGAACAATTGAGTGGCTCAAGGCCGCTTCAACTTGACTCTTGAGGTATTACGGACAGCAATGCGGCCAAGTCCTTATGGCAAATGGACAAAGTCTGCGAGTTTTGTCAGGCGTAAGTGGCCAGGTGAGGCTCCAGCCATGTGCTGTACTGGAGGAAAGGTTAGACTGGAGTTTACAAGAACACCAGATGTATTGAGAGGTGCTAGCAGAGGATACGCGAGAGTAAGCATTGTCAATCTGCGGTCAGCAAGCGGTCAATTCAGAGACATCACTTTGGTGCAGACAGAGACTGACGGACCGGGGTTTCTCACCACATTTAAGATCAGGGTCAGTGCTACACCGCATAGCAGCCTCGACGCTTGACAGGATGGAATAGCCCAAGTAAGCGCAGGTATTTTTCATGGGGTGGTGGCATGAGGATAGTTAGCCAGCGTGTAAGATCTCAACCAAGGTGTCGATAGAGAGATCATACAGAGCCCAGGTATGCTGCAACTCTTACGTCACCCTTATGTCCATTTCAAAGTAGCGTTGGAGCGGATGGAGGCGATACTGATCTTCAAGGTGATCATCAGAGTGACAGCGCCGTTGGCGAGCATGCCCGGCGGTATCATGCGCCTGCAACAATGAGGTTGCACACAATTCTGGTTGGAGAAGAGCACGGCAAAGCGACAGGTGACATCAGGTGATAACGATATTAAATGCCACATTAAGGAGAAACCCAGGCGTATGACTGCTTGCCAATATACCATTTGATGTTCCATATGGTGAGAGGACGGTTAACAATTTCGGAACTTGCGATCAAGTAAACCCGGAACTGACTCGAGACAAAGCAAACATTTCATCGCAAAGATTTTTATGCTCACGCCTTATGGTCGAGAGGGGAGAATCAACAGCGACTAACGGTTCAAAAGACGTGACGAGCCAACTAATGTGGACATATACGCGAAGTCAGAAACGGCGGCGTTGCCTGTATGTCGCATAAACCAAAAGAAATTAGATTTCTGAACAATACGTCCACCTGCGGATGCAATTGAGTGCGAACGGCAATGCACAGTAAGCGTGGGTCAACAGGTCTACTCTCCCCGTCAAGTTTCACTGGCTCGTCCACGGTACACTGCACAGCGAACTCAGGATGCTAATGCTATGTTCGCAGTTCGGTGTGCACCTGACTGTTCAATGCAACACTTCACTGATAACCAAATGGAAGACAATCAGGACTGCCTCTTTGAAGGTCGAGAGCGCACGTGACAGGCATGACCGTCATCGCAAGGTCCTTCCACTTGAAAGACAGGAAGAAGGCCTGATATGTTGCTTAAGGATAGGCCAAATTTATTTGGGGATCAGTGTGGCATGGACTGTAGTATGGAGGTGGCAAAAACGTTAAGGCCTTCCCTCATCTACTTCTTATCTGGTGCAATACGAGAAAATCAGAGACCGCAAAAAGATCCAGATCGTTTGCGCAGAATTCCCGATCCAGAGTCAGGATTATGGAGACTGTACAGTCATCAGCTCACAGATGATTCACGGTTCCATGGGCAATCCAACCAAAAAAGTCCCCGTGGCAGGAACCACAAAAGTGCACCAAGAGTGTTACCCAGGGAAAATTGTCAGGAAGACAACGCACGGGCCACTGACGGAAATATTACGCACGACAGGAGCGACCAGACCTAGCAGTACGGTGTGGACATTACAGCTACCCTGCAAAGTGAATATCGATCAGGAGGTGGAACGATTGACTCAACAGGATGGGTCACGTGCACCTAATATCCACTTTAAGTGGATCTAAAAATCAAACCGCATTGGAAAGTTGAAGTATGCACAACTCTAACAAAGGAGATCAAATATTATGCAATACATCAAACAAGGGCTGCAAGACAGATGGCAGCATTTGGGGTAGACGCAGGTGAGGGCAGACAGGCAGATGAATAGAAAGCAAATATCAGTTGGTGCAAGGTAAAAGCTCCAATCGAGTCGATGTGAGCGGCATACCTTGGCTTCGATATCATACGGCATCACCGCAGTTTGTTAACTCTGTCGGTTCACTGGGAAATAGGCCAACGTGTTTACTTACAGAATAACTGCCCGCACAACGTGTAGAGGAGCCTCGGAAACCACCACTTGAACAGACCTTCTAAGCATTGCAGACTGACATATTTGCTAACAGCAACATTGCTTATGTTGAGGTCCCTTCTATACATCTGTCACAACAAAGAGAGAGCAAAGCCAAGCATAGGGGCTTGATGAGGGCTGGGAAATGGTCCTATAACAGAGCGAGCTATCGGCAGGTGTACACTGTGCACCATCAACAAGCAGTGCTTCTTTTGCGCCTGCGCCACTCGCAGAGGCCAGATCGCACTCGAACTGCGACAGACATGGAGAGGTCGTCGCTACAGGAACGCTGGTCCAGACATGGACCTTCAATAAAGGAAATGAACAGCTTTTTTGCCGACTGAATACACTCGAGGAGCAGCAATCACCAAGCCCCACAGTCAACTGCGTCAAGTTATTCTCCATCATGCGGTGTATATGATGCCTGGGTGAGCTCTCACTTTGGAGAAGCCCATAAGAGAGAGGCAGTGGCAGACATCATACTCAGATCAAAGAAAGTGCTCTTACGAAAATGGGACATCGGTAATAGAATTCAATGAGCACTTATGACACTTAGCCAATGGCTGATCAATGATAGGGGGTGCAAGAATAGCTAACTTTGTCTGCCCCATCAGAACGAGCAACAAGATAATTAATCAGGTGATACATGCAAATAATATAAACTACTGAAGAGATGAGGCGTTCGTAAGCGATAACGAGCACCGACTAAATGAGGATCAAATCAAGCTTACAACGCCGTCATTCAAGCATTGAGGGTGTGAGAGGAGTCTTTTTTTTCCTAATGCCCCGGTGGTACTGGTAAAACCTTCATATCAACCTCTGCTAGCAAAACTTCGTCAATCAAAACAGATGCCTCTGCAGTGGCCTCCAGTGGAATAGTGCTACCCTGCTAACTGGTGGTCGCACGGCCATTCATCTTTCAAGCTCCCTTGACTGTCAAGAAAGAGCAAGCAACTTGCAACATCAGCCGTGGTCATGAAAGGCAAACTCCTGAGTGAGTGCAAGTTGATCATCGGGATGAGCGACGATGAGCCATAAGGGAGCTTCGAGGCTCTTGACAGAGTTCACAGGATATCAGGCACAAAACGCGGCATGGTGGCGTAACATTTTGCTCGGGAGACTTCCGACAAACTTCCCGGTGATTCCAAGGGGACAAGAGCTGATGAGGTATATGCAGCATAAGTCTTCCTACCTGTGGAGCAGTGTCAATAAACTAAGACTTCGAACCAATATGAGAGTGCAGCCCAGTGGCGATGAGCAAGCTGGAACTTTCTCTAAGCAGCTGATTGACTTGGGTAATGGCACTTTGGCTGTTGGACAAGACGGCCAGGTTACTTTACCTTTTCGGAAATGTACCAGACATACAAGTCTTATTGGCTGAGATGTACCCAACTTGGAGATCAGTTCAGTGACCTCACCTGGCTGAAAAAATGCCACTAGCACCACAGCTGTATTGATGACTTAAACATCAAACTCCTGGACCAGCTACCCGGTGAGCGTCTCAGCTATAAATCATTTGACTCTGTACTTTACTCGGATGATGTTGTGCATTATCCCTAGAATTCTAAATAGCTTGACACCAGCAGGCCTCCTTCTCACAACTTGCACCTCAAAATTGGTGCGCCTGTTATGCTTCTGCGAAACCTTGACCCTCCAAACTTTGCAACGGGACACGACTGACGATCAGAGGATGATGCCAAGAGTGTTAGAGGCAACTATTATAACTGGCAGAGCACGTGGTGAGGATGTCTTCATACCGCGATTCCTCTGGTCCCGTCTGTATGCCGTTCGAATTCAAGCGCCTCCAGTTTCCTGTGAAATTAAGCTTTGCAATGAGCATTAACAAGGCACAGAGGACAGTCCTTGGAGGTGGTTGGCCTTAATCTTGCGAACCTGTCTTTTCCCACGGCCAACTGTATGTAGGTTGTTCAAGAGTTGGTAACCCAAATAATTTGTTCATTTATGCACCACAAGGCAGACAAACGAATGTAGTTTACCATGAGGCTCTTCAAAACTAATAAGTTATCGTTTCATGTGTTCGGAAATCTACCTATTTGCTCTTTTACATGTCCATCTGCCCGCAACGGGTATGTGTTAATCTATTCGTTATTCGGTTTAACTGTAAATATCCCATGGCAACTTTTCGTCGCTTAACTGCTGATAAATGTTTAACCTATTTGTTCTATGTGTAGCATTTGCCATTTTGTTAACGTTTTTTTTGGGAACCATCCATTTAGCGTAGAATAAGCTAATTGAGGTGACTATTACGATACTTGCGGGTTAACCAAGCGGCTCTTCAAGCAGTTCGACGATCCACCCGTGAACAGGCCGATAGCTATGCCATCGACACTTTCGCTTCGACATCACTATGTTCTGCAACACTCCACAACAGTGTCCAGATAAAAGGAGATACATACAACCAAGAGTGAAGTTGGATTTGAAAGTGAACGCAACACGGCCCTCTTTAGGGCCCCACTTCTAATTGTTACACCACTTCTTTTGATGAGTTCTTTTGTGGTTTTTTTTCAGGTGTGTTTGGGATGGTTTCATTGAATTTTTCAGTGAGTGTCTCAGTTTAAAAGGCGGCTAGCTGATGAAGGGAAGTATAGGAAGTGCTCCAAGAACAAGATATTTCAACCAAGAAGCACTAAGTGTTTTTCATATTAAACTTTAAAACCTAACCATTCACTGCACCGCTATATTTACCAGTTGCAACGACAATGATTGCTCCCTCGGCGTCACCCCATAAAAGAAGCCTTCCTAATTTTCTCCATATAACTAATTCCTCAGTCTAACTAGCCTGAGGAAAATAGGCACTTAATCTTACCAGCAAATTTCCCGGGTATTACCGGGTACTTCAGCTAGTTGCTTATAAGTTAAGGTTATAACTTCAAATAGAATAGCTTTTGTAAGTATTTACCAGTACATAATTTATATGTGTTTGTGTGTGTGTGCGTGCGCGTGTATGCGTGCATTGTTATGTCGGGCTTCCTTCTTGGGACTACAGTGCACTAATGGTCTTTATGTTAATTATAACAAAACTATGTGGATGAGTTGTGTCGGTGACAAGAACATGCCAATTAGAGTTTGGTTCAGGTCCAGATGCTGATCCTACCTATCAGTTTGATACAAAACGTAAACTGTTCAGCCTGGCAGAGGTGTGCGCTCTACCGAGTGCCATTTTAGTTAACTGTGTTTTCCTCTCTCTCTCTTTTGTTTCTTCCTTTGTGTATTCTGTCCACCTGCTGCCTCATTGTCATTTTTTTTTGTTGCCTTTTTTTTGCACTTTGCTGCCTTGCTTTTCCACGAGCCTTGATCTTGGATATAATTTTTTTTTTAATTTAAATTAAATTACTCACAGTTTTTGTTTTCTGTACAACAATGATTGCATGGCCTCTCCCACCAACTGCAGGTACGGAAGAGTAAACTACATCTTGGCTTGTCGGCTGCAGCTGCTGAGGGAAGTTGGGAGACTCCAGGAGAGCCTCGGGGTGCCTGCAGATGTGGCTTACACCTGTGAAACAGCCGGTCACTTCTTCCTCTATCAGGTACTGAGCACCTAACCTGCCTGATTTCTGCAGTTATTTGAATTCATTTATATTGTCGCTTCAGACTGGTCTGTCAACACAGACTGTCTGAGCCGGATGGTACAAGTCTAAGACCTCCACGGATGCCAAAACATTGTTAGATTTACTGCGTTCTATTACTACCAGACTTTCATAACTCTTGCAGGATCCAACAGCCAGGCTTGAAAACTTGACTAAATAGCTCCAATCCTCAAGGCACTTCACTCGCTTCCTGTACATCAATGTATATATTTTATAACCTTTAAAGCTATATAGAAATTTGTTCTTGTCTATATAATCTGACCTTGTGACACCTTACACTTCCGCAAGGAAGCTACTGTTCAGCATCGGGAATTTTCTCTTTGTTCCCGGCACCAAGCTGAAGACTTGTCGTGGTCGAGTATTCTTTCTTGAATTATGCTCCGAGACTTCGGAGCTCTTCCTTTCAAAAACAGCACTGCCTCATCAGTCAGTTTTTAAGTCTCTTTCGTTGCCTTGTATTGTTTATGGTTGTTTTTCTTTAATTTATATCCCTTGTTTGTCATTTTTAATTTCTTATTCTTTATTTTATTTTCGTCTTTGTAAACTGCTTTTAATTTATTTATTTTCTACACGAGCGAGGTTCATGGAAGAGCAAGGCTGAACTGACAGTGTGGTAGCAAAGCAGCAGTTGGGCACAATCAGCAAAGAAATTATTGAACAGGAAAATAATGGAGGGGAGGAAACACTGAAACCAGCAATTAAGAGGGTTGGGTTTGGAAGGGTTAATCGGGGTAATAAACATCAGTTCATGATCGGGAATGACGTACCTGCTTGAAGCCCTGGAGAGAGTGAGACGGAACAACCACTGGAATGCTATTCCGTAGACGGGAGAAGTGAGAAGCAAAAGAGTTGAAGTGTGCAGTCAGCTTGGATTTTAGAAGTTAAAACAGAAGGGGTTACTGGTGATTCACATGCATTTGTGGGTTGGAAGGATTAATTTCAGGTTTGGCTGAGCTCTCCCAAACATCTTGGTAATACCATGTACACTACAAGCAGGACAACAGCATTCATTCAGACTTCATTTTACCTTGATGTGAAATACAGGAACTTTACTCGACAATAGACAAATGATCATGATAAATGAGATATACAGTATGAACCTGGGATCTGAGCATCATGAGCCATGTGCTCAGATGGGAATTCCAAGTAGAATGTTCACTCGGTCATCAAAATAATGGAAGATGTCGACTTGCACAAAGGATTAAGAGAGAAAACGATGAGATTGGCTCAAGTACTGGAAATACAGATTCAAAATGTGGCATTGCACTGATTACCCAATCGGCTTCAGCTGGTAATTGCCTGTGTTGGATTGGCTACTGAGTTGGATTGGATCAGTGGCCATTTGAGGTCAGGCCATTGCCAGCTGAAGCCAATTGGGTAATCGGTGCAACATCACATTTTTGAATGATTCTATTTCCAGTACTTGATCCAATCTCTTACCATGACGTCTTACTGGATGAATCATTCATTTTGTCGATTAAGAGACCAATTTTGGCCATATTTTAATTTTGAATTCTCCTGTCTGAAAGTTTCCCAAAAGCTTACAAGTTTGTTATTATGAAAGCGAATTGGTGTTTGGGTTGGCCTGTTTGGCATTCCCATCTGAACCGATGACTCAAGGTGCTTGATACCCAGGTTCAAATTCCATATGCTCGACCTAATTGTCCGTCAGTCTCTTTTTGTCTTCCTAATTCACATTAAAGCACATTGATGTTTGCTAATGTCTTTGTCCTGCATGCAGTTGTGTAAAAGCTCCATCATGAGCTTGAAATCAATGTGAAAATAAATAAATAAATAATGAAAAGTCACCAAGTTTGCTCCAATTGGCCTGTTTAACACTTCTGCATTTGTAAACCTGGCCTTATTTGAACTCTTTAACTTGACCTTTTTATTGCACCCCTTTGGTGGATTCTGCTGTTTTCGTGCATTGAAAATGTTGTAGATGCAGTTTAAGAAACTGATGCATACGATGGGCATAACGAAATGATGCATGTCTGTGAATCTGTATCGCAAGAGAGGAAAAACGTTCAGATTGTCTTATCACGTTTCACCAGAAATTTGGGCGAATTTAAATAAAATTCTCCATCTCATCATTTTGTGTTAACCCAGCTCCTGTGGTGAAAGTGATGATGATAAATAGCAGTGGTGGTGAATGATTTATCATTTCATGTGTGTACGTCATGTCCAGGTGATGTCTCGTTGGGAAGAGTACATGAGCAAGGTGCGTGCACGCCCCAATGAACCGGGGGATGCCAAGAAAGTCGCCGAGCTTTTCCCTTTTGAGCGATATTTCGCGAATGCACCACAGCCACTCTTCCACGGCCGCTCATATGAGGAGGACATGGACATCGCTGAAGGATGCTTCCGACACCTTCGTAAAATATTCACACAGTTGGAGGTGCGAATGTCAGATACAGGATAATTTGGAAGAGGTATAATTAAGGATGTGTATGAAGGATGCATGTGTTAAGCTCAAAGTTGTGGCATGGGTACTTTGTGATGCTGTACTTGTGGGAGATGTTCAGAGCCTAAGGCTCACTTTTCCCAGTCCAGTGGAGTTGACTTCCTATGTATGTCTCCTGCTCTTCCCTTCCCAATCCTTCAGGATTGATCCCCACCGTCATCACCTCATGGTGTCTGCCATACGCACTGCTAAGCTTTTCTACACTAGCTGACCACATACCCCTTTTCCTGCCTGCCACTTCTTTATGCATACTGTGTTGCATATGTGCTTTCAGTCTGTTGACCTGCTGTCTTCTGGCCTTGTATCACTTTCATGAGCCTCGACTTTTGTCGAAAAAAAATTATATTTGATAATTATGGAAAAAAGAAAGAATTTTTACCAAACATCCAATATATAAAGCGCAATTCGTGTTTGCTTGTTTGTTTATATGCACTGCCTTCATAAAGTATTCACACCCCTTGACTTTTGTCACAGTTTGCCGTGTTGCAGCCTGAATTTAAAATGGATTAAATTTAAATTTTTTGGTCACCAATCTACACAAAATACCCCAAAATGATAAAGTGAAAACATGTTTTACGAAAATTTTCAGATAAATTAAAAATGAAAAGCTGAAATGTCTTGCGTAAGTATTCAACCCCCTGAGTCATTTTGTAGAAGCGCCTTTGGCAGAGATTACAGCTTTGTGTCTTCTTGGATATGTCGGTATCAGCTTTGCACATCTGGATTTGGGGATTTTCTCCAATTCTTCCTTGCAGATTTGCTCAAGCTCTGTCAAGTTGGATGGGGAGTGTCGGTAAACAGCAATCTTCAAGTCTTTCCACAGATTATCAATGGGATTCAAGTCTGGGCTTTGGCTGGGTCACTCAAGGACTTTCATGTTCTTGTTATGAAGCCATTACAGCTTTGGTTGTGTGCTTGGGGTCATTGTCCTGATGGAACGTAAATCTTCGCCACAGTCTAAGGTCTCTTGCACTCTGAAACAGGTTATCCTCAAGGATTTGCCTGTATTTTGCTCCATTCATTGTTCTCTCTATCCTTACAAGTCTCCCAGTCCCTGCCGCTGAAAAGCATCCCCATGGAATGATGCTGCAACCACCATGCTTCATGGTAAGGATGGTGTGTTAGATAGGTGATGAGCTGTGTTCGGTTTCCACCAGACGTAGCGCTTTGCTTTCAGGCTAAAGAGTTCACTTTTCTTCTCAACAGACCACAGAATCTTTTGCGTCATGCTGTCAGTCTTTCATGTGCCTTTTTCTCAAGAGTGGCTTCCATCTGGCCACTCTCCCATAATGCCGAGATTTGTGGTGTTGCAGAGATTGTTGTCCTTCTGGCAAGTTATACCATCTCAGCCAAGGAACTCTGTAGTTCTGTCAGAGCGGTCATTCAGTTCTTGGTCACCTCCCTGACGAAGGTCCTTGTTGCTCAGTTTGGTCGGACAGCTATCTCTAAGAATAGTCTGGGTAGTTCCATATTCTTTCCATTTCCTAATGATGGACTTCACTGTGCTCTTGGGAACTTTCAACACTCTAGAAATTGTTTTATGCCCTTCCCTAGATCTATGCCTCTTCACAATTCTATCTTGGAGTTCTATGGACTTCCTTGGACTTCATGGACACATGAATTGACCACAATTTATAATTGAGGACACAGCCCCCTTCATGGATTGCGCTCTGACATACACTGTCATGCCCTCTGGAGGATTCTTGGTCTTTGTGGGGTGCCACCAAAACTGATCAAT
>CM068952.1:84197684-84210942 GCA_035128595.1 Eptatretus atami
AACAATTTGAATTGGTGAGTCTTCACCCCGAGTGCCATGTATCATCTTTGGAATGTCAAAACACTGCTTGTCCAGCACCTGCTGAGCGCCCCAGGTCAGACAGTCAACCCCAAGTGCACCCTGGTGACTTTGTGACTGTCGTTGTACTGAACGTTTCAACATCTAACACAATTAGAAAATAATAAAAATTAAAATCTGAACTGAGAAAATATACAATAAACATATACAAAAGTCAAGAAATAGACTAAAGAAATTGAGAACAATTTACGAATGGATGACCAGAAACAAAACAAAGTTTGGAATTAATCAGTTGGCCACATCACAAAACTTCACATGACTGTCCTGCAAATGGTTCCGTTTCCCAAAGAACATTCAGCAAAGACATAATGATTGCGATGGTCGAGGGATGGCTGAAGAAGGAATCTGACGACTTGGTTGGAATCAATCCAGGATTTATTCTTCCACCTCTGGGAATGTATATGCCAAGTCAGATAGGCCCGCTTTTCGCAAAATGATACTTCCAAACAACCATCATCTACTATCTGAGTCACCTGGCCAACAAACAAATTCTTAGATTTTTTGTGACATACTGCACAGTCACAAAGTCACCAGGGTGCACTTGGGGTTGACTGTCTGACCTGGGGCGCTCAGCAGGTGCTGGACAAGCAGTGTTTTGACATTCCAAAATGATACATGGCACTCGGGTAGAAGCCACAATTCAAATTGTTCCGCTGTTGAGTACATAGAAGCGCTCTATTTCCTCACAGGTTTCACACAGAGTGTTTGGTGTGTTTTCAGAAGTGATGTCACTAACTGCCAGCGCTCGTCCAATTGCGACTGGCACTTCTGAATGTCTCCTGCTGCCATTAATAAAACTTCGATCTTTTGCACTGTGCCACTGCTACGCAGAAGAAGGATTCTGCATCAGATACAGGATCCCCAGCCACATTTGCCAACCAAACTCTGCCCTTTACCTCACCTCCTATCCCATCACAAGCGCCCTTACCGTGAGATGTGGCAAAGAAATTCAAGGATAATTGAATCTTAAACAATTCTTGAAGGAATGTTAGATTGGAAAACAATAATTTCTGTTTAAATTGACTGGCTGCTCCATCTGAAAAAAAGTCAATCACCCCTAATCCTGGGGTAGCGTGATATCAGTGTGGTGATGATATTGGAAAGGAAGGTATGAACAGCATATTTGCCATGCTGGAGGTCCGCAGTATCCGCAGGTGACTGCGGTGACACGACGCGTATCCGCAGGTGACAACAAGAGGTGTAGTTTGTACTCACCGATTGCTGGATGTAAACCGATTTCAAAACCACTCAAGATGACCACGCGTAAACTTGAAACTTGTCATACGAAGTAAAATCTGGCACGCAATGAATTCTGGGACAGCTACTCTGCAGCACCTTTTTCAGGCTGAGTTAACAATTGTTTGACAGAAAGAGTTACGGAGTGACAAGTTTTCTTTTTAATTTATTTTTTGTACATTAAAAAAAAAAATTATACTGTACAATGATTGGGTGGTATAAGTTATTAATGACCCTGGATTTATTTGGTTTTTCATCCACCAGTTAAGAGAAAAGTAAACAAACGTCAATTTTTCGTTATGGAGTGACATCTGACTCCTAATTTGAGTGTTAATTAAGCATAGAAGGACAACTCACATTATTTTCAATTGGTTTTGAAATAATCTTCATACAGGTAGCTTCTGACGGATAGCATTTGTTGACTTCGTACCAATGAATTAATAGTTCTTTGCATTATCGAGGGCCAATTTTACTGCGCTTTTCAGTAGAATGACTTCATGAATTGCAACGAGTGATGTAAGCCAACAGAGCACACTAACTCAGTGATCTTGATATTACCTGAAAGTACATGTTTTCAGCTTTCATTTGTTACATAACATGACCCTTTTCAGTCAAATTTAAAATTTGACCTCTGCGGACCGTTTCTCGTGGAATTGCCCCTCTGGCAGTTTACCCTTTAGCTTTGTACCATTTCAGGTTATTCACTGGACTTGAACTGCTTAAATTTCAGTAAAAACTGGAAAAATGGGGTGTTCTAAAACTTTTGACCATGTGTGCATGTGCGTGTGTACAAACACACACACAACACACACACACACACATACACACGAACGTGTGGAGTGTGACGACACTCCCCTGATCCCCATTGGACACAGTCTACACCAAAGCGTCACCTCCACACAGAGGCCTCGGCCCGGTGACTCTGTCAAACAGAACAAAGACTATATGGTCAGCATCAGTAAAACATCAAACGGAGCCACCAATCTGGATTTTGCATATTCGCCCTCATCAGGACGGCATACCCGATAAATATCTAACCAATGATGACCACATTCGTCATTTATACATCAGACGCATCTCCTGATTGTTATGGTGAGCATTGCCACGGATTATGTCTCACACGGTAAAACCGCATAATCCACACAGAGCAACCATCCATCTGCCACCCAGACGATTGTTTCTGCTAATGCAAACCATTCAACCAGAAGGCACGTGATGTGATTGGCGGGCAAATCGAAACATGTGGAATGTGACGAGCACTCCCCCGATCCCCATTGGTGCAGACTGTGTCCAATTGCAATCGGGGAGTGCTCGTCACACTCCACATGTTTCGATGTGCCCGCCAAATCACATCACGTGCCTTCTAGTTGAATGGTGTGCATTAGCAGGAACAATCGTCTGGGTGGCAGACGGAACGGACGGTTGCTCTGTGCGGATGCATGTATGTGTGTATGGGTGTGTATGTATGTATGTATGTGTCTATATATATATATATATATATATATATATATATATATATATATATTAATATATATAATACATACATATACATATACATATATATATATATATATATATACATATACATATACAGATAACATATATATATATCATATACATATACAGATACATATATATATATATATATATATATATATATATATACATATATATATAGAACATGGTGTCTGTCCGTGAGTTTGTGTGTCTTCCCATTTCAGGTGGCCACTTCCATTTTGGTATTTTGCATTTTCATTTCACCTTTTTTTATTTTCACCTCGGTCATTTTATTGTCCCTTCCAGTAATCTTTAAAAGCTACATGAACATCTGGATTAAAGTAGATTTAATATCGATCTTCATGGAATAATACACAATTTAAAATAGCTATATTTTGCCCTCTTTTTCGACAAATCCAAATTCCGCCGCCAAATTTTGCACCACCATTTTGCGGTGGACGGTATAAGTAGCACAGAGATTTGTATCTGAGTGAAACCAAGAGTGCAACACAATTTAACCTTTTAAAATCCATGAAATAACTTAAATTGATCAATTAACTATAATTTTCCATCACTGAAGAGGGATGCTTTTGCTTGCTTTCCCATCACTGGGGATGGGTACTTTTGCTAGTATCATGACATTATGTTAATCTTAGGTAAATGAAATAAACCAGGAGAGAACATCAATAATATTGCAAAAGATGCAATTTCAAATACATGTATTCGTAAACACTTGTTTAGATATTTCAACACCTTATGGTTCTGGTGCTCATACCTCTAAATTATGAGTAGAAAGGAAGAATACTTACATTGCGTATGCACAAGTAGGGGGGGGAAGGAGGATTCAATATATAAAAGTGTAAAAAGGGAAGGGGGGGAGAGGAGAATGTAGAAAATCAGAGGAAGAAGTTTGGAGAATAAGGAGAGAGGAAAAAGAGAAACGTGTGAGGAGTAAGTGGAGGAAAGAGTCTTGCCACTTAAAATGTAATACGTAGACAGAACCGAGCAGTCCAAAACTTCCATTTCACAGAAATATTGAGGTTTGGACAAACTTTTAATGGTAGCATTTTGAAATCCAATCAAAGCACTTTTTAATGAGGTCAAGATGCTTGCCAGTGTGTATGGGTACTTGCACGGGCACGTCCCTGAGCGTCCAAGTCCACAGTGGGCACCCCCAAACGGACAACGGCGCGCGTGAACAAAGACTGTTCCATGTTTGAGTATTTCTGGAAGGCCATGTCTTGATAACAGGTGGCAGCTGGTGGTGTCGCCAATCATGATCCAGCGCTTCAGACGGCTGAACCATCCTCCGGATTCTGGGGAGGTGCATAAACACATGCCAAGGCTCTCAGAACATGGCTGCTACCATAGAGTGTTGCAACTTCAAATTAATTAAATTTATGGTTTGAGTCATGAATTCAACAGACATTTTAGATGTCTGCCACCATCTCCCCAGCTTACCTGCAGCAGCAGTGGGATGAAAGTTTCGATTTCTAAGATCTGCGCTGCCTCTTCCATCAGTATGTTGTCATACTGAAACACATGAAAAAAGGGGAGGGGCTTTTACGATTCTGCTATGAGTAAGTGCAATTAATGAGCCAAAATGGGCAATCTACCAATGATGAAAAGAGTGCAATTAACTGAGAGGATAAATAAGGGTGAGATAAAAATTATAGAAAAAACAAAAAATACTATCACCAATGTTTAAAATTATTTCATTTTAAAAGTGATTCGTGAAAAACAAACAATATTTATTACAATTAGTAGAAACAATAATGTTATTATCCATTATTGCAAATGATGCTATAATTAAGTGAAGATTATTTCATAGTATGAAGTGATACGTGACATGTGCGACCAACTTAGAGTTGGTATAATAAGCTGATTAACATTTCGATTTGGTGATACCTTGACCCCCAGCTGCACAAGGTCGTGCCGTTTCAGTGCAGCATGTGTGCAGGTCATGGCAATTATCTTCGCCTCCTTGATCAGCAGGTACTTTGAGCGATCGAGCCACTCCGCAGCAGCTCGAAAGCACGGAACTCCTGCACAGAGAATAAAACGAGCTAGTGAACTTTCTCATCTCAAACGGCCTCACTAAGTACCATTTCCTTTCATTAAAGTTCTGATTAATGTGGAGCAGGCAAAAGGCAAACACCTTGAAGCATCCTTTGGTGATACAGGCCATTTTCCCTTGGCATAAAGGCCATGCAACAATTTATTAAAAACCATCAGGCATTTTTCAAAATAGCAAAAAAAATGTGTCCAACTGACCCATTGGCCAGCCAACTTGTTGCCGGTGACACCGAAACTGTGTGACAAGCTTATGACACCTAAATTAGATTTTGCTTAGCCTTGTCTGATCTGGACTGAAATGTTGGCCCTGCCAAACATGGTGCAGTCCCTTTAATTGTATCCTCAATGCAGTAGCCATGTTACGATGTTTTAATTTATTTTCCACCTGGAGCCATGTGATACGTAGCGCACCCAAGCCACCATCCCAACCCCTCCCATCTTTCCAGGAGAAAGGCACTGGGAAGTGGCTGCAGGTGTCTTTACAGTCATGAAAAGATGGTGGGTCACGTCGTGTTGCAGACAGTCACCTGCACTCCTAAGAGCCCTCTTCCTGATGGGCGAGAAAATATCTGGCATGTCATGCCTCCCACCAAGTTAAGACCATTCAGTGGTTGAAACGTTAGACATGAGACCATCTGGTGCCAGACTTGATTATTTCGTCGGTTATGCTATGCATTCTTGTTATCTTATCGGAAAAGAAAGTTTCTTTGTTCGTTTATGCATTCGCACCCTGCAGGAACCAGTACAACCAAACGTTGCATGGCCTCCTCTTTCATCCACAGCAATGTCGAGGGCCATGTTGGGAAGAAAAAAACAAGAGTTGAAAAATAAAAATCAGAAAATTATTGTGCTTATACTCGATCGAGTCTTGTGCTTATACACTGCCTGCATATATTTCCAGAAGCGATTGGGTAATAAGTGTTGTGAAGATCGTATGTTGAGGTTGTAGTGAATTGGTGTCGACAACACAAATTTAATCACAACAGTATTTTACACGTGCGCCTGTTATTAAAAAGATTGCTTTAAACAGGCTGATTTTAACATCTTCGTATTCAGGCCTCGAGCGAGTATGTTGCTTACACTGCCGCGATCGAGTAATATGTATTGTGAAGAACTGAAGATCTGTATTGAGGTCACATTACATATGCAAGCTAATAACGGAAAAGTAACAGACGGATTGTCCTGAGATGGGGCGGATTTGAGACAGGTGAGAAATGTAACAAGGAAATACATTTTTCCCCTACCTATAATTTCTTGGTACATTTCTCCCCTACTCTAATCCGCCCCATCTCAGGACAATCCGTCTGTTACTTTTAAAATTTTAATCCACTGCGTCACGAAGATCGGCACGTAAGATGCCCGCCGGAGCACTTCTGGAACTCCCAAGGGAACACTTCTGTTAAGAAATATTTTCACCTCCCTTACTTGCGTTATAAATACTGCCAAATGCCACAAAAAGACCCCGAATGGGCAGAAACAAATCAGATGCAAGAGAATGGCAGTGTACAGGTCAGCTGAGAATAAAGAGCAGACACAGGCTCGGCTTGAGGATGAACATGCAAGATAAGCAGCCTCCAGGGTAGCTGAGACTACAAAGCAGACACAGGTCCAGATTGCGTATCAACGTGCAAGACAAGCAGCAACCAGGGCAGCATGTTGGGCATGCTTCGACTGTGAAGCATTTTGATGCAAGTCCAAGCGCATTTTGCAATGCCCAACATTGATAATAATCTACAAAACACAAGGCCAACATTCCCCAATTTGTCATCCAGGAAATATTTAAATACATATTGCACTGAATTTCACGCCAGTACTTTAGGCGAGTAAAAGATAACCCTTGCATTTGCCCACAGACTTAAAATGTTTGAAGTAATGTTCCTAACCATTCTTTCCCTTTCCACGACTTGAATTAACTCGCATAGATAAACCTTTATCTTCGTGAGTGCCAAAGAAATGAATGATCTGCGGGCTTCAGTGGCCAAAAAAAAGCAGGTAGGTTTGGCCTGTCCAACATGATTATGGAGGAGCTCTGTTCACAGATCTCTGCTCATTTGAGCTAGCAAGAGTCCCCATCACTTTGCTGACAGATTCAATCAAAAGACAATGTGTCGTGCTTCACAAACATTCTGCTCTATTCATTCCATCATTTGCCTGAGGTCGTCTGCCATCTGCTTGGAAGTCAGCTAATATCACCTTCATCGACCATCCTTGTTGCTTACATATGACATGAGCAGAAATCACTTCCAGTTTGCTGCGAAGCTCAGAGTTGGATGCTTTGTTTGAACCTCCAGTGAAAATGAGCGAAATGAAACATTTTGAAAATTTTGAATTATTTTCATTCAGATTTCAACATGACATAATGTATATTATCAGATGTTTTAAACTTTGTTTATGTAAGATGGTGATTTGAAATACCAGATACCACCAGGTGGTGCTATACAATACACATTTACATAGAGATAATTGGGTCTTCTCCCCACCCTGAACCCCCTCCGCCAGATATGCGACTCCAACAGAAACCATACCGACGGTACCCTCAGGCAACATGCAAAATTTGGCTGGATTTCAGTAGTTTTTTTTTTTTTTTGAAGCATAGTGCTTCAGAAAGTATTCAACACTCCTCGACCTTTGTCAACATTTTGTTGTTACGACTGAATTTAAAATGGGTTAAATTAATTTTTTTTTGTCACCGATCTACACAAAATACCCCATAATAAAAAAGTGAAAACATGTTTAAAATATTTTTAACAAATTAATTGAAAATGAAAAGATGAAACGTCGAGTCAATAAGTATTCAAAACCCTTTGCTATGACAGTCCAAATTGAGCTCAAGTGCATCCAATTTCCTTTGATCATCCTTGAGATGTCTCTACAACTTTAATGGAACTACCTGTGACCAATTTAATTGATTGAACATTACTTAGAAAGAAACACACCTTTCTATATAAGGTCCCACAGTTGACAGTGCATCAGGTCAGGTCTGGGAGCATGTGCCGGAGCAGCACGTTGCTGCGTCGACTTTCCGCCAGTACTCCAGGGGCCACCGCCTAGCCATCCCCAGGCAGATGCCTGGCCTATCTCCATCTCCTTGAGATGCTGATCAACCTGCTGCAACCATGAGGCACATGATCGGCCCATGGCCCTCCTCCACTCATGAAGCTCCCTCGCTGAGACAATCTGGTGAGCAGTATCAGCATCAGAAATGAGCCACATGTCTACACATCTGCAGCTGACGCTCATTGGACTATGCAGTACAAATCTCATTTGAGTCTTCAGCAACCGCTCATTGGACACAAAGTCTGACCAGTGATAGCCGAGGATTCTCTGAAGAGACCTGGTACCAAAGGAATTAAGTCTTCTACATCCCTAGCCTCACAATACGTAGAGCAAGACTGGATGCACCAAGGACCTGAGAACTTGCGTCCTCCCGCACAGGTAACCTACAGCACCACATCCATGATCCAGTGAATCCATGACTCCCCAGGCCCAACCCAGACGTCTAGTGACCTCTGGCTCACAGCCAGCAGAGACATGAATATCACTGCCAAGGTAAGCGAATCTCTCCGTAACCTCAACATCCTCGCCACAAAGAGGTACAGGCAAGATAGCAGCATCAAAGATGTCATTGAAAGCCTGGATCTGTTTTTTTGACCCAGGAAACTGTAATCCCAGCGGCTCCGACTCCTCATTCAGCACCTCGAACGCCTCCAAAAGCATATCAGAAGCCTCCACAAAAGATGACTGCATCGAATGCGAAATCAAGGTCAGAGATTGAATCACCACCTCTCACAGCACTCTCAGTACCAGAGTATACTTCAGACATCAGATTGATCAGTTTTGGTGGCACCCACAAAGACCAGAAATCCTCCAGAGGGCATGACAGTGTATGTCAGAGCGCAATCCATGAAGGGGGCTGTGTCCTCAATTATAAAATTGTGGTCAATTCATGTGTCCATGAAGTCCAAGGAAGTCCATAGAACTCCAAGATAGAATTGTGAAGAGGCATAGATCTAGGGAAGGGCAATAAACAATTTCTAGAGTGTTGAAAGTTCAAGCACAGTGAAGTCCATCATTAGGAAATGGAAAGAATATGGAACTACCCAGACTATTCTTAGAGATAGCTGTCCGACCAAACTGAGCAACAAGGACCTTCGTCAGGGAGGTGACCAAGAACTGAATGACGCTCTGACAGAACTACAGAGTTCCTTGGCTGAGATGGTATAACTTGCCAGAAGGACAACAATCTCTGCAACACCAACAAATCTCGGCATTATGGAGAGTGGCCAGATGGAAGCCATCTTGAGAAAAAGGCACATGAAAGACTGACAGCATGACGCAAAAGATTCTGTGGTCTGTTGAGAAAGAAGTGAACTCTTTAGCCTGAAAGCAAAGCGCTACGTCTGGTGGAAACCGAACACAGCTCATCACCTATCTAAACACACCATCCTTACCATGAAGCATGGTGGTTGCAGCATCATTCCATGGGGATGCTTTTCAGCGGCAGGGACTGGGAGACTTGTAAGGATAGAGAGAACAATGAATGGAGCAAAATACAGGCAAATCCTTGAGGATAACCTGTTTCAGAGTGAAAGAGACCTTAGACTGTGGCGAAGATTTACCGTTCCATCAGGACAATGACCCCAAGCACACAACCAAAGCTGTAATGGCTTCATAACAAGAACATGAAAGTCCTTGAGTGACCCCAGCCAAAGCCCAGACTTGAATCCCATTGATAATCTGTGGAAAGACTTGAAGATTGCTGTTTACCGACACTCCCCATCCAACTTGACAGAGCTTGAGCAAATCTGCAAGGAAGAATTGGAGAAAAATCCCCAAATCCAGATGTGCAAAGCTGATACCGACATATCCAAGAAGACCAAAGCTGTAATCTCTCTGCCAAAGGCGCTTCTACAAAATGACTCAGGGGGTTGAATACTTACGCAAGACATTTCAGCTTTTCATTTTTAATTTATCTGAAAATTTTCGTAAAACATGTTTTCACTTTATCATTTGGGGTATTTTTGTGTAGATTGGTGACCAAAAAATTTAAATTTAATCATTTTAAATTCAGGCTGCAACCACGGCAAACTGTGACAAAAGTCAAGGGGTGTGAATACTTTATGAAGGCAGTGCATATAAACAAACAAGCAAACACGAATTGCGCTTTATATATTGGATGTTTGGTAAAAATTCTTTCTTTTTTCCATAATTATCAAATATAATTTTTTTTTCGACAAAAGTCGAGGCTCATGAAAGTGATACAAGGCCAGAAGACAGCAGGTCAACAGACTGAAGCACATATGCAACACAGTATGCATAAAGAAGTGGCAGGCAGGAAAAGGGGTATGTGGTCAGCTAGTGTAGAAAAGCTTAGCAGTGCGTATGGCAGACACCATGAGGTGATGACGGTGGGGATCAATCCTGAAGGATTGGAAGGGAAGAGCAGGAGACATACCATAGGAAGTCAACTCCACTGGACTGGGAAAAGTGAGCCTTAGGCTCTGAACATCTCCACAAGTACAGCATCACAAAGTACCCATGCCACAACTTTGAGCTTAACACATGCATCCTTCATACACATCCTTAATTATACCCTCTTCCAAATTATCCTGTATCTGACATTCGCACCTCCAACTGTGTGAATATTTTACGAAGGTGTCGGAAGCATCCTTCAGCGATGTCCATGTCCTCCTCATATGAGCGGCGTGGAAGAGTGGCTGTGGTGCATTCGCGAAATATCGCTCAAAGGGAAAAGCTCGGCGACTTTCTTGGCATCCCCCGGTTCATTGGGGCGTGCACGCACCTTGCTCATGTATCTTCCCAACGAGACATCACCTGGACATGACGTACACACATAGAATGATAAATCATTCACCACCACTGCTATTTATCATCATCACTTTCACCACAGGAGCTGGGTTAACACAAAATGATGAGATGGAGAATTTTATTTAAATTCGCCCAAATTTCTGGTGAAACGTGATAAGACAATCTGAACGTTTTTCCTCTCTTGCGATACAGATTCACAGACATGCATCATTTCGTTATGCCCATCGTATGCATCAGTTTCTTAAACTGCATCTACAACATTTTCAATGCACGAAAACAGCAGAATCCACCAAAGGGGTGCAATAAAAGGTCAAGTAAAGAGTTCAAATAAGGCCAGGTTTACAAATGCAAAAGTGTTAAACAGGCCATTGAGCAAACTTGGTTGACTTTTCATTATTTATTTATTTATTTTCACATTGATTTCAAGCTCATGATGGAGCTTTTACACAACTGCATGCAGGACAAAGACATTAGCAAACATCAATGTGCTTTAATGTGAATAAGAAGACAAAAAGAGACTGACGGACAATTAGGTCGAGCATATGGAATTTGAACCTGGGTATCAAGCACCTTGAGTCATCGGTTCAGATGGAATGCCAAACAGGCCAACCCAAACACCAATTCGCTTTCATAATAACAAACTTGTAAGCTTTTGGGAAACTTTCAGACAGGAGAATTCAAAATTAAAATATGGCCAAAATTGGTCTCTTAATCGACAAAATGAATGATTCATCCAGTAAGACGTCATGGTAAGAGATTGGATCAGTACTGGAATAGAATCATTCAAAAATGTGATGTTGCACCGATTACCCAATTGGCTTCAGCTGGCAATGGCCTGACCTAAATGGCCACTGATCCAATCCAACTCAGTAGCCAATCAACACAGGCAATTACCAGCTGAAGCCGATTGGGTAATCAGTGCATGCCACATTTTGAATCTGTATTTCCAGTACTTGAGCCAATCTCATCGTTTTCTCTCTTAATCTTTGTGTCAAGTCGACATCTTCCATTATTTTGATGACGAGTGAACATTTACTTGGAATTCCCATCTGAGCACATGGTCATGATGCTCAGATCCCAGGTTCATACTGTATATCTCATTTATCATGATCTTTTGTCTATTGTCGAGTAAAGTTCTGTATTTCACATCAAGGTAAAATGAAGTCTGAATGAATGCTGTTGTCCTGCTTTAGTGTACATGGTATTACCAAGATGTTTGGAGAGCTCAGCCAAACCTGAAATTAATCTTCCAACCACAAATGCATGTGAATCACAGTAACCCCTTCTGTTTTAACTTCTAAAATCCAAGCTGACTGCACACTTCAACTCTTTTGCTTCTCACTTCTCCTCTACGGAATAGCATTCCAGTGGTTGTTCCGTCTCACTCTCTCCAGGGCTTCAAGCAGGTACGTCATTCCCGATCATGAATGATGTTTATTACCCCGATTAACCCTTCCAACCCCAACCCTCTTAATTGCTGTTCAGTGTTTCCTCCCTCCATTATTTTCCTGTTCAATAATTTTCTTTGCTGATTGTGCCCAACTCTGCCTTGCTACCACCTGGTCAGTTCAGCCTTGCTCTTCCATGACCTCGCTGGTGTAAAATAAATAAATAAAAGCAGTTTACAAAGACGAAAATAAAATAAAGAATAAGAATTAAAAATGACAACAAGGATATAAATTAAAGAAAAACAACCATAAACAATACAAGGCAACGAAAGAGACTTAAAAAAACTGACTGATGAGGCAGTGCTGTTTTTGAAAGGAAGAGCTCCGAAGTTCCGGAGCATAATTCAAGAAAGAATACTCGACCACGCCAGTCTTCAGACTTGGTGCCGGAACAAAGAGAAATTCCCATGCTGAACAGTAGCTTCCTTGCGGAAGTGTAAGGTGCACAAGGTCAGATTATATAGACAAGAACAAATTTCTTATATAGCTTTAAAGTTATAAAATATATACATTGATGTACAGGAAGCGAGTGAAGTGCTTGAGGATTGGAGCTATTTAGTCAAGTTTTCAAGCCTGGCTGTTGGATCCTGCAAGAGTATGAAAGTCTGGTAGTAATAGAACGCAGTAAAATCTAACAATGTTTTGGCATCCGTGGAGGTCTTAGCTTGTACCATCCGGCTCAGACAGTCTGTGTTGACAGACCAGTCTGAAGCGACAATATAAATGAATTCAAATAACTGCAGAAATCAGGCAGGTTAGGTGCTCAGTACCTGATAGAGGAAGAAGTGACCGGCTGTTTCACAGGTGTAAGCCACATTGCAGGCACCCCGAGGCTCTCCTGGAGTCTCCCAACTTCCTCAGCAGCTGCAGCCGACAAGCCAAGATGTATTTACTCTTCCGTACCTGCGTTGGTGGGAGGCCATGCAATCATTGTTGTACAGAAAACAAAAACTGTGAGTAATTTTAATTTAAATTAAAAAAAAATTATATCCAAGATCAAGGCTCGTGGAAAAAGCAAGCAGCAAAGTTGCAAAAAAAGGCAACAAAAAAAAATGACAATGAGCAGCAGTGGACAGAATACACAAAGGAAGATA
>CM068952.1:84210967-84224708 GCA_035128595.1 Eptatretus atami
ATCTTCCACTCTGGGAATGTATATGCCAAGTCAGATAGCCCGCTTTTCGCAAAAATGATACTTCCAAACAACCATCATCTACTATCTGAGTCACCTGGCCAACAAACAAATTCTTAGATTTTTTGTGACATACTGCCCAGCACAAGTCAGCTGGGTTCAGTCTGAAAGTCTGGCGTAATCTAAAAATGATTTGTTGCTTTGGGCGAAATCTCAAAATTGACTCGTAACTCCGTAACGGGATTTTTCGTCACTCCGTAACGGGACTATTGTAATTATTTCAGAGTAATTAGGTCATGTCTGGAATTTTGTATCTTCCTTTGTGTATTTCTGTCCACCTGCTGCTCATGTCATTTTTTTGTTGCCTTTTTTTCTGCACTTTGCTGCCTTGCTTTCTTCACGAGCCATTGATCTTGGATATAATTTTTTTTTAATTTAAATTAAAATTACTTCACAGTTTTTGTTTTCTGTAGCAACAATGATTGCATGGCCTCTCCACCAACTGCAGGTACGGAAGAGTAAACTACATCTTGGCTTGTCGGCTGCAGCTGCTGAGGAAGTTGGGAGACTCCAGGAGAGCCTCGGGTGCCTGCAGATGTGGCTTACACCTGTGAAACAGCCGGTCACTTCTTCCTCTATCAGGTTACTGAGCCACCTAACCTGCCTGATTTCTGCAGTTATTTGAATTCATTTATTTGTCGCTTCAGACTGGTCTGTCAACACAGACTGTCTGAGCCGGATGGTACAAGCTAAAGACCTCCACGGATGCCAAAACATTGTTAGATTTTACTGCGTTCTATTACTACCAGACTTTCATAACTCTTGCAGGATCCAACAGCCAGGCTTGAAAACTTGACTAAATAGCTCCAATCCTCAGCACTTCACTCGCTTCCTGTACATCAATGTATATATTTTATAACTTTAAAGCTATATAAGAAAATTTGTTCTTGTCTATATAATCTGACCTGTGCCACCTTACACTTCCGCAAGGAAGCTACTGTTCAGCATTGGGAATTTTCTCTTTGTTCCGGCACCAAGTCTGAAGACTTGGCGTGGTCGAGTATTCTTTCTTGAATTATGCTCCGAGAACTTCGGAGCTCTTCCTTTCAAAAACAGCACTGCCTCATCAGTCAGTTTTTTTAAGTCTCTTTCGTTGGCCTTGTATTGTTTATGGTTGTTTTTCTTTAATTTATATCCTTGTTGTCATTTTTAATTCTTATTCTTTATTTTATTTTCGTCTTTGTAAACTGCTTTTATTTATTTATTTTACACCAGCGAGGTCATGGAAAGAGCAAGGCTGAACTGACCAGTGGTAGCAAGCAGGAGTTGGGCACAATCAGCAAAGAAAATGTATTGAACAGGAAAATAATGGAGGGAGGAAACACTGAACCAGCAATTAAGAGGGTTGGGGTTGGAAGGGTTAATCGGGGTAATAAACATCATTCATGATCGGGAATGACGTACCTGCTTGAAGCCCTGGAGAGAGTGAGACGGAACAACCACTGGAATGCTATTCCGTAGAGGGAGAAGTGAGAAGCAAAAGAGTTGAAGTGGCAGTCAGCTTGGATTTTAGAAGTTAAAACAGAAGGGGTTACTGTGATTCACATGCATTTGTGGTTGGAAGATTAATTTCAGGTTGGCTGAGCTCTCCCAAACATCTTGGTAATACCATGTACACTACAAGCAGGACAACAGCATTCATTCAGACTTCATTTACCTTGATGTGAAATACAGAACTTTACTCGACAATAGACAAAAGATCATGATAAATGAGATATACAGTATGAACCTGGGATCTGAGCATCATGAGCCATGTGCTCAGATGGGAATTCCAAGTAAATGTTCACTCGTCATCAAAATAAAATGAAGATGTCGACTTGACACAAAGATTAAGAGAGAAAACGATGAGATTGGCTCAAGTACTGGAAATACAGATTCAAAATGTGGCATTGCACTGATTACCCAATCGCTTCAGCTGGTAATTGCCTGTGTTGGGAATTGGC
Source organism: Eptatretus atami (assembly GCA_035128595.1). Lineage (NCBI taxonomy): Eukaryota > Metazoa > Chordata > Myxini > Myxiniformes > Myxinidae > Eptatretus > Eptatretus atami. The sequence goes on from CM068952.1 coordinate 84,212,968, forward strand.
TACTGAGTTGGATTGGATCAGTGGCCATTTAGGTCAGGCCATTGCCAGCTGAAGCCAATTGGGTAATCGGTGCAACATCACATTTTTTGAATGATTCTATTTCCAGTACTTGATCCAATCTCTTACCATGACGTCTTACTGGATGAATCATTCATTTTGTCGATTAAGAGACCAATTTTGGCCATATTTTAATTTTGAATTCTCCTGTCTGAAAGTTTCCCAAAAGCTTACAAGTTTGTTATTATGAAAGCGAATTGGTGTTTGGGTTGGCCTGTTTGGCATTCCATCTGAACCGATGACTCAAGGTGCTTGATACCCAGGTTCAAATTCCATATGCTCGACCTAAATTGTCCGTCAGTCTCTTTTTGTCTTCCTATTCACATTAAAGCACATTGATGTTTGCTAATGTCTTTGTCCTGCATGCAGTTGTGTAAAAGCTCCATCATGAGCTTGAATCAATGTGAAATAAATAAATAAATAATGAAAAGTCAACCAAAGTTTGCTCAATGGCCTGTTTAACACTTCTGCATTTGTAAACCTGGCCTTATTTGAACTCTTTACTTGACCTTTTATTGCACCCCTTTGGTGGATTCTGCTGTTTTCGTGCATTGAAAATGTTGTAGATGCAGTTTAAGAAACTGATGCATACGATGGGCATAACGAAATGATGCATGTCTGTGAATCTGTATCGCAAGAGAGGAAAAAACGTTCAGATTGTCTTATCACGTTTCACCAGAAATTTGGGCGAAATTTAAATAAAATTCTCCATCTCATCATTTTGTGTTAACCCAGCTCCTGTGGTGAAAGTGATGATGATAAATAGCAGTGGTGGTGAATGATTTATCATTCTTGTGTGTACGTCATGTCCAGGTGATGTCTCGTTGGGAAGATACATGAGCAAGGTGCGTGCACGCCCCAATGAACCGGGGGATGCCAAGAAAGTCGCCGAGCTTTTCCCTTTGAGCGATATTTCGCGAATGCACCACAGGCCACTCTTCCACGCCGCTCATATGAGAGGACAATGGACATCGCTGAAGGATGCTTCCGACACCTTCGTAAAATATTCACACAGTTGGAGGTGCGAATGTCAGGATACAGGATAATTTGGAAGAGGGTATAATTAAGGATGTGTATGAAGGATGCATGTGTTAAGCTCAAAGTTTGGCATGGGTACTTTGTGATGCTGTACTTGTGGGAGATGTTCAGAGCCTAAGGCTCACTCTTTCCCAGTCCAGTGGAGTTGACTTCCTATGTATGTCTCCTGCTCTTCCCTTCCCAATCCTTCAGGATTGATCCCCACCGTCATCACCTCATGGTGTCTGCCATACGCACTGCTAAGCTTTTCTACACTAGCTGACCACATACCCCTTTTCTGCCTGCCACTTCTTTATGCATACTGTGTTGCATATGTGCTTCAGTCTGTTGACCTGCTGTCTTCTGGCCTTGTATCACTTTCATGAGCCTCGACTTTTGTCGAAAAAAAAATTATATTTGATAATTATGGAAAAAAGAAAAGAATTTTTACAAACATCCAATATATAAAGCGCAATTCGTGTTTGCTTTGTTTGTTTATATGCACTGCCTTCATAAAGTATTCACACCCCTGACTTTTGTCACAGTTTGCCGTGAGTTGCAGCCTGAATTTTAAAATGGATTAAATTTAAATTTTTTGGTCACCAATCTACACAAAATACCCCAAAATGATAAAGTGAAAACATGTTTTACGAAAATTTTCAGATAAATTAAAAATGAAAAGCTGAAATGTCTTGCGTAAGTATTCAACCCCCTGAGTCATTTTGTAGAAGCGCCTTTGGCAGAGAGATTACAGCTTTGGTCTTCTTGGATATGTCGGTATCAGCTTTGCACATCTGGATTTGGGGATTTTTCTCCAATTCTTCCTTGCAGATTTGCTCAAGCTCTGTCAAGTTGGATGGGGAGTGTCGGTAAACAGCAATCTTCAAGTCTTTCCACAGATTATCAATGGGATTCAAGTCTGGGCTTTGGCTGGGGTCACTCAAGGACTTTCATGTTCTTGTTATGAAGCCATTACAAGCTTTGGTTGTGTGCTTGGGGTCATTGTCCTGATGGAACGGTAAATCTTCGCCACAGTCTAAGGTCTCTTGCACTCTGAAACAGGTTATCCTCAAGGATTTTGCCTGTATTTTGCTCCATTCATTGTTCTCTCTATCCTTACAAGTCTCCCAGTCCCTGCCGCTGAAAAGCATCCCCATGGAATGATGCTGCAACCACCATGCTTCATGGTAAGGATGGTGTGTTTAGATGGTGATGAGCTCGTGTTCGGTTTCCACCAGACGTAGCGCTTTGCTTTCAGGCTAAAGAGTTCACTTCTTCTCAACAGACCACAGAATCTTTTGCGTCATGCTGTCAGTCTTTCATGTGCCTTTTTCTCAAAGATGGCTTCCATCTGGCCACTCTCCATAATGCCGAGATTTGTTGGTGTTGCAGAGATTGTTGTCCTTCTGGCAAGTTATACCATCTCAGCCAAGGAACTCTGTAGTTCTGTCAGAGCGTCATTCAGTTCTTGGTCACCTCCCTGACGAAGGTCCTTGTTTGCTCAGTTTGGTCGGACAGCTATCTCTAAGAATAGTCTGGTAGTTCCATATTCTTTCCATTTCCTAATGATGGACTTCACTGTCTTGGAACTTTCAACACTCTAGAAATTGTTTTATTGCCCTTCCCTAGATTCTATGCCTCTTCACAATTCTATCTTGGAGTTCTATGGACTTCCTTGGACTTCATGGACACATGAATTGACCACAATTTTATAATTGAGGACACAGCCCCCTTCATGGATTGCGCTCTGACATACACTGTCATGCCCTCTGGAGGATTTTGGTCTTTGTGGGTGCCACCAAAACTGATCAATCTGATGTCTGAAGTATACTCTGGTACTGAGAGTGCTGTGAGAGGGGTGATTCAATCTCTGACCTTGATTTCGCATTCGATGCAGTCATCTTTGTGGAGGCTTCTGGATATGCTTTTGGAGGCGTTCGAGGTGCTGAATGAGGAGTCGGAGCCGCTGGGATTACAGGTTTCCTGGGTCAAAAAACAGATCCAGGCTTTCAATGACATCTTTGATGCTGCTATCTTGCCTGTACCTCTTGTGGCGAGGATGTGAGGTTACGGAGAGATTCGCTTACCTTGGCAGTGATATTCATGTCTCTGCTGGCTGTGAGCCAGAGGTCACTAGACGTCTTGGGTTGGGCCTGGGGAGTCATGGATTCACTGGATCATGGATGTGGTGCTGTAGGTTACCTGTGCGGAGAGGACGCAAGTCTCGTCAGGGTCCTTGGTGCATCCAGTCTTGCTCTACGTATTGTGAGGACTAGGGATGTAGAAGACTTAATTCCTTTGGTACCAGTCTCTCAGAGAATCCTCGGCTATCACTGGTCAGACTTTGTGTCCAATTGAGCGGTTGCTGAAGACTCAAATGAGATTTTACCTGCATAGTCCATATGAGCGTCAGCTGCCAGATGTGTAGACATGTGGCTCATTTCCTGATGCTGATACTGCTCACCAGATTGTCTCAGCGAGGGAGCTTCATGAGTGGAGGAGGCCAATGGGCCGATCATGTGCCTCATGGTTGCAGCAGGTTGATCAGCATCTCAAGGAGATGGAGATAGGCAGGCATCTGCCTGGGGATGGCCTTAGGCGGTGGCCCCTGGAGTACTGGCGGAAATCGACGCAGCAACGTGCTGCTCCGGCACATGCTCCCAGACCTGACCTGATGCACTGTCAACTGTGGGACCTTATATAGAAAGGTGTGTTTCTTTCTAAGTAATGTTCAATCAATTAAATTGGTCACAGGTAGATTCCATTAAAGTTTGTAGAGACATCTCAAGGATGATCAAAGGAAATTGGATGCACTTGAGCTCAATTTGGACTGTCATAGCAAAGGGTTTGAATACTTATTGACTCGACGTTTCATCTTTTCATTTTCAATTAATTTGTAAAAAATATTTTAAAACATGTTTTCACTTTGTTATTATGGGGGTATTTTGTGTAGATCGGTGACAAAAAAAATTAATTTAACCCATTTTAAATTCAGTCGAACAACAAAATGTTGACAAAGGTCGAGGAGTGTTGAATACTTTCTGAAGCACTATGCTTCAAAAAAAAAAAAAAACTACTGAAATCCAGCCAAATTTTGCATGTTGCCTAGGGTACCGTCGGTATGGTTTCTTGTTTGGAGTCGCATATCTGGCGGAGGGGGGTTCAGGGTGGGGAGAAGACCCCAATTATCTCTATGTAAATGTGTATTGTATAGCACCACCTGGTGGTATCTGGTATTTCAAATCACCATCTTCATAAACAAAGTTTACAAACATCTGATAATATACATTATGGTCATGTTGAAATCTGAATGAAAATAATTCAAAATTTTCAAAATGTTTCATTTCGCTCATTTTCACTGGAGGTTCAAACCAAAGCATCCAACTCTGAGCTTCGCAGCAAACTGGAAGTGATTTCTGCTCATGTCATATGTAAGCAACAAGGATGCGTCGATGAAGGTGATATTAGCTGACTTCCAAGCAGATGGCAGACGACCTCAGGCAAATGATGGAATGAATAGAGCAGAATGTTTGTGAAGCACGACACATTGTCTTTTGATTGAATCTGTCAGCAAAGTGATGGGGACTCTTGCTAGCTCAAATGAGCAGAGATCTGTGAACAGAGCTCCTCCATAATCATGTTGGACAGGCCAAACCTACCTGCTTTTTTTGGCCACTGAAGCCCGCAGATCATTCATTTCTTTGGCACTCCACGAAGATAAAGGTTTATCTATGCGAGTTAATTCAAGTCGTGGAAAGGAAAGAATGGTTAGGAACATGTACTTCAACATTTTAAGTCTGTGGGCAAATGCAAGGGTTATCTTTACTCGCCTAAAGTACTGCGTGAAATTCAGTGCAATATGTATTTAAATATTTCCTGGATGACAAATTGGGGAATGTTGGCCTTGTGTTTTGTAAGATTATTATCAATGTTGGGCATTGCAAAATGCGCTTGGACTTGCATCAAAATGCTTCACAGTCGAAGCATGCCCAACATGCTGCCCTGGTTGCTGCTTGTCTTGCACGTTGATACGCAATCTGGACCTGTGTCTGCTTTGTAGTCTCAGCTACCCTGGAGGCTGCTTATCTTGCATGTTCATCCTCAAGCCGAGCCTGTGTCTGCTCTCTTATTCTCAGCTGACCTGTACACTGCATTCTCTTGCATCTGATTTGTTTCTTGCCATTCGGGGTCTTTTTGTGCATTTGCAGTATTTATAAACGCAAGTAAGGGAGGTTGAAAATATTTCTTAACAGAAGTGTTCCCTTGGGAGTTCCAGAAGTGCTCCGGCGGGCATCTTACGTGCCGATCTTCGTGACGCAGTGGATTTAAAATTTTAAAAGTAACAGACGGATTGTCTGAGATGGGGCGGATTAGAGGTAGGGGAGAAATGTACAAGAAATTATAGGTAGGGGAAAAATGTATTTCCTTGGTTACATTTCTCACCTGTCTCAAATCCGCCCCATCTCAGGACAATCCGTCTGTTACTTTCCGTTATTAGCTTGCATTATGTAATGTGACCTCAATACAGATCTTCAGATTCTTCACAATACATATTACTCGATCGCGGCAGTGTAAGCAACATACTCGCTCGAGGCCTGAATACGAAGATGTTAAAATCAGCCTGTTTAAAGCAATCTTTTTAAATAACAGGCGCACGTGTAAAATACTGTTGTGATTAAATTTGTGTTGTCGACACCAATTCACTACAACCTCAACATACGATCTTCACAACACTTATTACCCAATCGCTTCTGGAAATATATGCAGCAGTGTATAAGCACAAGACTCGATCGAGTATAAGCACAATAATTTTCTGATTTTTATTTTTCAACTCTTGTTTTTTTCTTCCAAACATGGCCCTCGACATTGCTGTGGATGAAAGAGGAGCCATTGCAACGTTTGGTTGTACTGTTCCTGCAGGGTGCGAATGCATAAACGAACAAAGAAACTTTCTTTTCGATAAGAATACAAGAATGCATAGCATAACGACGAAATAATCAAGTCTGGCACCAGATGGTCTCATGTCTAACGTTTCAACCACTGAATGTCTAACTTGGTGGGAGGCATGACATGCCAGATATTTTCTCGCCCATCAGGAAGAGGCTCTTAGGAGTGCAGGTGACTGTCTGCAACACGACGTGACCCACCATCTTTTCATGACTGGTAAAGACACCTGCAGCCACTTTCCCAGTGCCTTTCTCCTGGAAAGATGGGAGGGGTTGGGATGGTGGCTTGGGTGCGCTACGTATTCAATGGCTCCAGGTGAAAATAAATAAAACATCGTAACATGGCTACTGCATTGAGGATACAATTAAAGGGACTGCACCATGTTTGGCAGGGGCCAACATTTCAGTCCAGATCAGACAAGGCTAAGCAAAATCTAATTTAGGTGTCATAAGCTTGTCACACAGTTTCGGTGTCACCGGCAACAAGTTGGCTGGCCAATGGGTCAGTTGGACACATTTTTTTTGCTATTTTGAAAAAATGCCTGATGGTTTTTAATAAATTGTTGCATGGCCTTTATGCCAAGGGAAAATTGCCTGTATCACCAAAGGATGCTTCAAGGTGTTTGCCTTTTGCCTGCTCCACATTAATCAGAACTTTAATGAAAGGAAATGGTACTTAGTGAGGCCGTGTTGAGATGAGAAAGTTCACTAGCTCGTTTTATTCTCTGTGCAGAGTTCCGTGCTTTCGAGCTGCTGCGGAGTGGCTCGATCGCTCAAAGTACCTGCTGATCAAGGAGGCGAAGATAATTGCCATGACCTGCACACATGCTGCACTGAAACGGCACGACCTTGTGCAGCTGGGGGTCAAGGTATCACCAAATCGAAATGTTAATCAGCTTATTATACCAACTCTAAGTGGTCGCACATGTCACGTATCACTTCATACTATGAAATAATTTCACTTAATTATAGCATCATTTGCAATAATGGATAATAACATTATTGTTTCTACTAATTGTAATAAATATTGTTTGTTTTTCACGAATCACTTTTAAAATGAAATAATTTTTAAACATTGGTGATAGTATTTTTTGTTTTTTCTATAATTTTTATCTCACCCTTATTTATCCTCTCAGTTAATTGCACTCTTTTCATCATTGGTAGATTGCCCATTTTGGCTCATTAATTGCACTTACTCATAGCAGAATCGTAAAAGCCCCCCTCCCCTTTTTCATGTGTTTCAGTATACAACATACTGATGGAAGAGGCAGCGCAGATCTTAGAAATCGAAACTTTCATCCACTGCTGCATGCAGGTAAGTGGGGAGATGGTGGCAGACATCTAAAATGTCTGGTTGAATTCATGACCAAACCATAAATTTAATTAATTTGAAGTTGCAACACTCTATGGTAGCAGCCATGTTCTGAGAGCCTTGGCATGTGTTTATGCACCTCCCCAGAATCCGGAGGATGGTTCAGCCGTCTGAAGCGCTGGATCATGATTGGCGACCACCACCAGCTGCCAGCCTGTTATCAAGAACATGGCCTTCCAGAAATACTCAAACATGGAACAGTCTTTGTTCACGCGCGCCTTGGGGGTTTCCTTTGGGGCCCACTGTGGACTTGGACGCTCAGGACGTGCCCGTGGCAAGTACCCATACACACTGGCAAAGCATCTTGACCTCATTAAAAAAGTGCTTGATTGGATTTTCAAAATGCTACCATTAAAAGTTTGTCCAAACCTCAATATTTCTGTGAAATGGAAGTTTTGGACTGCTCGGTTCTGTCTACGTATTACATTTTAAGTGGCAAGACTCTCTTCTCCACTTACTTCCTCACACGTTTCTCTTTTTCCTCTCTCCTTATTCTCCAAACTTCTTCCTCTGATTTTCTACATTCTCCTCTCCCCCCCTTCCCTTTTTACACTTATTTATATATTGAATCCTCCTTCCCCACCCCTACTTGTGATACGCAATGTAAGTATCTTCCTTTCTACTCATAATTTAGAGGTATGAGCACCAGAACCATAAGGTGTTGAAATTCTAAACAAGTGTTTACGAATACATGTATTTTGAAATTGCCATCTTTTGCAATATTTATTGATGTTCTCTCCTGGTTTATTTCATTACCTAAGATTAACATAATGTCATGATACTACGCAAAAGTACCCATCCCCAGTGATGGGAAAGCAAGCAAAAGGCATCCCTCTTCAGTGATGGAAAATTATAGTTAATTGATCAATTTAAGTTATTTCATGGGATTTTAAAAGGTTAATTGTGTGCACTCTTGGTTTCACTCAGATACAAATCTCTGTGCTACTTATACCGTCCACCGCAAAAGGTGGTGCAACATTTGGCGGCGGAATTTGGATTTGTCGAAAAAGAGGGCAAAATATAGCTATTTTAAATTGTGTATTATCCATGAAGATCGATATTAAATCTACTTTAATCCAGATGTTCATGTAGCTTTTAAAGATTACTGGAAGGGACAATAAAATGACCGAGGTGAAAATAAAAAAAGGTGAAATGAAAATGCAAAATACCAAAATGGAAGTGGCCACCTGAAATGGGAGACACACAAACTCACGGACAGACACCATGTTCGTATATATATATGTATATATATATATTATATATATATATATATATATTACTGTATATTATATGTATATATATATATGTATCTGTATATATATATGTATATATATATATATATATATATTGTATATGTATATGTATGTATTATATATATAATATATATATATATATATATATATATATAATATATATATATATATAGACACATACATACATACATACACACCCATACACACATACATGCATCCGCACAGAGCAACCGTCCGTTCCGTCTGCCACCCAGACGATTGTTCCTCGCTAATGCACACCATTCAACTAGAAGGCACGTGATGTGATTAGGCGGCCAAATCGAAACATGTGGAGTGTGACGAGCACTCCCCCCGATTGCAATTGGACACAGTCTGCACCAATGGGGATCGGGGGAGTGCTCGTCACATTCCACATGTTTCGATTGCCGCCAATCACATCACGTGCCTTCTGGTTGAATGGTTTGCATTAGCAGAAACAATCGTCTGGGTGGCAGATGGATGGTTGCTCTGTGTGGATTATGCGGTTTACCGTGTGAGACATAATCCGTGGCAATGCTCACCATAAACAATCAGGGATGCGTCTGATGTATAAATGACGAATGTGGTCATCATTGGTTAGATATTTATCGGGTATGCCGTCCTGATGAGGGCGAATATGCCAAAATCCAGATTGGTGGCTCCGTTTGATGTTTTACTGATGCTGACCATATAGTCTTTTGTTCTGTTTGACAGAGTCACCGGGCCGAGGCCTCTGTGTGGAGGTGACGCTTTGGTGTAGACTGTGTCAATGGGGATCAGGGGAGTGTCGTCACACTCCACACGTCGTGTGTATGTGTGTGTGTGTGTGTGTGTGTGTGTGTTTGTACACACGCACATGCACACATGGTCAAAAGTTTAGAACACCCCATTTTTCCAGTTTTTACTGAAATTTAAGCAGTTCAAGTCCAGTGAATAACCTGAAATGGTACAAGCTAAAGGGTAAACTGCCAGAGGGGCAATTCCACGAGAAACGGTCCGCAGAGGTCAAATTTTAAATTTGACTGAAAAGGTCATATTATGTAACAAATGAAAGCTGAAAACATGTACTTTCAGGTAATATCAAGATCACTGAGTTATTGCTCTGTTGGCTTACATCACTCGTTGCAATTCATGAAGTCATTCTACTGAAAAGCGCAGTAAAATTGGCCCTCGATAATGCAAAGAAACTATTAATTCATTGGTACGAAGTCAACAAATGCTATCCGTCAGAAGCTACCTGTATGAAGATTATTTCAAAACCAATGAAAATATGTGAGTTGTCCTTCTATGCTTAATTAACACTCAAATTAGGAGTCAGATGTCACTCCATAACGAAAAATTGACGTTTGTTTACTTTTCTCTTTAACTGGTGGATGAAAAACCAAATAAATCCAGGGTCATTAATAACTTATACCACCCAATCATTGTAACAGTATAATTTTTTTTTTATGTACAAAAATAATTAAAAAGAAAACTTGTCACTCCGTAACTCTTTCTGTCAAACAATTGTTAACTCAGCCTGAAAAAGGTGCTGCAGAGTAGCTGTCCCAGAATTCATTGCGTGCCAGATTTTACTTCCGTATGACAAGTTTCAAGTTTACGCGTGGTCATCTTGAGTGGTTTTGAAATCGGTTTACATCCAGCAATCGGTGAGTACAAACTACACTCTGTTGTCACCTGCGGATACGCGTCGTGTCACCGCAGTCACCTGCGGATACTGCGGACCTCCAGCATGGCAAATATGCTTGTTCATACCTTCCTTTCCAATATCATCACCACACTGGATATCACGCTACCCCAGGATTTAGGGTGATTGACTTTTTTTTCAGATGGAGCAGCCAGTCAATTTAAACAGAAATTATTGTTTTCCAATTCTAACATTCCTTCAAGAATTGTTTAAGATTCAATTATCCTTGGAATTTTCTTTGCCACATCTCACGGTAAGGGCGCTGTGATGGGATAGGAGGTGAGGTAAAGGGCAGAGTTTGGTTGGCAAATGTGGCTGGGATTCCTGTATCTGATGCAGAATCCTTCTTCTGCGTAGCAGTGGCACAGTGCAAAAGACGAAGTTTTATTAATGGCAGCAGGAGACATTCAGAAGTGCCAGTCGCGCAATTGGACGAGCGCTGGCAGTTAGTGACATCACTTCTGAAAACACACCAAACACTCTGTGTGAAACCTGTGAGGAAATATGTTGTGAGCGCTTCTATGTACTCAACAGCGGAACAATTTGAATTGTGAGCTTCACCGAGTGCCATGTATCATTCTTGAATGTCAAAACACTGCTTGTCCAGCACCTGCTGAGCGCCCCAGGTCAGACAGTCAACCAAGTGCACCCTGTGACTGTGACTGTGCAGTATGTCACAAAAATCTAGAATTTGTTTGTGGCCAGGTGACTCAGATAGTAGATGATGGTTGTTTGGAAAGTATCATTTTTGCGAAAAGCGGGCCTATCTGACTTGGCATATACATTCCAGAGGTGGAAGATAAATCCTGGATTGATTCCAACCAAGTCGTCAGATTCCTTCTTCAGCCATCCCTCGACCATCGCAATCATTATGTCTTTGCTGAATGTTCTTTGGGAAACGGAACCTTTTTGGCAGGACAGTCATGTGAAGTTTTGTGATGTGGCCACTGATTAATTCCAAACTTTGTTTTGTTTCTGGTCATCCATTCGTAAATTGTTCTCAATTTCTTTAGTCTATTTCTTGACTTTTGTATATGTTATTGTATATTTTCTCAGTTTCAGATTTTAATTTTTATTATTTTCTAATGTGTTAGATGTTGAAACGTTCAAGTACAACGCCAGCACAAGTCAGCTGGGTTCAGTCTGAAAGTCTGGCGTAATCTAAAAATGATTTGTTGCTTTGCGGCGAAATCTCAAAATTGACTCGTAACTCCGTAACGGGATTTTTCGTCACTCGTTAACGGGACTATGTAATATTTCAGAGTAATTAGGTCATGTCTTGGAATTTTGAAACCCCTGTACTGAAGGTATACAACTATTAATGTATCTTCCTAGTATTCATTACAATTTTATAACTATTGTGAGAGCAGAGTTTTCAATAAATGTTGCTT
>CM068952.1:84225869-84239464 GCA_035128595.1 Eptatretus atami
GGATCCAGAGTCGGCGACTTGCACAGAGTAACTGGCACCCTGAACCAAAAGGGCTACCACAGCATTTTGCTGCGCCATACAATACACTCTGGTCTTCGCCTCGTTGGTCAGGGGTTCATCCTTCAGCAAGATAACGACCCAAAACATACCTCCAGGCTATGTCAGATGAATCAATCATTTGTCGATTAAGAGACCAATTTTTGGCCAATTTTATTTTGAATTCTCCTGCGTTGAAAGTTTCCCAAAAGCTTACAAGTTTGTTATTAATGAAAGCGAATTGGTGGTTTGGGGTTGGCCTGTTTGGCATTCCATCGAACGATGACTCAAGGTGCTTGATACCCGAGTTCAAATTCATATGCTCGACCTAATTGTCCGTCAGTCTCTTTTTGTCTTCCTAATTCACAATTAAAGCAACATCGATGTTTGCTAATGTCTTTGTCTGCATGCAGTTGTGGTAAAAGCTCCATTCATGAGCTTGAAACAATGTGAAAATAAATAAATAAATAATGAAAGTCAACCAAAGTTTTGCTCCATTGGCCTGTTTAACACAGTTCTGCATTGTTAAAACCTGGCCTGATTTGAACTTCTTTAACTGACTTTTTATTGCACCCCTTTGGTGGATTCTGCTGTTTTCGTGGCATTGAAAAGTTGTAGATGCGTTTAAGAAACATGATTGCATACGATGGGCATAACGAAATGATGCATGTTCTGTGAATCTGTATCGCAGAGAGGAAAAAACGTTCAGATTTGTCTTATCACGTTTCACCAGAAATTTGGGCGAATTTAAATAAAATTCTCCATCTCATCATTTTTGTGTTAAACCGCTCCTGTGGTGAAAGTGATGATGATAAATAGCAAGTGGTGGTGAATGATTTATCATTTCATGTTGTGTACGTCATGTCCAGGTTGATGTCTCGTTGGGAAAGGTCAAATGAGCAAGGTGCGTGCAAGCCCCAATGAACCGAGGGGATGCCAAGGAAAGTCGCCGAGCTTTTCCCTTTGAGGCGATATTTCGCGAATGCAACCACAGCACTCTTCCACGCCGCTCATCTATGAGAGGACATGGACATCGCTGAAGGATGCTTCCGACACCTTCGTTAAGGAATATTCACACAGTTGAGGTGCGAATGTCAGATTACAGGATAATTTGGAGAGGGTATAATTAAGGATGTGTATGAAGGATGCATGTGTTAAAGCTCAAAGTTGGGCATGGGTACTTTTGTGATGCTGTACTTTGTGGGAGATGTTCAGAGCTAAGGCTCACTTTTCCCAGTCCAGTGGAAGTTTGACTTCTATGTATGTCTCCTGCTCTTTCCCTTCCCAATGCTTCAGGATTGATCCCCACCGTCATTCACCTCATGGTGTCTGCCATACGCACTGCTAAGCTTTTCTACACTAGGCTGACCACAACACCCTTTTCCTGCCTGCCACTTCTTTATGCATCTTGTTGTGCATATGTGCTTCAGTCTGTTGAACCTGCTTGTCTTTTTTTTGGCCTTGTATCACTTTCATGAGCCTCAGACTTTTTCGAAAAAAAAATTATAATTTGATAATTTATGGAAAAAAGAAAGGAATTTTTACCAAACCATCCAATATATAAAGCGCAAATTCGTGTTTGCTTGTTTGTTTATTATGCCACTGCCTTCATAAAGTATTCACCTACCCTTGACTTTTGTCACAGTTTGCCGTGTTGCAGCCTGAATTTAAAATGGATTTAAATTTAAATTTTTTGGTCACCAATCTACACAAAATACCCTCAAAGATGATAAAGTGAAAACATGTTTTACGGAAAATTTTCAGATAAAAAGTAAAAATGAAAAGCTGAAAATGTCTTGCTGTAAGTATTCAAAACCCCCTAGTCATTTTGTAGAAGCGCCTATTGGCAGAGATTTACAGCTTGTGTCTTCTTGGATATGTCGGATCAGCTTTGCACATCTGGATTTGGGGATTTTTCTTCCAATTCTTTCCTTGCAGATTTGCCCATGCTCTGTCAAGTTGGATTGGGAGTGTCGGTAAACAGCAATCTTCAAGTCTTTCACAGATTATCAATGGGATTCAAGTTCTGGGCTTTTGGTGGGTCACTCAAGGACTTCATGTTCTTGTTATGAAGCCATTACAGCTTTGGTTGTGTGCTTGGGGTCATTTGTCCTGAGGGAACGAATCTTCGGCCACAGTCCTAAGTCTCTTGCACTCTGAAACAGGTTAATCCTCAAGGATTTGCCTGTATTTTGCTCCACTTCATTGTTCTCTCTATCCTTACAAGTCTCCAGTCCCTGCCGCTGAAAAAGGCCTATCCGCCATGGAATGATGCGCCAACACATGCTTCATGGTAAGGATGGTGTGTTTAGATAGGTTGATGAGCTGTTTCGGTTTCCACAGGACGTAGCGGCTTTGGCTTTCAGGCTAAAAGAGTTCACTTTTCTTCTCAACAGACACAAGAGAATTCTTTTGCGTCATGCTGTCAGTCTTTCATGTCCTTTTTCTACAAGAGTGGCTTCCATCTTGGCCACTCTCCCATAATGCCGAGATTTGTGGGTGTTGCAGAGATGTTGTCCTTCTGGCCAAGTTATACCATCTCAGCCAGGAACTCTTAGTTTCTGTCAGAGCGGTCATTCAGTTCTTGGTCACCTCCCTGGACGAAGGTCCTTGTTGCTCAGTTTGGTCGGACAGCTATCTCTAAGAATAGTCCCTGGTGAGCTCTCTATTCTTTCATTTCTAATGATGGACTCCACTTGCTTTGGGAACTTTTCAACACTCTAGAAATTGTTTTATGCCTCTCCCTGAACTATGGCCTCTTCACAATTCTATCTTGGAGTTCTATGGACTTCCTTGGACTTCATGGACACATGAATTGACACACAATTTTATAATTGAGGGACACAGCCCCCTTCATGGATTGCGCTCTGACATTACACTGTATGCCCTCGGCAGGAATTCTGGTCTTTGGTGGGGTGCCAAAAAACTGATAAATCTGATGTCTGAAGTATACTCTGTTACTGAGAGTGCTGTGAGAGGTGGTGATTCAATCTCTGACCTTGATTTCCGCATTCGATGCAGTCATCTTTGTGGAGGCTTCTGGATATGCTTTTTGGAGGCGTTCAGGTGCTGATGAGGAGTCGGAGCCAGCTGGATTACAGGTTTCCTGCGGTCAAAACTAAGATCCGAGGCTTTCAATGACATCCTTTGATTGCTGCTATCTTGCCTGTACCTCTTTGTGCGAGGATGTTGAGGTTACGGAGAGATTCGCTACCTTGGCAGTGATATTATGTCTTCTGCTGGCTGTGAGCCAGAGGTCACTAGACGTCTTGGGTTGGGCCTGGGGAGTCATGAATTCACTGATCATGCGGATGTGGTGCTGTTTAGGTTACCTGTGCGGGAGGAGCAAGTCCCCAGGTCCTTGGTGCATCCAGTCTTTGCTCTACGTATGTGAGACTAGTGAGTGTAGAAGACTTAATTCCTTTGGTACCAGTCTCTTCAGAGAATCCCTCGGCCTATCACATGGTCAGACTTTGTGTCCAATGAAGCGGTTGCTGAAGATCTCAAATGAGATTGTTACTGCATATCCATGAGCGTCAGCTGCAGATGTGTAGACATGTGGCTCATTTTCCATGATGCTGATACTGCTTCACCAGATTGTCTCAGCGAGGGAGCTTCATGAGTGGAGAGGCCAATGGGCGATCCATGTGCCTCAATGGTTGCAGCAGGTGATCAAGCATCCTCAAGAGATGGAGATAGGCAGGCTCTGCCTGGGGGAGGGCTAGGCGGTGGCCCCGGAGCTACTGGCGGAAAGTCGACGCAGCAACGTGCTGCTCCGGCAACATGCTCCCCAGACCGACCTGATGCCAACTGCAACTGTGGGACCTTTATTAGAAAGGTGTGTTTTCTTTCTAAGTAATGTTCAAATCAATTAAATTGGTCACAGGTAGATTCCATTAAAGTTGTAGAGACATCTCAAGGATGATTCAAAGGAAATTGAGAAATGCCTTGAGCCTCAATTTTGGACTGTCATAGCAAAGGGTTTTTGAATACTTATTGACTCGACGTTTCATCTTTTCATTTTCAATTAATTTGTAAAAATATTTTTAAACATGTTTTCACTTTGTTATTATGGGGGTATTTTGGTGTAGATCGGTGACAAAAAAATTTTATTTAACCCATTATAATTCAGTCCCTAACAACAAAAATGTGACCAAAGGTCGAGGAGTGTTGAATACTTCTCTGAAGCACTTATGCTTCAAAAAAAAAAAAAAAACTACTTGAAATCCAGCCAAATTTTGCATGTTCCTTGAGGTACCGTCGGTATGGTTTCTGTTGGGAGTCGCATATTTCTGGCGGAGGGGGGTTCAAGGGAGGGGCGAAAGACCCCGCAATTATCTCTATGTAAATGTGTATTGTATAGCACCACCTTGGTATCTTGGTATTTCAAATCACCATCTTCATAAACAAAAAGTTTAAACATCTTGATAAATAACATTATGGTCATGTTTAGAAATCTGATGAAAATAATTCAAAATTTTCTAAAATGTTTCATTTCGCTCATTTCACTGGAGGTTCAAACAAAGCCATAAAACCCAAACTCTGGAGCTTTGCAGCAAAACTGGAGTGATTTCTGCCTCATGTCATATGTAAGCAACAAGGATGGTCGATGAAGGTGTATTACTTTTGACTTCCCAAGCAGATTGGCAGACGACCTCAAGGCAAATGATTGGAATGAATAGAGCAGATGTTTGTGAAGCACGACACATTGTCTTTTGATTGAAATCGTCAGACAAGTGATGGGGACTCTTGCTAGCTCAAATGAGCAGAGATCTGTGAACAGAGCTCCTCCTAATCATGTTGGACAGGCCAAACCTACCTTCTTTTTTTTGGCCACTGAAGCCGCCAGATCATTCTTTCTTTGGCACTCCACGAAAGATAAAGGTTTTTCTATGCGAGTTAATTCAAGTCGTGGAAAGGGAAGAATGGTTAGGAACATGACTTCAACATTTTAAGTCTGTGGGCAAATGCAAGGGCGTTTATCTTTACCTCGCCTAAAGTAACCTGGTGAAAGTTCAGTGCAATATGTATTTAAATATTTCCTGGATGACAAATTGGGGAATGTGTTGGCCCTTGTTGGTTTTGTATGAATATTATCAATGTTGGGCATTGCAAAATGCGCTGACTTCATCAAAATTGCTTCACAGTCGAAAGCATGCCAACATGCTGCCCTGGTTGCTGCTTGTCTTGCACGTTGATACGCAATCTGGACCTGTGTCTGCTTTGTAGTCTCACTACCCTGGAGGCTGCTTATCTTGCATGTTCATCTCAAGCCGAGCCTGTGTCTGCTCTTTATTCTCAGCTTGACCTGTACACTCGCATTCTCTTCATCTGATTGTTTCTGCCATTCGGGGTCTTTTGGTGGCATTTGGCACTATTTATAACGCACAGTAAGGGAGTGAAATTTTCTTAAAGAAAGTGTTCCTTGGGAGTTCCAAAGTGCTCCGGCGGGCATCTTACGTTCCGATCTGTGACGCAGTGGATTAAAAGTTTAAAATACAGACGGATTGTCCTGAGATTGGGGCGGATTAGAGGTAGGAGGAGAAAATGTACCAAGAAATTATAGGTAGGGGAAAAATGTATTTACTTGGTACATTTCTTCACCTGTCTCAAATCCGCCCCATCTCAGGACAATCCGTCTGTTACTTTTCCGTTATTAGCTTGCATATGTAATGTGACCTCAATACTAGATCTTCAGTTCTTCACCAATACATATTACTCGTCGCGGCAGTGTGTAAGCAACTACTGCGCTCGAGGCCTGAATACGAAGATTTAAAATCGCCTGTTTAAAGCAATCTTTTTAATAACAGGCGCACGTGTAAATTACTGTTGTGATTAAATTTGTGTTGTCGACAACATTCACTACAACCTCAAACATACGATCTTCACAACATCTTATTAGCCAATCGCTTCTGGAAATTATGCCAGGGCAGTGGTATAAGCACAAGACTCGATCGAGTATAAGCACAATAATTTTCTGATTTTTTATTTTTCAACTCTTGTTTTTTCTTTCCCAAACATGGCCTCGACATTGCTGTGGATGAAAGAGGAGGCCATGCAACGTTTGGTTTGTACTGGTTCCTCTGCAGGGTTGCGAATGCTAAACGAACAAAGAAACTTTTCTTTTCCGATAAGTATAAACAAGAATGCATAGGCATAACGACGAAATAATCAAGTTTTTCTGGCAAAACCCAAAAGATGGTCTCATGTCTAACGTTTCAACCACTGATGTCTTAACTTGGTGGGAGGCATGAATGCCAGAATATTTTCTCGCCATACAGGAAGAGGGCTCTTAGGAGTGCAGTTGGACTGTCTGCAAAACACGACGTGACCCACCATCTTTTCCATTAGACTGGTAAAGACACCTGCAGCCACTTTCCCAGTGCCCTTTCTCCTCGGAAAGATGGGAGGGGTTGGGATGGTGCTTGGAGTGCGCTACGTATCACATGGCTCCAGGTGAAAATAAATAAAACATCGTAACATGGCTATCTGCATTGAGGAATACAATTAAAGGGACATGCACCATGTTTGGCAGGGCCAACATTTCAGTCCAGATCAGAAGGCTAAGCAAAATCTAATTTAGGTGTTTCATAATGCTTGTCACACAGTTTCCGGTGTCACCGGGCAACAAGTTGGCTGCCAATGGGTCAGTTGGACACATTTTTTTGCTTATTTTTGAAAAATGCCTGATGGTTTTTTAATAAATGTTCGTGGCCTTTATGCCAAGGGAAAATGGCCTGTATCATACCAAAGGGATGCTTCAAGGTGTTTGCCTTTTGCCTGCTCCACATTAATCAGAACTTTAATGGGAATAAGGAAATGGTAATTAGCTGAGGGCCGTTTGAGATGAGAAAGTTCACGTAGCTCGTTTTATTCTCTGTGCAGAGTTCCGTGCTTTGAGCTGCTGCGCGAGTGGCTCCGATCGCTCAAAGTACCTGCTGATCAAGGAGGCGACAGATAATTGCCATGACCTGCACACATTGCTCACTGAAACGGCACGACCTTGTGCAGCTGGGGTTAAGGTATCACCAAATCGAAATGTTAATCAGCTTCATTATATACCAGCTCTAAGTGTGTCGCACATGTTCACGTATCACTCTATACTATGAATAATCTTCACTTAATTTATAGCATATTTGCATAATGGATAAATAACATTATTGTTTCTACTAATTGTAATAAATATTTGTTTGTTTTTTTCACGAATCACTTTTTAAAATGAAATAATTTTTAACATTGGTGATAGTATTTTTTGTTTTTTTCTATAATTTTTTATCATCACCCTTTATTTATCCTCTCAGTTTAATTGCACTCTTTCATCATTGGTAGATTGCCCGATTTTGGCTCATTATTGCCACTTACTCATAGCAGAATCGTAAAGCCCCCTCTCTCCTTTTTCATGGTTTTCAGCTATGACAAACTATACTGATGGAAGAGGCAGCGCAGATCTTAGAAATCGAAACTTCATGCCCACTGCTGCGGCAGGTAAATGCTGGGGGAGAGGTGGGGCAGACATTCTAAAATGTCGGTTGTTGAATTCATGACAAACAAACATAAATTTAATTAATATTGAAGTTTGCAACACTCTATGGTAGCAGCCATGTTTCTTGAGAGCCTTGGCATGTGTTTATGCACCTCCCCAGAATCCGGAGGATGGGTCAGCCGTCTGAAGCGTCTGGATCATGATTGGCGACCACCACAGCTGCCACCTGTTATCAAGAACATGCCTTCCAGAAATACTCAACATGGAACAGTCTTTGTTTCACGCGCTTTGTCCGATTTTTTGGGTGGTGCCCACTGTGGACTTGGACGCTCAGGGACGTGCCCGTGGCAAGGTACCCCATACACACTGGCAAAGCATCTTGACCTCATTAAAAAAGTGCTTTGATTGGATTTCAAAATGCTACCATTAAAAGTTTGTCCAAACCTCAATATTTCTGTGAAATGGAAGTTTTGGACTGCTCGCGTTTCTGTCTACGTATTACATTTAAGTGGCAAGTACTTCCTTTCCTCCACTTACTTCCTCACACGTTTCTCTTCTTTCCTCTCTCCTTATTCTCCAAATGTCTTCCTCTAGATATTTCTAGCATTCTCCCTCCCCCCCTTCCCTTTTTACAACTTTTATTTATATTGAATCCCCTTCCCACCCTACTTGTGCATACGCAATGTAAGTTATTCTCCTTTCTACTCATAATTTAGAGGTATGAGCACCAGAACCATAAAGGTGTTGAAAATATCTAAACAAGTGTTTAGAATACATGTATTTTTGAAATTGCCATCTTTTGCAATATTTTTTTAATGTTCTCTCCTGGTTATTTCATTTATAAGATTAACATAATGTCATGATACTGCAAAAGTTACCCATCCCCAGTGATGGGAAAAGCAAGCAAAAGCATCCTCTTCAAGTGATGGAAAATTATAGTTAATTGATTCAATTTAAGTTATTTCATGGATTTTAAAAGGTTAAGTGTTGCACTCTTGTTTCACTTCAGATACAAATCTCTGTGCTACTTATACCGGTCACACCGCAAATGGTGGTGCAAAACATTTGGCGGCGGAATTTGGATTTGTACGAAAAAGAGGGCAAAATATAGCTATTTTAAATTGTGTATTATTCCAATGAAGATCGATATTAAATCTACTTTAATGCCAGATGTTCATGTAGGCTTTTTAAAGATTACTGGAAGGGACAATACAAATGACCGAGGGTGAAAATAAAAAAAGGTGAAATGAAAATGCAAAATACCAAATGGAAGTGGCCACCTGAATGGAGACACACAAACTCCGGACAGACACCATGTTCTATATATTATGTATATATATATATATATATAGATATATATATATGTATCTGTATATGTATATATGGTATATATATATATGTATCTGTATTTATATGTATATATATATATATATATATATGTATTATGTATATGTATGTATATATATATATATATATTATATATATATATATATATAATATAATATATATAATATATATAGACACATACATACAATACATTACACACCCATACACACAATCATGCATTCCGCACAGAGAGCAACCGTCCGTTCCGTCTGGCCACCCAGACGATTGTTCCTGCTAATGCACACCATTCAACTAGAGGCACGTGATGTTGAATTGCGCGGCAAATCGAAACATGTGGAGTGTGACGCAGCACTCCCCCCGATTGGCAATTGGACACAGTCTGCCCAATGGGATTCGGGGGAGTGCTCGTCACATTCACATGTTTCGATTTGCCCGCCATCACATCACGTGCCTTCTGGTTGAATGGTTTCATTAGCAGGAAACAATCGTCTGGGTGGCAGATGGATGGTTGCTCTGTGTGGATTATGCGGTTTTACGTGTGAGACCATAATCCGTGGCAATGCTCACACATAACAATCAGGAGATGCCGTCTGATGTATAAATGACGAATGTGTCAATCATTGGTTATGATATTTATCGGTATGCCGTCCTGATGAGGGCGAATATGGCAAAATCCAGATGGTGGCTCCGTTTGATGTTTTACTGATGCTGACCATATAAGTTTTTTTTTTTTTCTTTCTGTTTGACAGAGTCACCGGGCCGATGGCCTCTGTGTGGAGGTGACGCTTTGGTGTAGACTGTGTCCAATGGGGATCAGGGGAGTGGCTCGTCCACACTCCACACGTTCGTGTGTAATGTGTGTTGTGTGTGTGTGTGTGTGGTGTTTGTACACACGCAACATGCAACACATGGTCAAAAGTTTAGAACACCCCCATTTTTCCAGTTTTTACTGAAATTTAAGCAGTTCAAGTCGCAGTGATAACCTGAAATGTACCAAGCTATAAAGGGTAAACTGCCAGAGCGGCAATTCGCACGAGAAACCGGTCCGCAGAGGTAACAAATTTTAAATTTGACTGAAAAGGTTTCAATGTTATTGTAACAAATGAAAGCTGAAACATGTACTTCAGGTATATTCAAGATCACTGAGTTGGTTGCTTCTGTGGCTTCATCACTCGTTGCAATTCATTGAAGTCATTCTACTGAAAAGCGCAGTAAAATGGCCTCGATAATGCAAAAACTATTAATTCATTGGTACGAAGTCAACAAATGCTATCCGCTCAGAAGCTACCTGTATGAAGATTATTTCAAAACCAATTGAAAATAATGTGAGTTGTCCTTCTATGCTTAATTACACTCAAATTAGGAGTCAGATGTCACTCCATAACGAAAATTTGAGTTTTTACTTTTCTCTTAACTGGTGGATGAAAAACCAAATAAATCCAGGGTCATTAATAAACTTATACCCACCCAATCATTGTAACAGTATAATATTTTTTTTTAAATGTACAAAAAATAAATTTAAAAGAAAACTTGTCACTCCGTAACTTTTCTGTCAAACAATTGTTAACTCAGCTGAAAAAAGGTGCTGCAGAGTAAGCTGGTCCCAGAATTCATTGCGTGCCAGATTTTACTTCCGTATTGACAAGTTTCAAGTTTACGCGTGGTCATCTTGAGTTGGGTTTTGCAAATCGTTTACATCCACAATCGGTGAGTACAAACTACACCTCTGTTGTCACCTGCGGATACGCGTCGTGTCCCGGCAGTCACCTGCGGATACTGCGGACCTCCACATGGCAAAATATGCTGGTTCATACTTCCTTTTCAATATCATCACCACACTGGATATCACGCTAACCCCATGGATTAGGGTGATTAGAACTTTTTTTTCAGATGGAGCGCCAGTCATTTAAACCAGAAATTATTGTTCCAATCTAACATTCCTTCAAGAATTGTTTAAGATTCAAATTAATCCTGGAATATTCTTTGCCACAATCTCACGGTAAGGCGCGCTGTTGATGGGATAGGAGGTGAGGTAAAGGGCAGAGTTTGGTTGGCAAATGTGGCTGGGATCCTGTATCTGATGCAGAATCCTTCTTCTGCGTAGCAGTGGCACAGTGCAAAATGAAGTTTTATTAAGGCAAGCAGGAAAGAATTCCAGAAGTGCCGTCGGCAATATGGACGAGCGCTGGCAGTTAGTGACATCACACTTCTGAAAAAACACAAACACTCTGTGTGAAACCTGTTGAGGAAATATGTTGTGAGCGTTCCTATGTACTAACAGCTGAACAATTTGAATTGGTGAGTCTTCACCCGAGTGCCATGTATCATCTTTGATGTCAAAAACTGCTTGTCCAGCACCTGCTTGAGCGCCCCAGGTCATGACAGTCAACGCCCAAAGTGCACCCTGGTGACTTTGTGACTGTGCCAGTATGTCACAAAAAAATCTAAGAATTTGTTTGTTGGCCAGGTGGACTCAGATAGTAGATGATGGTTGTTTGGAAAATATCATTTTGCGAAAAGCGGCTTTGATCACCTCTACCCCTCCTATTGCTTCCCCTCACCCTCTGGGCATATACATTCCCAGAGTGGAAGATAAATCTGGATGATTCCCAACCAAGTCGCAGATTCCTTCTTCAGCCATCCCTCGACCATCGCAATCATTTATGTCTTTGCTGAATTTCTTGGGAAACGGAAACCTTTTGGCAGGACAGTCATGTGAAGTTTTGTGATGTGGTCCAATGATTAATTCCAAACTTTGTTTTGTTTCTGGTCATCACATTCGTAAATTGTTCTCAATTTCTTTAGTCTATTCTCTTGACTTTTGTATATGTTTATTGTATATTTTCTCAGTTTCAGATTTTTTAATTTTTATTATTTTCTAATGTGTTTAGATGTTGAAACGTTCAAAGTACAACGCCAGCACAAGTCAGCTGGGTTCAGTCTGAAAGTCTGGCGTAATCTAAAAATGATTTGTTGCTTTGGGCGAAATCTCAAAATTGACTCGTAACTCCGTAACGGGATTTTTCGTCATCTCCGTAACGGGACTATTGTAATTAATTTCAGAGTAATTAGGTCATGTCTGGAATTTTGAAACCCCTGTACTGAAGGTACAACTATTAATGTATCTTCCTAGTATTTCATTACAATTTTATAACTATTGTGGAGAGCAGAGTTTTCCAATAAATGTTGTTATTGTTTTAATAAATGAACAAAAGACAGTGTCCACTCCGTACACAGTTTTTTGAATGTAATTACTTGACAATAAGTCCAACTTACAGAACTTACATTAATATCTCTGTAAAGGCAACTCTTCCATTGCGCAATACGATATATAGAGACAGAGGTTACTAGTGGCTTTATCGCTGTGCTAGAGCAATCAAAGTTCAAAAAATGACTCAAAGTGTCACTCCGTAATGTCGTGAATTGCCCAGAAGGTTTAAAAAAAAAAGTTTTAGGTTAACCAAAAACTGAAAAATAAATGTAAAATTCAGAGTTGTAAAAAGGTCCTTTTCAGGGAACATGTAATGGGTTAGCAACTGCAAGCTGTTCTGCAGCAATGAAGTAAAATTTAGCTGAAAGTGATGCAAACGATTCCTTCAGGGTGTCCCAAACTTTTGTTGATTTAGTTACAAACCCTCTGTCTGTATAAAAGCATGTTGGAATAGACTGGTTGCTACACCCTCCTAGAAGGGCCCCATTATTTGGGCCAACTATTGGCCATGAGGAAAGTAAGTACATTACTATTCATAATGGCGATAAAAGACAATTAACTAAAGAAGACAGACAGACCATTATAACGCCTTAAAAGTGTAGGTCTTTCTTTTGAGAAATTGCAAAGGAGCCAGGTGTCAGTGAGTACAGTTTCCTACACCATCAAAAGGCCTTGGAAACTGGAGGAAACTCTGACAGGAAGAGATCTGGCAGACCAAAGCCACAACACAATCAGAAGGACAAGTTTCTGAGAGTCACAGCTTACGTGATAGGCGGCTCACAGGACAGCAGCTTCAAGCCACAAGCATTAACACTGTCGAAGTAAGAAGTCTCAGTTTCAACTGTAGAAAGAAGACTTCGAGCTGCAGGTTTGACAAGTCAGGCAGTAAAAAGCCATTGCTAAGATGGCAAATAAGAAAAAGAGGCTTGCCTGGGCTATGACGCACCGCCAGTGGACAACTGAAAACTGGAAGAAGGTCTTATGGACCGATGACTCAACTTTGAAGCTTCGGTTCATCACGATGGTTTGTACGCCGTCGAGTTGCGAAAGGATGGTTCCTCAGGTGTGTTAGACACGCAACTGTCAAACATGGAGAGCGAAGCGTGATGATCTGCGGGCTATTTTGCTGTATCCAGAGTCGGCGAATTGCACAGAGTAACTGGCTACCCTGAACCAAAAGGGCTACACAGCATTTTGCTGCGCCATACATACACTCTGGTCTCGCCTGCGTTGGTCAGGGGTTCAATCCTTCAGCAAGATAACGACCCAAAACAATACCTCCAGGCTATGTCAGAACTACCTAAGAAAAAAGAACAAGAACGGTAGGCTTCAATCAGGAATGGCCAGCACAGTCTCCAGACTTAAACCTCATCGAGCTGGTTTGGGATGAACTGGACAAAGGGTGAAAAGCTAAGCAACCTACAAAGTGCAACACATTTGTGCGAACTTCTGGCAACATGTGTTGGGAAGAACTTCTGAACAATATTTGATTCCATTGCAGAAAGAAATGCACGAGAA
>CM068952.1:84239489-84254619 GCA_035128595.1 Eptatretus atami
TGTTCGGCTGTTATATCTGCAAAAGGTGGCTGCTTTGATGAGTCAAAAATTTGGATTAAATTTTGTTCAACAAAACAATTCCACTATTTCTTTTTTCATCTGCAATTGTTTATTACTTATGAAATCTAAATATTTCGTAAGTATATTGATAACTTCCGTCCTCTGTTTGTGTGTGTGTTTGTTACTGATTTCGTAAGTATATTGATGACTTCCGTTTCTGTTTGTTTGTGTGTTTGTTTGTTTGTAGGCACGATATGAATCATATCATTTGTCGATTAAGAGACCAATTTTGGGCCAATTTTATTTTGAATTCTCCTGCTCTGAAAGTTTCCCAAAAGCTTACAAGTTTGTTATTAATGATAAGCGAATTGGTGTTTGGGTTGGCCTGTTTTGGCATTCCATCAACCGATGACTCAAGGTGCTTGATACCAGTTCAAATTCCAATATGCTCCGACCTAATTGTCCGTCAGTCTCTTTTTGTCTTCCTAATTCCACATTAAAGCAACATTGATGTTTGCTAATGTCTTTGTCTGCAGCAGTTGTGTAAAAGCTCCATCATGAGCTTGAAATCAATGTGAAAATAAATAAATAAATAATGAAAAGTCAACCAAAGTTTTTGCTCACATTGGCCTGTTTAACACGTTCTGCATTGTAAACCTGGCCTGATTTGAACGTCTTTAACTTGACTTTTTATTGCACCCCCTTTGGTGGATTCTGCTGTTTTTCGTGCATTGAAAATGTTGTAGATGCGTTAAGAAACTGATTGCATTAGATGGGCATAACGAAAATGATGCATGTCTGTGAATCTGTATCGCAGAGAGGAAAAAACGTTCAGATTGTCTTATCACGTTTATCACCAGAAATTTTGGGCGAATTTAAATAAAATTTCTCCATCTCATATTTTTGTGTTAACCCAGCTCCTGTTGGTGAAAGTGATGATGATAAATAGCAAGTGGTGGTGAATGATTTATCATTTCATGTTGTGTACGTCATGTTCCAGGTAATGTCTCGTTGGGAAAGAGTAATGAGCAAGGTGCGTGCAGCCCCAATGAACCGAGGGGATGCCAAGGAAAGTCGCCGAGCTTTTCCCTTTGAGGCGATATTTCGCGAATGCAACCACAGCACTCTTCCACGGCCGCTCATATGAGAGGAATGGACATCGCTGAAGGATGCTTCGACACCTTCGTAAGGAATATTCACACAGTTGGAGGTGCGGAATGTCAGCATTACAGGATAATTTGGAAGAGGTATAATTAAGGATGTGTATGAAGGATGCATGTGTTAAGCTCAAAGTTGGGCATGGGTACTTGTGATGCTGTACTTTGTGGGAGATGTTCAGAGCTTAAGGCTCACTTTTCCCAGTCCAGTGGAAGTTTGACTTCCTATGTATGTCTCCTGCTCTTTCCCTTCCCAAATCCTTCAGAGATTGATCCCCACCGTATCACCTCATGGTGTCTGCCATACGCACTGCTAAGCTTTTCTACACTAGGCTGACCACAACCCTTTTCTGCCTGCCACTTCTTTATGCATCTTGTTGTGCATATGTCCTTCAGTCTGTTGACCTGCTGTCTTTTCTGGCCTTGTATCAACTTTATTGAGCCTCGACTTTTGTCGAAAAAAAAATTATATATTTGAATAATTTATGGAAAAAAGAAAGAATTTTTACCAAACATCCAATATATAAAGCGGCAAAATTCGTGTTTGCTTTGTTTGTTTATATGCCACTGACCTCATAAAGTATTCACCACCCTTGACTTTGTACAGTTTGCCGTGGTTGCAGCCTGAATTTAAAATGGATTTAAATTTTAAATTTTTTGCGTCACCAATCTACACAAAATACCCAAAATGATAAAGTGAAATACATGTTTTACGAAAATTTTCAGATAAAAAGTTAAAATGAAAAGCTGAAATGTCTTGCGTAAGTATTAACCCCCTGAGTCATTTTGTAGAAGCGCCTATTGGCAGAGATTTACAGCTTGTGTCTTCTTGGATATGTCGGATCAGCTTTGCACATCTGGATTTGGGGATTTTTCTCCAATTCTTCCTTGGCAGATTTGCCCATCTCTGTCAAGTTGGATGGGGAGTGTCGGTTAAACAAGCAATCTTCAGTTTTCCACAGATTATCAATGGGATTCAAGTTCTGGGCTTTTGGCTGGCGTCACTCAGACTTTTCATGTTCTTGTTATGAAGCCATTACAGCTTTGGTTGTGTGCTTGGCGGTCATTGTCCTGATGGAACGAAATCTTCGCCACAGTCCTAAGTCTCTTGCACTCTGAAACAGGTTAATCCTCAAGGATTTGCCTGTATTTTGCTCCACTTCATTGTTCTCTCTATCCTTAACAAGTCTCCAGTCCCTGCCGCTGAAAAAGCCATCCCCATGGAATGATGCGCCAACACCATGCTTCAATGGTAAGGATGGTGTGTTTAGATAGGTTGATGAGCCTGTTTCGGTTTCCACAGACCGTAGCGCTTTGGCTTTCAGGCTAAAAGAGTTCACTTTTCTTCTCAAACAGACCACAAGAGAATTCTTTTTGCGTCATGCTGTCATCTTTCAGTCCTTTTTTCTACAAGATGGGCTTCCATCTTGGCCACTCTCCCATAATGCCGAGATTTGTGGGTGTATGCAGAGATTGTTTCCTTTCTGGCCAAGTTATACCATCTCAGCCAAGGAACTCTTTAGTTCTGTCAGAGCGGTCATTCAGTTCTTGCGTCACCTCCCTGACGAAGGTCCTTGTTGCTCAGTTTGGTCGGACAGCTATCTCTAAGAATAGTCTGGTAGCTCTATATTCATTTCATTTCTAATGATTGGACTCCACTGTGCTCTTGGGAACTTTCAACACTCTAGAAATTGTTTTATGCCTTCCCTGAACTATGGCCTCTTCACAATCTATCTTGGAGTTCTATGGACTTCCCTTTGGACTTTCATGGACACATGAATTGACACACAATTTATATTGAGGACACAGCCCCCTTCATGGATTGCGCTCTGACATACACTGTCATGCCCTCTGGCAGGAATTCTTGGTCTTTGTGGGTGCCACACAAAACTGATCAAATCTGATGTCTGAAGTATACTCTGTGTACTGAAGTGCTGTGAGAGGTGGTGATTCAATCTCTGACCCTTGATTTCCGCATTCGATGCAGTCATCTTTGTGGAGGCTTCTGGATATGCTTTTTGGAGGCGTTCGGGTGCTGAATGAGGAGTCGGAGCCAGCTGGATTACAGGTTTCCGCCGGTCAAAACTAAGATCCGAGGCTTTCATGACATTCCTTTGAATTGCTGCTATCTTGCCTGACCTCTTTGTGGCGAGGATGTTGAGGTTACGGAGAGATTCGCTTACCTTGCAGTGATATTATGTCTCTGCTGGCTGTGAGCCAGAGGTCACTAGACGGTCTTGGGTTGGGCCTGGGGAGTCATGATTCACTGATCATGGGATGTGGTGCTGTTTAGGTTACCTGTGCGGGAGGAGCAAGTCCCAGGTCCTTTGGTGCATCCAGTCTTTGCTCTACGTATGTGAGACTAGTGTGTAGAAGACTTAATTTCCTTTGGTACCAGTCTCTTCAGAGAATCCCTCGGCCTATCAACATGGTCAGACTTTGTGTCCAATGAAGCGGTTGCTGAAGACTCCAAAGAGATTGTTACCTGCATAGTCCATGAGCGTCAGCTGCAGACTGTGTAGACATGTGGCTCATTTTCCATGATGCTGATACTGCTTCACCAGATTGTCTCAGCGAGGGAGCTTCATGAGTGGAGAGGCCAATGGGCGATCATGTGCCTCAATGGTTGCAGCAGGTTGATCAGCATCCTCAAGGAGATGGAGATAGGCAGGCTCTGCCTGGGGAGGCTAGGCGGTGGCCCCGGAGCTACTGGCGGAAATCGACGCAGCAACGTGCTGCTCCGGCAACATGCTCCCAGACCGACCTGATGCCCACTGGCAACTGTGGGACCTTTATTAGAAAGGTGTGTTTTCTTTCTAAGTAATGTTCAAATCAATTAAATTGGTCACAGGTAGATTCCATTAAAGTTGTAGAGACATCTCAAGGATGATCAAAGAAATTGAGAAATGCCTTGAGCCTCAATTTGGACTGTCATAGCAAAGGGTTTGAATACTTATTGACTCGACGTTTCATCTTTTCATTTTCAATTAATTTGTAAAAATATTTTTAAACATGGTTTTCACTTTGTTTTATTATGGGGGTATTTTGTGTAGATCGGTGACAAAAAAATTTTAATTTAACCCATTATTAATTCAGTCCTAACAACAAAAATGTGACCAAAGGTCGAGGAGTGTTGAATACTTTATGAAGCACTATGCTTCAAAAAAAAAAAAAAACTACTTGAAATCCAGCCAAATTTTGCATGTTCCTTGGGTACCGTTCGGTATGGTTTTCTGTTGGGAGTCGCATATTTGGCGGAGGGGGGTTCAAGTGGAGGGGCAGAAAGACACCCGCAATTATCTCTATGTAAATGTGTATTGTATAGCACCACCTGTGGTATCTGGTATTTCAAATCACCATCTTACATAAACAAAAAGTTTAAACATCTTGATAAATAACATTATGGTCATGTTTAAAATCTGATGAAAATAATTCAAAATTTTAAAAATGTTTCATTTCGCTCATTTTCACTGGAGGTTCAAACAATAGCATCCCAAACTCTGGAGCTTCGCAGCAAACTGGAGTGATTTCTGCTATGTCATATGTAAGGCACAAGGATGGTCGATGAAGGTGATATTACTTGACTTCCCAAGCAGATTGGCAGACGACCTCAAGGCAAATGATGGAATGAATAGAGCAGATGTTTGTGAAGACGACACATTGTCTTTTGATTGAATCTGTCAGAAAGTGATGGGGACGTCTTGCTAGCTTCAAATGAGCAGAGATCTGTGAACAGAGCTCCTCTTAATCAGTGTTGGACAGGCCAAACCTACCTTCTTTTTTTTGGCCACTGAAGCCGCCAGATCATTCATTTCTTTGGCACTCCACGAATGATAAAGGTTTTATCTATGGCGAGTTAATTCAAGTCGTGGAAAGGGAAGAATGGTTAGGAACATGACTTCAACATTTTAAGTCTTGTGGGCAAATGCAAGGGTTATCTTACTCGCTAAAGTAACCTGGCTGAAAGTTCAGTGCAAATATGTATTTAAATATTTCCTGGATGACAAATTGGGGAATGTGTTGCCTTGTTGTTTTGTATGAATATTATCAATGTTGGGCATTGCAAAATGCGCTGGACTTGCATTCAAAATGTGCTTCACAGTCGAAAGCATGCCCAAACATGCCTGACCACTGGTTGCTGCTTGTCTTGCACGTTGATACGCAATCTGGACCTGTGTCTGCTTTGTAGTCTCAGTCTACCCTGGAGGCTGCTTATCTTGCATGTTCATCTCAAGCCGAGCCCTGTGTCTGCTCTTATTCTCAGCTGTGACCTGTACACTCGCATTCTCTTCATCTGATTGTTTCTGCCATTGGGGTCTTTTTGGTGCATTTGGCATTATTTTATACGCACAGTAAGGGAGTGAAAATTTTCTTAACAGAAGTGTTCCCATTGGGAGTTCCAAAGTGCTCGGCGGGCATCATTACGTTGCGATCTGTGACGCAGTGGATTAAAAATTTAAAATAACAGACGGATTGTCCTAGATGGGGCGGATTAGAGGTAGGGGGAGAAAATGTACCAAGAAATTATAGGTAGGGGAAAATGTATTTACTTGTACATTTCTTCACCTGTCTCAAATCCGCCCCATCTCAGACAATCCGTCTGTTACTTTTCCTTATTAGCTTGCAATGTAATGTGACCATCAATACTAGATCTTCAGTTCTTCACCAATACATATTACTCGATCGCGGCAGTGGTAAGCAACTACTCGCTCGAGGCCTGAATACGAAGATGTTAAAATCGCCTGTTTAAAGCAATCTTTTTAATAACAGGCGCACGTGTTAATTACTTGTTGTGATTAAATTGTGTTGTCGACAACATTCACTACAACCTCAAACATACGATCTTCACAACATCTTATTACCCATCGCTTCTGGGAAATATAATGCAGGCAGTGGTATAAGACACAAGAACTCGATCGAGTATAAGCACAATAATTTTCTGATTTTTTATTTTTCAACTCTTGTTTTTTTCTTTCCCAAACATGGCCTCGACATTGCTGTGGATGAAAGAGGAGGCATGCAACGTTTGGTTTGTACTGTTCTCTGCAGGGTGCGAATGCTAAACGAACAAAGAAACTTTTCTTTTCCGATAAGTAATAAACAAGAATGCATAGGCATAACGACGAAATAATCAAGTTTTCTGGGCAAACCAAAGATGGTCTCATGTCTAAACGTTTCAACGCACTGAATGTCTTAACTTGGTGGGAGGCATGACATGCCAGAATATTTTCTCGCCCATCAGGAAGAGGCTCTTAGGAGTGAGTTTGACTGTCTGCAAACACGACGTGACCCACCATCTTTCATTGACCTGGTAAAGACACCTGCAGCCACTCCCCATGGCCTTCTCCTCGGAAAGATGGGAGGGGTTGGGATGGTGCTTGGAGTGCGCTACGTATCACATGGCTCTCAGGTGGAAAATAAATAAAAATCGTAACATGGCTACTGCATTGAGGAATACAATAAAGGGACTGCACCATGTTGGCAGGGCCAAATTTTCAGTCCAGATCAGCAAGGCTAAGCAAAATCTATTTAGGTGTTTCATAAGCTTGTCACACAGTTTCCGGTGTCACCGGGGCAACAAGTTGGGCTGCCAATGGGTTCAGTTGGACACATTTTTTTTGCTATTTTTGAAAAAAATGCCTGATGGTTTTTTAATAAATTGTTCATGGCCTTTATGCCAAGGGAAAATGGCCTGTATCATCCAAAGGGATGTTCAAGGTGTTTGCCTTTTGCCTGCTCCACATTAATCAGAACTTTAATGGAATAGAAATGGTACATTAGCTGAGGCCGTTTGAGAATGAGAAAGTTCACTAGCTCGTTTTATTCTCTGTGCAGGAGTTCCGTGTTTGAGCTGCTGCGGAGTGGGCTCGATCGCTTCAAAGTACCTGCTGATCAAGGAGGCGAAGATAATTGCCATGACTGCACACATTTGCTGCACTGAAACGGACAACGAACCTTGTGCAGGCTGGGGTTCAAGGTATCACCAAATCGAAATGTTAATCAGCTCTTAATATATCCACTCTAAGTGTGTCGCAACATGTTCACGTATCACTCTATACTATGAATAATCTTCACTTAATTATAGCATCATTTTGCAATAATGGATAAATAAACATTTTGTTTCTACTAATTGTAATAAATATTTGTTTGTTTTTTCACGAATCACTTTTTAAATGAAATAATTTTTAAACATTGGTGATAGTATTTTGTTGTTTTCTTTCTAAATTTTATCATCACCCTTATTTATCCTCTCAGTTTAATTGCACTCTTTTCATCATGGTAGATTGCCCATTTTGGCTCATTAATTGCCACTTACTCATAGCAGAATCGTAAAGCCCCCTCCTCCTTTTTTCAATGGTTTTCAGTATGACAACAATACTGATGGAAGAGGCAGCGCAGATCTTAGAAATCGAAACTTTCATGCCCACTGCTGCTGGCAGGTAATGCTGGGGAGAGGTGGGGCAGACATTCTTAAAATGTCGTGTTTTGAATTCATGACAAACAAAACATAAATTTAATTAATATTGAAGTTGCAACACTCTATGGTAGCAGCCATGTTTCTGAGAGCCTTGGCATGTGTTTATGACCTCCCAGAATCCGGAGGATGGTGTCAGCCGTCTGAAGCGCTGGATCATGATTGGCGACCACCACCAGCTGCCAGCCTGTTATCAAGAACATGGCCTTCCAGAAATACTCAAACATGGAAACAGTCTTTGTTCACGCGCTTTGTCCGATTTTAATTGGGGTGCCCACTGTGGACCTTGGACGCTCAGGGACGTGCCCGTGGCAAGGTACCCCATACACACTTGGCAAAGCATCTTGACGCTCATTTAAAAAAGTGCTTTGAAATTGGATTTCAAAATGCTACCATTAAAGTTGTCCAAACCTCAATATTTCTGTGAAATGGAAGTTTTGGACTGCTCGGTTTCTGTCTACGTATTACATTTAAGTGCAAGACTTCTTTCCTCCACTTACTTCCTCACACCGTTTCTCTTCTTTCCTCTCTCCTTATTCTCCAAACTGTCTTCCTTCTAGATTTTCTAGCATTCTCCTCCCCCCTCCCTTTTTACACTTTTATTTATATTGAATCCCTCCTTCCCACCCTACTTGTGCATACGCAATGTAAGTATTCTCCTTTCTACTCATAATTTAGAGGTAGAGCACCAGAAACCATAAAGGTGTTGAAATATCTAAACAAGTGTTTACGAATACATGTATTTTTGAAATTGCCATCTTTTGCAATATTTATTTTGATGTTCTCTCCTGGTTATTTCATTATTAAGATTAACATAATGTCATGATACTGCAAAAGTTACCCATCCCGCAGTGATGGGAAAAAGCAAGCAAAGCATCCTCTTCATGATGGAAAAATTATAGTAATTGATCAATTTAAGTTATTTCATGGGATTTTAAAAGGTTAATTGTGTTGCACTCTTGTTTCACTCAGATACAAATCTCTGCTGCTTACTTATACCGGTACACCGCAAAAATGGTGGTGCAACATTTGCGGCGGAATTTGGATTGTACGAAAAAGAGGGCAAAATATAGCTATTTTAAATTGGTGTATTATTCCAATGAGATCGATATAAACTACTTTAATGCCAGATGTTCATGTAGCTTTTTAAAGATTACTGGAAGGGACAATAAAATGCACCGAGGTGAAAATAAAAAAAGGTGAAATGAAAATGCAAAATACCAAATGGAATGTGGCCCCTGAAATGGAGACACACAAACTCACGGACAGACACCATGGTTCTATATATTATGTATATATATTATATTATATATATGATATATATATATGTATCTGTATATGTAATATGTTATATATATATATGTATCTGTATATTATATGTATATATATATATATATATATATGTATTATGTATATGTATGTATATATATATATATATATATATTATATATATATATATATATATAATATATATAATATATATAAGACACATACATACAATACATTACACACCCATACACACAACATGCATTTCCCGCACAGAGAGCAACCGTCCGTTCCTCGGCCACCCAGACGATTCGGTTCCTGCTAATGCACACCATTCAACTAGAGGCACGTGATGTTGATTAGCGCGGCAAATCGAAACTGTGGAGTGTGACGCAGCACTCCCCCCGATTGGCAATTGGGACACAGTCTGCACCAATGGGATCGGGGGAGTGCTCGTTCACAATTCCACATGTTTCGATTGCCGCGCAATCACATCACGTGCCTTCTGGTTGAATGGTTTGCATTTTAGCAGGAACATCGTCTGGGTGGCAGATGGATGGTTGCTCTGTTGTGGATTATTGCGGTTTTACGTGTGAGACCATAATCCGTGCAATGCTCACCATAACAATCAGGAGATGCCGTCTGATGTATAAATGACGAATGTGTCATCATTGTTATGATATTTATCGGTATTGCCGTCCTGATGAGGCGATATGCCAAAATCCAGATGGTGGCTCCGTTTGATGTTTTACTGATGCTGACCATATAGTTTTTTTTTTTTTTTTCTGTTCTGTTTGACAGAGTCACCGGGCCGAGCCTCTGTTGGGAGGTGACGTTTGGTGTAGGACTGTGTCAATGGGGATCAGGGGAGTGGCTCGTCCACACTCCAACACAGTTCGTAGTGTAATGTGTGTGTGTGTGTGTGTGTGTGTGTTTGTACACACGCAACATGCACACATGGTCAAAAGTTTAGAACACCCCATTTTTCCAGTTTTTAACTGAAATTTAAGCAGTTCAAGTCGCAGTGATAACCTGAAATGGTACCAAGCTTAAAGGGTAAACTGCCAGGGGCAATTGCACGAGAAACCGGTCCGCATGAGGTACAAATTTTAAATTTGACTGAAAAGGTTCATGTTATGTAACAAATGAAAGCTGGGAAAACATGTACTTTCAGGTATATCAAGATTCACTGAGTTAGGTTGCTTCTGTTGGCTTACATCACTCGTTGCAATTCATGAAGTCTTTACTGAAAAGCGCAGTAAAATTGGCCCGATAATGCAAAGAACTATTAATTCATTGGTACGAAGTCAACAAATGCTATCCGCTCAGAAGCTACCTGTATGAAGATTATTTCAAAACCAGATGAAAATAATGTGAGTTGTCCTTCTATGCTTAATTACACTCAAATTAGGAGTCAGATGTCACTCCATAAACGAAAATTTGAGTTTGTTTACTTTTCTCTTAACTGGTGGATGAAAAACCAAATAAATCCAGGGTCATTAATAAACTTATACCGCACCCAATCATTGTAACAGTATAAATTTTTTTTTAAATTACAAAAAATAAATAAAAGAAATTGTCACTCCGTAACTCTTTCTGTCAAACAATTGTTAACTCAGCTGAAAAAGGTGCCTGGCAGAGTAAGCTGGTCCCAGAATTCATTGCGTGCCAGAATTTTACTTCCGTATGACAAGTTCAATTTACGCGTGGTCATCTTGAGTTGGGTTTTGAAATCGGTTACATCCACAATCGGTGAGTACAAAACTACACCTCTGTTGTCACCTGCGGATACGCGTCGTGTCACCGCAGTCACCTGCGGATACTGCGGACCTCCAGCATGGCAAATATGCTGGTTCATACTTCCTTTCCAATATCATGCACCACACTGATATCACGCTACCCCAGATTTAGGGTGATTAGAACTTTTTTTTCAGTGGAGCAGCCAGTCATTTAAACCAGAAATTATTTGTTCCAATCTAACATTCTTCAGAATTGTTTAAGATTCAATTAATCTCTGGAATATTCTTTGCACATCTCACGGTAAGGCGCGCTGTTGATGGGATAGGAGGTGAGGTAAAGGGCAGAGTTTGGTTGGCAAATGTGGCTTTGGGAATCCTGTATCTGATGCAGAATCCTTCTTCTGCGTAGCAGTGGCACAGTGCAAAAAGTCAGAAGTTTTATTAAGGCAAGCAGGAGAAACATTCCAGAAGTGCCGTTCGCAATATGGGACGAGCGCTGGCAGTTAGTGACATCCACTTCTGAAAACAACGCAAACACTCTGTGTGAAACCTGGTGAGGAAATATGTTGTGAGCGCTTCTATGTACTCAACAGCTTGAACAATTTGAATTGGTGAGTCTTCACCCGAGTGTCCATGTATCATCTTTTGATGTCAAAACTGCTTGTCCAGCACCTGCTGAGCGCCCCAGGTCATGACAGTCAACCCCAAGTGCACCCTGGTGACTTTGTGACTGTGCCAGTATGTCACAAAAAATCTAAGAATTTGTTTGGTGGCCAGGTGGACTCAGATAGTAGATGATGGTTGTTGGAAAATATCATTTTGCGAAAAGCGGCTTCGACCCTCTACTCCGGATGCCTCACTACTTGGGCATATCACAATTCCCAGAGTGGAAGATAAATCTAGGATGATTCCAACCAAGTTCGCAGATTCCTTCTTCAGCCATCCCTCGACCATCGCATCATTTATGTCTTTTGCTGAATGTTCTTTGGGAAACGGGAAACCTTTTTGGCAGGACAGTTCATGTGAAGTTTTGTTGATGTGGTCCAATGATTAATTCCAAACTTTGTTTTGTTTCTGGTCATCACATTCGTAAATTGTTCTCAATTTCTTTAGTTATTTCTTGACTTTTGTATATGTTTATTGTAATATTTTCTCAGTTTCAGATTTTTTAATTTTTATTATTTTCTAATGTGTTTAGATGTTGAAACGTTCAAAGTAGCAACGCCAGCACAAGTCAGCTGGGTTCAGTCTGAAAGTCTGGCGTAATCTAAAAATGATTTGTTTGCTTTGGCGCGAAATTCTCAAAATTGACTCGTACTCCGTAACGGGATTTTCGTCACCTCCGTAACGGGACTATTGTAATTATTTCAGAGTAATTAGGTCATGTCTGGAATTTTGGAAACCCCTGTACTGAAGGTTACAACTATTAATGTATCTTCCTAGTATTCATTACAATTTTATAACTATTGTGAGAAGCAGAGTTTTCAATAAATTTGTTATTGTTTAATAAATGAACAAAAGACAGTGTCACTCCGTACACAGTTTTTTGGAATGTAATTACTTGACAATAGTCCAACTTTACGAACTTACATTAATATCTCTGTAAAGGCAACTTTCCATATGCCAATACGATATATAGAGACGAGGTTACTAGTGGCTTTATCGCTTGTGCTAGAGCAATCAAAGTTCATAAAAATGACTCAAAGTGTCACTCCGTAATGTCGTGAAATTGCCCAGAGGTTTAAAAACAAAAGTTTAGGTTACCAAAAACTGAAAAAATAAATGTAAAATTTCAGAGTTAGTAAAAAGGTCTTTTTCAGGAACCATGTAATGGGTTAGCAACTGCAAAGCTGTTCTGCAGCAATGAAGTAAATTTAGCCTGGAAAGTGATGCAAACGATTCCTTCAGGTGTCCCAACTTTTGTTAATTTAGTTACAACCACTCTGTCTGTATAAAAGCATGTTGCGAATAGACTGTGTTGCTACAACCCTCCTGAGCATAGGGCCCATTATTTTGGGGCCAATTGGCCATAGGGGAAAGTAGTACATTACTATCATAATGGCGATAAAAGACAATTAACTAAAGAAGACAGACAGACCATTATAACCCTTAAAAGTGTTAGGTCCTTTCTTTTGAGAAATTGCAAAGGAGCCAGGTGTCAGTGAGTACAGTTTCCTAACACCATCAAAAGGCCTTGGAAACTGGAGGAAACTCTGACAGGAAGAGATCTGGCAGACCCAAAGCCACAAACAATCAGAAGGACAAGTTTCTGAAGTCAACAAGCTTACGTGATAGGCGGCTCACAGGACAGCAGCTTCAAGCCACAGTTATACACTGTCGAAGTAAGAAGTTCTCAGTTTCAACTGTAGAAGAAGACTTTCGAGCTGCAGGTTTGACAAGTCATGGCAGTAAAAAGCCATTGCTAAGATGGCAAAATAAGAAAAAGAGGCTTGCCTGGGCTATTGACGCACACGCCAGTGGACAACTGAAAACTGGAAGAAGGTCTTATGGACCGATGACTCAAACTTTGAAAGCTTTCGGTTCATCACGATGGTTTTGTACGCCGTCGAGTTGGCGAAAGGATGGTTCCTCAGGTGTTTTAGACACCAACTGTCAAACAATGGAGGATGCGAAGCGTGATTGATCTGCGGGCTATTTTGCTGATCCATGAGTCGGCGAATTGCACAGAGTAACTGGCTACCCTGAACCAAAAGGGCTACCACAGCATTTTGTGCCGCCATACATACACTCTGGTCTTCGCCTCGTTGGTCAGGGGTTCAATCCTTCAGCAAGATAACGACCCAAAACAATACCTCCAGGCTATGTTCAGAACTACTAAGAAAAAAGAAACAAGAACGGTAAGGCTTCCAATCAGGAATGGCCAGCACAGTCTCCATAAGACTTAAACCTCATCGAGCTGGTTTGGGATGAACTGACGAAGGGTGAAAAGCTAAGCAACCTAACAAGTGCAACACATTTGTGCGAACTTCTGCAACAGTGTTGGGAAGAACTTTCTGAACAATATTTGATTCCCATTGGCAGAAAGAATGCACGAGAATGTTCGGCTGTTATATCTGCAAAAGGTGCTGCTTTGATGAGTCAAAAATTTGATTAAATTTTGTTCAAACAAAACAATTCACTATTTCTTTTTTTCATCTGGCAATTGTTTATTACTTAATGAAATCTAAATAGTTTCGTAAGTATATTTTATAATCCGTCCTCTGTTTGTGTGTGTGTTGTTACTGATTTCGTAAGTATATTGATGACTTCCGTTTCCTGTTTGTTTTGTGTGTTTTTGTTTGTTTGTAGGCACGATAACTCGAGAACGGAGAAAGCTACAATGTCAAATTACACCCACGTTGCTTCAGGAGGGTGATGGCTAGTGCTGATTAGATTTTTGCGTCAAAATCGGATCAAAGGTCAAGGTCACAGTGAGGTCTCAATAATTCGATTTTGATGGTTTGTACATATAACTCGAGAACGGAAGAAGCTACCAATGTCAAAATTACCACCAAGTGATTAGGAGGGTGATGGCTAGTGCTGATTAGATTTGTCAAAATCGGTCAAAAGGTCAAGGTACAGATGAGGGTAAATACAAAATATGATAACTCAGAACGGAAGAAGCTACCAATGTCAAATTACACACCACGTGTTCAGAGGGTGGTGGCTCGCGCTTAGATAGTTTTTGGTCAAAATCGGTCAAAAGGTCAAGGTCACATGAGGTCAAACATCCAAAAGCATTCAATTTTTGATGGTTTGGTACAGAATCATCGTATAAACTTCTGGTTTGCGTCGCACCTTTCATGAGAAGTTTATTAAGTCGATGGTCAGTTGACGATTTCGTAAGTACCAGTCTAGACGCTGGTTTGTTTGTGTGTGGTGTTTGTTTGTGTGTGTGTTGTTTGGTAGGCACCGATAAACTCGAGAACGGAAAGAAGCTACCAATGTCAAATACACCAAATCAGGGGTGAATGGCTAGTCTGATTAGATTTGGTCAAAATCGGTCAAGGTCAAGTCATACAGTTAGGAGGTCAAACATACAAAATATGATAATCGAGAACGGAGAAGTACCGAATGTCAAATACACCACGTGACTCAGGAGGGTATGGCTAGCGCTGATAGATTTTGTCAAAATCGGTCAAAGGTCAAGGTCACAGTGAGGTCTATCGTAATTCATGTGGAGGAAATGGAGTATTTTGCTACTATTGACTTACGAATTTACTTCGATTTTAATTCTCTTCGGTTTGCGATCGCTAGGACGCTTAAACTCGTTTGTCAAAATTCCTGTAATCGGATGATATTTGGAGACGTTTTAAGATGTATAAATATTTCACTTCGCCGCGTCACGGGCTGTCACGTGGGTGCAGGCGCTCGCAGCAGAGCCGTCGTTGATACACGTAAATGTTTCCGTTGTGCGCATAGACGGTGTTTTCGATAAAGAGTTTAAAAAGTCATTTTTATTAAGGTTATCGTCGCATGTCAACCGCTAGCCG
>CM068952.1:84254644-84272627 GCA_035128595.1 Eptatretus atami
TCGGATTATGTAAAGATTGTTGGTGGATGGCCGAATATTACGGTTTTGTGACTTTGATAAAATAATCTATATATTAATACTGAAGGACAAATTTTGTGCTCCTCCTCGCGGTCGCGTCACATTTTTCTCGGTACTGTGACCTGGACTGAAATAAACTTCGTACCTGTAAGAGTGCATACAATATACAACCAAGAGTGAATTTGGATTTGAAAAGTGACGCAACACGGCCGCTCTATGGCCTCCCACTTTCTAATGTATCAAACAACTTCTTTTGATGAGTTCTTATTTGGTTTTTTTCAGGTGTGTTTGGGATGGTTTCATTGAATTTTTCCAAGTGAGTGTCTCAGTTTTAAAAGGCGCTAGCTGATGAAAGGGAAGTAAGGATGCTCCAAGAACAAGATATTCAACCAAGAAAGCACTAAGTGTTTTTCATATTAAACTTTAAACCTAACCATTCACTGCACCGCTATATTTACCAGTTGCCAACGACAATGATTGCTGGCCCGCTCGGCGTGCACCCATAAAAGAAAGCCTTTCCGTAATTTTCTCCATATAACTAATTCCTTCAGTCTAACTAGCCTGAGGAAAATAGGCACTTAAATCTTTATCAGCAAATTTCCCGGGTTACCGGGTTAACTTCAAGCTAGTTGCTTATAAGTTAAGGTTATAACTCAAAAATAGATATGCTTTTGTAAGTATTTCCAGTACATAATTTATTGTGGTTTTGTGTGTGTGTGCGTGCGGCGGTGTATGCGTGCATTGTTATGGTGCGGGCTTCCTTCGCCTGGGCTTACAGTGCACGTTGTCTTTTATGTTAATTATAACAAAACTATGTGGATGAGTTGTGTCGGTGACAAGAACGAATGCCAATTAGAGTTTGGTTGCAGGTCCAGATGCTGATCCTACCTATCAGGTGGATACAAAACGTAAACTGTTAGCCTGGCAGAGGTTGTTGCGCTCTAACCGAAGTGCCATTTTAGTTATACTGTGTTTTCCTCTCTCTCTCTCTCTTTTGTTTCTTCCTTTGTGTATTTTCTGTCCACCTGCTGCTCATTGTCATTTTTTTTTGTTGCCTTTTTTTGCCACTTTGCTGCCTTGCTTTTTCCACGAGCCTTGATCTTGGAATATAATTTTTTTTTAATTTAAAATAAATTACTCACAGTTTTTGTTTTCTGTAGCACCAATGATTGCATGGCCTCTCCAACCAACTGCAGGTACGGAAGAGTAAAACTACATCTTGGCTTGTCGGCTGCAAAGCTGCTGAGGGAAGTTGGGAGACTCCAGGAGAGCCCGGGGTGCCTGCAGATGTGGCTTACACCTGTGAAACAGCCGGTAACTTTCTTCCCTCTATCCAGGTTACTGAGCATCCTAACCTGCCTGATTTCTGGCAGTTATTTGAATTCATTTATTATTGTCGCTTTCAGACTGGTCTTGTCAACCAGACTGTCTGAGCCGGATGGTACAAAGTAGACCTCACGATGCCAAACATTGTTAGATTTACTGCGTTCTATTACTACCAGACTTTTCAAACTCTTGCAGGATCCAACAGCCAGGCTTGAAAACTTGACTAA
Source organism: Eptatretus atami (assembly GCA_035128595.1). Classification (NCBI taxonomy): domain Eukaryota; kingdom Metazoa; phylum Chordata; class Myxini; order Myxiniformes; family Myxinidae; genus Eptatretus; species Eptatretus atami. The sequence goes on from CM068952.1 coordinate 84,256,216, forward strand.
ATAGCTCCCAATCGCTCACAGGCACTTCACACTCGCTTCCTGTACATCAATAGTATATATTTTATTAACTTAAAGCTATATAGAATTTGTTCTTGTCTATATAAGTCTGACCTTGTGCCACCTTATCATTCCGCAAGGAAGCCTACTGTTCGCATCGGGAATTTTCTCTTTGTTCCCGGCACCAATAGCTGAAGACTTGGCGTGGTCGAGTATTCCTTTCTTGAATTATGCTCGCGAGAACTTCGGAGCTCTTCCTTTCAAAACAGCAACGCCTCATCAGTCAGTTTTTTTAAGTCTCTTCGTTGGCCTTGTATTGTTTATGGTTGTTTTTCTTAAATTTAATCTGTTTGTCATTTTTAATTTCTTATTCTTTATTTTATTTTCGTACTTTGTAAACCTGCTTTTATTATTTATTTTCTACCGAGCGAGGTTCCATGGAAGAGCAAGGCTGAACTGACAGTGTGGTAGCAAGGCAGCAAGTTGGGCCACAATCAGCAAAGAAAATGATTGAACAGGAAATAATGAGGGGAGGAAACACTGAAAACATGCAATTAAGAGGGTTGGGTTTGGAAGGGTTAATCGGGGTAATAAACATTCAAGTTCATGATCGGGAATGACGTACCTGCTTGAAGCCATGGAGAGAGTGAGACGGAATCAACCACTGAATGCTATTCCGTAGACGGGGAGAAGTGAGAAGCAAAAGAGTTGAAGTGTGGCAGTCAGCTGGATTTTTTAAGAAGGTTTTTTAAAACAGAAGGGGTTTACCTTGGTGGATTCACCATGATTTGTGGTTGGATAAAGGATTAATTTGCAGGTTGCCTGAGCTCTCCAAACATCTTGGTAATACCATGTACACTAACAGAGGACAACAGCATTCATTCAGAACTTCATTTTACCTTGATTGTGAAATACGAGGAACTTTACTCGACAATAGACAAATGATCATGATAAATGAGTATACAGTATGAACCTGGGGATTGCATGAGCATCAATGAGCCATGTGCTCAGATGGGAATTCCAAGTAGAATGTCACTCGTCATCAAAATAATGGAAGATGTCGACTTGCACAAAGGATTAGAGAGAAAACGATGAGATTGGCTCAAGTACTGGGAAATACAGATTCAAAATGTGGCAATTGCACTGATTTACCCATCGGCTTCAGCTGGTAATTGCCTGTGTTGGAATTGGCTACTGAGTTGGATTGGATCATGGCCATTTGAGTCAGGCCATTGCCAGCTGAAGCCTAATTGGGTAATCGGTGCAACATCACAATTTTTTGAATGATTCTATTCCAGTACTTGATCCAATTCTTACGATGACGTCTTACTGGATGAATCAATCATTTGTCGATTAAGAGACCAATTTTGGGCCATATTTTATTTTGAATTCTCTGGTCTGAAAGTTTCCCAAAAGCTTACAAGTTTGTTATTAATGAAAGCGAATTGGTGTTTGGGGTTGGCCTGTTTTGGCATTCCATCTGAACCGATGACTCAAGGTGCTTGATACCAGAGTTCAAATTCAATATGCTCGACCTAATTGTCGTCAGTCTCTTTTTGTCTTCCTAATTCACATTAAAGCAACATGATGTTTGCTAATGTCTTTGTCCTGCATGCAGTTGTGGTAAAAGCTCCATCATGAGATGAAACAATGTGAAATAAATAAATAAATAATGAAAGTCAACCAAAGTTTTTGCTCCATTGGCCTGTTTAAACAGTTCTGCATTGTAAAACCTGGCTTATTTGAACTGTCTTTAACTTGACTTTTTATTGCACCCCCTTTGGTGGATTCTGCTGTTTTTCGTGGCATTTGAAAATGTTGTAGAATGCGTTTTAAGAAACATGATTGCATGATGGGCATAACGAAATGATGCATGTTCTGTGAATCTGTATCGCAAGAGAGGAAAAAACGTTCAGATTTGTCTTATCACGTTTTCATCACCAGAAATTTGGGCGAATTTAAATAAAATTCTCCATCTCAATCATTTTTGTGTTAAACCAGCTCCTGTTGGTGAAAGTGATGATGATAAAAGCAAGTGGTGGTGAATGATTTATCATTTCATGTGTGTACGTCATGTTCCAGGTATGTCTCGTTGGGAAGAGTAAATGAGCAAGGTGCGTGCAGCCCCAATGAACCGAGGGGATGCCAAGAAAGTCGCCGAGCTTTTCCCTTTGAGGCGATATTTCGCGAATGCAACCACAGCCACTCTTCCACGCCGCTCACTATGAGGAGGACATGGACATCGCTGAAGGATGCTTCGACACCTTTCGTAAAATATTCACACAGTTGGAGGTGCGGAATGTCAGATACAGGATATTTGGAAAGAGGTATAATTAAGGATGTGTATTGAGGATGCATGTGTTAAGCTCAAAGTTGTGGCATGGGTACTTTTGTGATGCTGTACTTTGTGGGAGATGTTCAGAGGCCTTAAGGCTCACTTTTCCAGTCCAGTGGAGTTTTGACTTCTATGTAATGTCTCCTGCTCTTTCCCTTCCAAATGCTTCAGAGATTGATCCCCACCGTATCAACCTCAATGGTGTCTGCCATACGCACGCTAAGCTTTTCTACACTAGCTGCCACATAACCCTTTTCTGCCTGCCACTTCTTTATGGCATCTTGTTGTGCATTATGTCTTCAGTCTGTTGAACCTGCTGTCTTCTGGCCTTGTATCAACTTTATGAGCCTCAGACTTTTTCGAAAAAAAAATTATAATTTGAATAATTATGGAAAAAAAGAAAGGAAATTTTTACCAAACCATCCAATATATAAAGCGCAATTCGTGTTTGCTTTGTTTGTTTATATGCCACTGCTTCATAAAGTATTCACTACCCTTGACTTTTGTCACAGTTTGCCGTGGTTGCAGCCTGAATTTAAAATGGATTTAAATTTAAATTTTTTGGTCACCAATCTAACACAAAATACCCCAAAATGATAAAGTGAAAACATGTTTTACGGAAAATTTTCAGATAAAATTAAAAATGAAAGCTGAAAATGTCTTGCGTAAGTATTACCCCCTGAGTCATTTTGTAGAGCGCCTTTGCAGAGATTTAAGCTTGTGTCCTTCTTGGATATGTCGGATCAGCTTTGCACATCTGGATTTGGGGATTTTTCTCCAATTCTTCCTTGCAGATTTGCCCAGCTCTGTCAAGTTGGATTGGGGAGTGTCGGTTAAACAAGCAATCTTCAGTTTTCATCAGATTATCAATGGGATTCAAGTTCTGGGCTTTTGGTGGTCACTCAAGGACTTCATGTTCTTGTTTATGAAGCCATTACAGCTTTGGTTGTGTGCTTGGGGTCATTTGTCCTGAGGGAACGTATCTTCGGGCCACAGTCCTAAGTCTCTTGCACTCTGAAACAGGTTATCCTCAAGGATTTTGCCTGTATTTTGCTCCATTCATTGTTCTCTCTATCTTACAAGTCTCCCAGTCCCTGCCGCTGAAAAGCCCTATCCGCCTGGAATGATGCTGCAACCACCATGCTTCAATGGTAGGATGGTGTGTTTAGATAGGTTGATGAGCCTGTGTTCGGTTTCCACAGACGTAGCGCTTTGGCTTTCCAGGCTAAAAGAGTTCACTTTTCTTCTCAACAGACCACAAGAGAATTCTTTTTGCGTCATGCTGTCAGTCTTCATGTGCCTTTTTCTACAAGAGTGGGCTTCCACTTGGCCACTCTCCCATAATGCCGTAGATTTGTGGGTGTATGCAGAGATTGTTGTCCTTCTGGCCAAGTTATACCTCTCAGCCAGGAACTCTGTAGTTCTGTCAGAGCGGTCATTCAGTTCTTGTCACCTCCCTGGACGAAGGTCCTTAGTTGCTCAGTTTGGTCGGACAGCTATCTCTAAGAATAGTCCCTGGGAGTTCTATTCTTTCCATTTCTAATGATGGACTTCAACTGTGCTTTGGGAACTTTCAACACTCTAGAAATTGTTTTATGCCTTCCCTGACTATGCCTCTTCACAATTCTATCTTGGAGTTCTATGGACTTCCCTTTGGACTTTCATGGACACATGAATTGACACACAATTTTATAATTGAGGACAACAGCCCCCTTCATGGATTGCGCTCTGACATACACTGTAATGCCCTCGGAGGATTCTGGTCTTTGGTGGGGTGCCAACAAAACTGATAAATCTGATGTCTTGAAGTATACTCTGGGTACTGAAGTGCTGTGAGAGGTGGTGATTCAATCTCTGACCCTTGTTTCCGCATTCGATGCAGTCATCTTTGTGGAGGCCTTCTGGATATGCTTTTTGGAGGCGTTTCGGTGCTGATGAGGAGTCGGAGCCGCCTGGGATTACAGGTTTCCTGGGTCAAAACTAAGATCCAGGCTTTCATGACATCTTTGAATTGCTGCTTCTGCCTGTACCTCTTTGTGGGCGAGGATGTTGAGGTTACGGAGAGATTCGCTTACCTTGGCAGTGATATTAATGTCTTCTGCTGGCTGTGAGCCAGAGGTCACTAGACGTCTTGGGTTGGGCCTGGGGAGTCATGATTCACTGATCATGGGATGTGGTGCTGTTTAGGTTACCTGTGCGGGAGGAGCAAGTCCCTCAGGTCCTTGGTGCATCCAGTCTTTGCTCTACGTATGTGAGACTAGGGTGTAGAAGACTGTAATTCCTTTGGTACCAAGTCTCTTCAGAGAATCCCTCGGCTATCAACATGGTCAGACTTTGTGTCCAATGAAGCGGTTGCTGAAGACCAAAGAGATTTGTTACTGCATAGTCCATGAAGCGTCAGCTGCAGATGTGTAGACATGTGGCTCATTTTCCTGATGCTGATACTGCTCACCAGATTGTCTCAGCGAGGGAGCTTCATGAGTGGAGAGGCCAATGGGCCGATCATGTGCCTCAATGGTTGCAGCAGGTTGATTCAAGCATCTCAAGAGATGGAGAATAGGCAGGCTCTGCCTGGGGATGCTAGGCGGTGGCCCCTGGAGTACTGCGGAAATCGACGCAGCAACGTGCTGCTCCGGCACATGCTCCCAGACCTGACCTTGATGCAACTGGGTCAACTGTGGGACCTTTATATAGAAAGGTGTGTTTTTCTTTCTAAGTAATGTTCAAATCAATTAAATTGGTCACAGGTAGATTCCATTAAAGGTTTGTAGAGAATCTCAAGGAATGATTCAAAGGAAATTGGAAATGCCTTGAGCTCAATTTGGACTGTCATAGCAAAGGGTTTTTGAATACTTATTGACTCGACGTTTCATCTTTTCATTTTCAATTAATTTGTAAAATATTTTAAACATGGTTTTCACTTTGTTTTATTATGGGGGTATTTTGGTGTAGAATCGGTGACAAAAAATTTTATTTAACCCATTTTTAATTCAGTCCCTAACAACAAAATGTGACAAAGGTCGAGGAGTGTTGAATACTTTCTGAAGCACTATGCTTCAAAAAAAAAAAAAAAACTACTGAAATCCAAGCCAAATTTTCATGTTGCCTGGGGTACCGTCGGTATGGTTTTCTGTTGGAGTCGCATATTGGCGGAGGGGGGTTCAAGGGATGGGGGAAAGAACCCTGCAATTATCTCTATGTAAATGTGTATTGTATAGCACCACCTGGTGGTATCTTGGTATTTCAAATCACCATCTTACATAAACAAAGTTTAAACATCTTGATAAATAACATTATGGTCATGTTGAAATCTGATGAAAATAATTCAAAAATTTTTAAAAATGTTTCATTTCGCTCATTTTCACTGGAGGTTCAAACATAGCATCCAACTCTGAGCTTGCAGCAAACTGGAAGTGATTTCTGCTATGTCATATGTAAGCAAAGCAAGGATGGTCGATGAAGGTGATATTAGCTTTTGACTTCCCAAGCAGATTGGCAGACGACCTCAAGGCAAATGATGGAATGAATAGAGCCAGAATGTTTGTGAAGCACGACACATTGTCTTTTGATTGAAATCTGTCAGCAAGTGATGGGGACGTCTTGCTAGCTCAAATGAGCAGAGATCTGTGAACAGAGCTCCTCATAATCATGTTGGACAGGCCAAACCTACGCTTGCTTTTTTTTGGCCACTGAAGCCGCCAGATCATTCATTTCTTTGGCACTCCACGAAAGATAAAGGTTTTATCTATGGCGAGTTTAATTCAAGTCGTGGAAAGGGAAGAATGGTTAGGAACATGACTTCAACATTTTAAGTCTTGTTGGGGCAAATGCAAGGGTTTATCTTACCTCGCCTAAAGTACCTGGCTGAAAGTTCAGTGCAATATGTATTTAAATATTTCCTGGATGACAAATTGGGGAATGTGTTGGCCCTTGTTGGGTTTTGTATGAATATTATCAATGTTGGGCATTGCAAAATGCGCTGACTTGCATCAAAATTGCTTCACAGTCGAAGCATGCCACATGCCCTGCCACTGGTTGCTGCTTGTCCTTGCACGTTGATACGCATCTGGACCTGTGTCTGCTTTGTAGTCTCATCCTACCCTGGAGGCCTGCTTATCTTGCATGTTCAATACTCAAAGCCGAGCCCTGTGTCTGCTCTTATTCTCAGCTTGACCTGTACACTGCATTCTCTTGCATCTGATTTGTTCTGCCATTGGGGTCTTTTGTGGCATTTGGCATCTATTTTAATACGCAAGTAAGGGAGGTGAAATTTTCTTAAAGAAGTGTTCCATTGGGAAGTCCAGAAGGTGATCCGGCGGGCCATCTTACGTGCGATCTGTGACGCAGTGGATTAAAAGTTTAAAAGTAACAGACGGATTGTCCCTGAGATGGGGCGGATTAGAGGTAGGGGAGAAAATGTACCAAGAAATTATAGGTATGGGGAAAAATGTATTTACTTAGTACATTTCTCACCTGTCTCAATCCGCCCCATCTGCAGACAATCCGTCTGTTACTTTTCCGTTATTAGCTTGCATATGTAATGTGACCATCAATACTAGATCTTCAGTTCTTCACAATACATATTAACTCGTCGCGGCAGTGTGTAAGCAACATACTGCGCTCGAGGCCTGAATACGAAGATTTAAAATCGCCTGTTTAAAGCAATCTTTTTAATAACAGGCGCACGTGGTAATACTGTTGTGATTAAATTTGTGTTGTCGACAACCATTCACTACAACCTCAAACATACGATCTTCACAACATCTTATTAGCCCCATCGCTTCTGGAAATTAATGCCAGGGCAGTGGGTATAAGCACACGAAGAACTCGATCGAGTTATAAGCACAATAATTTTCTGATTTTTTATTTTTCAACTCTTGGTTTTTTCTTTCCCAAACATGGCCCTCGACATTGCTGTGGATGAAAGAGGAGCATGCAACGTTTGGTTTGTACTGGTTCCTCTGCAGGGTGCGAATGCATAAACGAACAAAGAAACTTTTCTTTTCCGATAAGAATAAACAAGAATGCATAGGCATAACGACGAAATAATCAAGTCTGGCACCAAGATGGTCTCATGTCTAAACGTTTCAACGGCACTGAATGGTCTTAACTTGGTGGGGAGGCATGACATGCCAGAATATTTTCTCAGCCATACAGGAAGAGGGCTCTTAGGAGTGAAGTTTTGGACTGTCTGCAAAACACGACGTGACCCACATCTTTTCCATTAGACCTGGTAAAGACACCTGCAGCCACTTTCCCCAGTGGCCCTTTCTCCTGGAAAGATGGGAGGGGTTGGGATGGTGGCTTGGGTGCGCTACGTATCCATGGCTTACAGGTGAAAATAAATAAAACATGCGTAACATGGCTACTGCATTGGAGGAATACAATTAAAGGGAATGCACCATGTTTGGCAGGGGCCAAATTTCAGTCCAGATCAGAAGGCTAAGCAAAATCTATTTAGGTGTCATAAGCTTGTCACACAGTTTCGGTGTCACCGGGGCAACAAGTTGGCTGCCAATGGGTCAGTTGGACACATTTTTTTTGCTATTTTGAAAAAAATGCCTGATGGTTTTTTAATAAATGTTCGCTGGCCTTTATGCCAAGGGAAAATGGCCTGTATCAACCAAAGGGATGTTCAAGGTGTTTGCCTTTTGCCTGCTCCACATTAATCAGAACTTTAATGGGAAAAGGAAATGGTAATTAGTGAGGCCGTTTGAGAATGAGAAAGTTCACGTAGCTCGTTTTATTCTCTGTGCAGGAGTTTCCGTGATTTGAGCTGCTGCGGAGTGGCTCGATCGCTCAAGTACCTGCTGATCAAGGAGGCGAAGATAATTGCCATGACCTGCACACATGCTGCACTGAAACGGACAACGACACCTTGTGCAGGCTGGGGTTAAGGTTATCACCAAAATGAAATGTTAATCAGCTTTAATATATCCAAGCTCTAAGTTGTCGCAACATGTTCACGTATCACTCTATACTATGAAATAATCTCACGTTAATTATAGCATCATTTGCATAATGGATAATAAACATTTTGTTTCTACTATTGTAATAAATATTTGTTTGTTTTTTTCACGAATCACTTTTTAAATGAAATAATTTTTAAACATTGGTGATAGTATTTTTTGTTTTTTTCTATAATTTTTTATATCACCCTTATTTATCCTCTCAGTTTTAATTGCACTCTTTCATCATTGGTAGATTGCCCATTTTGGCTCAATTATTGCACTTACTCATAGCAGAATCGTAAAGCCCCCTCCTCCTTTTTTCTGGTTTTCAGTATGACAAACATATACTGATGGAAGAGGCAGCGCAGATCTTAGAAATCGAAACTTTCATGCCCACTGCTGCGGCAGGTAAATGCTGGGGGAGAGGTGGGGCAGACATCTAAAAATGTCGGTTTTTGAATTCATGAAAATCAAAACATAAATTTAATTAATTTGAAGTTTGCAGACACTCTATGGTAGCAGCCATGTTTTCTTGAGAGCCTTGGCATGTGTTTATGCACCTCCCCAGAATCCGGAGGATGGGTCAGCCGTCTGAAGCGTCTGGATCGATGATTGGCGACACCACAGCTGCCACGCTGTTATCAAGAACATGCCTTCCAGAAATACTCACATGGAACAGTCTTTGTTCACGCGCTTCTGTCCGTTTGGGGGTGCCCACTGTGGACCTTGGACGCTCAGGGGACGTGCCCGTGCAAGGTACCCCATACACACTTGGCAAAGCATCTTGACGCTCATTAAAAAAGTGCTTTGATTGGATTTTCAAATGCTAACCATTAAAGTTTGTCCAAACCTCAATATTTCTGTGAAATGGAAGTTTTGGACTGCTCGGTTTCTGTCTACGTATTACATTTAAGTGGCAAGTACTTCCTTTCCTCCACTTACTTCCTCACACCGTTTCTCTTCTTTCCTCTCTCCTTATTCTCCAAACTTCTTCCTCTGATTTTCTAGCATTCTCCTCCCCCCCCTTCCCTTTTTACAACTTTTATTTATATGAATCCCCTTCCCCACCCCTACTTGTGCATACGCAATGTAAGTATTCTCCTTCTACTCATAATTTAGAGGTAGAGCACCAGAACCATAAGGTGTTGAAATAATCTAAACAAGTGTTTAAGAATACATGTATTTTGAAATTGCCATCTTTTGCAATATTTTTATTAATGTTCTCTCCTGGTTATTTCATTTACCTAAGATTAACATAATGTCATGATACGCAAAAGTTACCCATCCCGCAGTGATGGGAAAAGCAAAGCAAAGCATCCTCTTCAAGTGATGGAAAATTATAGTTAATTGATCAATTTAAGTTATTTCATGGGATTTTAAAAGTTAATTGTGTTGCACTCTTGTTTCACTCAGATACAAATCTCTGTGCTACTTATACGGTACACCGCAAAAAATGGTGGTGCAAAACATTTTGCGGCGGAATTTGGCATTTGTACGAAAAAGAGGGCAAAATATAGCTATTTTAAATTGTGTATTATTCCAAATGAGATCGATATAAACTACTTTAATGCCAGATGTTCATGTAGCTTTTTAAAGATTACTGGAAGGGACAATAAAATGACCGAGGTGAAAATAAAAAAAGGTGAAATGAAAATGCAAAATACCAAAATGGAATGTGGCCCCTGAATGGAGACACACAAACTCCGGACAGACACCATGGTTTCTATATATTATGTATATATAATATATATATATGATATATATATAATGTATCTGTATATGTTATATGGTTATATATATATATGTATCTGTATATTATATGTATATATATATATATATATATATGTATTATGTATAATGTATGTATATATATATATATATATATATATATATATATATAATATAATATATATAATATATATAAGACACATACATACAATACATTACACACCCATACACACATCATGCATCCCGCACGAGAGCAACCGTCCGTTCCTCGCCACCCAGACGATTGGTTCCTGCTTAATGCACACCATTCAACTAGAAGGCACGTGATGTGATTGGCGGCTAAATCGAAACTGTGGAGTGTGACGAGCACTCCCGCCCGATTGGCAATTGGGAACAGTCTGCCCAATGGGATTCGGGGGAGTGCTCGTCACATTCCACATGTTTCGATTTGCCGCGCCATCACATCACGTGCTTCTGGTTGAATGGTTTGCATTTTAGCAGGAACATCGTCTGGGTGGCAGATGGATGGTTGCTCTGTGTGGATTATGCGGTTTTACGTGTGAGACCATAATCCGTGGCAATGCTCACACATAACAATCAGGAGATGCGTCTGATGTATAAATGACGAATGTGGTCATATCATTGGTTAGATATTTATCGGTATGCCGTCCTGATGAGGGCGAATATGGCAAAATCCAGATTGGTGGCTCCGTTGATGTTTTACTGATGCTGACCATATAAGTCTTTGTTCTGTTTGACAGAGTCACCGGGCCGAGGCCTCTGTGTGGGAGGTGACGTTTGGTGTAGGACTGTGTCAATGGGGATCAGGGGAGTGCTCGTCACACTCCACACAGTTCGTAGTGTAATGTGTGTTGTGTGTGTGTGTGTGTGGTGTTTGTACAACACGCACATGCAACACATGGTCAAAAGTTTAGAACACCCCCATTTTTCCAGTTTTTAACTGAAATTTAAGCAGTTCAAGTCGCAGTGATAACCTGAAATGTACCAAGCTTAAAGGGTAAACTGCCAGAGGGGCAATTCGCACGAGAAACCGGTCCGCATGAGGTCAAACAAATTTTAAAATTTGACTGAAAAGGTTTCAAATGTTATGTAACAAATTGAAAGCTGAAAAACATGTACTTCAGGTATATTCAAGATCACTGAGTTGGTTGCTCTGTTGGCTTCATCACTCGTTGCAATTCATGAAGTCTTCTACTGAAAAAGCGCAGTAAAATTGGCCCTGATAATGCCAAAGAACTATTAATTCATTGGTACGAAGTCAACAAATGCTATCCGTCAGAAAGCTACCTGTATGAAGATTATTTCAAAACCAATTGAAAATAATGTGAGTTGTCCTTCTATGCTTAATTAACACTCAAATTAGGAGTCAGATGTCACTCCATAACGAAAATTTGAGTTTGTTTACTTTTCTCTTAACTGGTGGATGAAAAACCAAATAAATCCAGGGTCATTAATAACTTATACCGCACCCAATCATTGTAACAGTATAATTATTTTTTTTTAAATGTACAAAAAATAAATAAAAGAATTGTCACTCCGTAACTTTTCTGTCAAACAATTGTTAACTCAGCCTGAAAAAAAGGTGCCTGGCAGAGTAGCTGTCCCAGAATTCATTGCGTGCCAGAATTTTACTTCACGTATGACAAGTTTCAAGTTTACGCGTGTCATCTTGAGTGGGGTTTTGAAACGTTTACATCCACAATCGGTGAGTACAAACTACACCTCTGTTTGTCACCTGCGGATACGCGTCGTGTCCCGGCAGTCACTGCGGATACTGCGGACCTCCACATGGCAAATATGCTGTTCATACTTCCTTTTCCAATATCATGCACCACACTGATATCACGCTACCCCAGGATTTAGGGTGATTGACTTTTTTTTTCAGTGGAGCGCCAGTCATTTAAACCAGAAATTATTTGTTCCAATCTAACATTCTTCAAGAATTGTTTAAGATTCAATTATCCTGGAATTTCTTTGCCACAATCTCACGGTAAGGGCGCTGTTGATGGGTAGGAGGTGAGGTAAGGGCAGAGTTTGGTTGGCAAATGTGGCTTTGGGAATCCTGTATCTGATGCAGAATCCTTCTTCTGCGTAGCAGTGGCACAGTGCAAAAAGTAGAAGTTTATTGAATGGCAGCAGGAAAGACATTCCAGAAGTGCCGTTCGGCAATATGGGACGAGCGCTGGCAGTTTAGTGACATCCACTTCTGAAAAACACAGCAAACACTCTGTGTGAAACCTGGTGGAGGAAATATGTTGTGAGCGCTTCCTATGTACTACAGCGGAACAATTTGAATTGGTGAGTCTTCACCCCGAGTGTCCATGTATCATCTTTGAATGTCAAAACTGCTTGTCCAGCACCTGCTTGAGCGCCCCAGGTCAGACAGTCAACGCCCAAAGTGCACCCTGGTGACTTTGTGACTGTGCAGTATTCACAAAAAAATCTAAGAATTTGTTTGTTGGCCAGGTGACTCAGATAGTAGATGATGTTGTTTGGAAATATCATTTTTGCGAAAAGCGGGCCTTCTGACTTGGCATATCACAAATTCCCAGAGGTGGAAGATAAATCCTAGGATGAATTCCCAACCAAGTTCGTCAGATTCCTTCTTCAGCCATCCCTCGACCATCGCATCATTATGTCTTTTGCTGAATGTTCTTTGGGAAACGGGAAAACCTTTTTGGCAGGACAGTCATGTGAAGTTTTGTGATGTGGTCCAATGATTAATTCCAAACTTTGTTTTGTTTCTGGTCATACATTCGTAAATTGTTCTCAATTTCTTTAGTTATTTCTTGACTTTTGTATATGTTATTGTAATATTTTCTCAGTTTCAGATTTTTTAATTTTTATTATTTTCTAATGTGTTAGATGTTGAAACGTTCAAAGTAGCAACGCCAGCACAAGTCAGCTGGGTTCAGTCTGAAAGTCTGGCGTAATCTAAAAATGATTTGTTTGCTTTGGGCGAAATCTCAAAATTGACTCGTACTCCGTAACGGGATTTTCGTCACTCTCCGTAACGGGACTATGTAATTATTTCAGAGTAATTAGGTCATGTCTGGAATTTTGGAAACCCCTGTACTGAAGGTTACAACTATTAATGTATCTTCCTAGTATTCATTACAATTTTATAACTATTGTGAGAAGCAGAGTTTTCCAATAAATTTTTATTGTTTTAATAAATGAACAAAAGACAGTGTCCACTCGTACACAGTTTTTTGGAATGTTAATTTACTTGACAATAGTCCAACTTACGGAACTTACATTAATATCTCTGTAAAGTGCAACTCTTCCATATGGCAAACGATATATAGAGACAGAGGTTACTAGTGGCTTTATCGCTGTGCTAGAGCAATCAAAGTTCACAAAAATGACTCAAAGTGTCACTCCGTAATGTCGTGAAATTGCCCAGAAGGTTTAAAAAAAAGTTTTAGGTTAACCAAAAACTGAAAAATAAATGTAAAATTTCAGAGTTAGTTAAAAAGGTCTTTTTCAAGGAACATGTAATGGGTTAGCAACTGGCAAAGCTGTTCTGCAGCAATGAAGAAAATTTAGCCTGAAAGTGATGCAAACGATTCCTTCAGGTGTCCCAAACTTTTGTTGAATTTAGTTACAACCCTCTGTCTGTATAAAAGCATGTTGGAATAGACTGTGTTGCTACAACCCTCCTGAAGCATTATTTGGCCAATATTGCACTGAGGAAGTAGTACATTACTATCATAATGGCGATAAAAAGACAATTAACTAAAGAAGACAGACAGACCATTATAACGCCTTAAAGTGTAGGTCCTTTCCTTTTGAGAAATTGCAAAGGAGCCAAGGTGTCAGTGAGTAAGTTTCCTACACGCATCAAAAGGCCTTGGAAACTGGAGGAAACTCTGACAGGAAGAGATCTGGCAGACCCAAAGCCACAACAATCAGAAGACAAGTTTCTGAGAGTCACAGCTTACGTGATAGGCGGCTCACAGGACGCACTTCAAGACAAGATTAACACTGGTCGAAGTAAGAAGTCTCAGTTTCAACTGTGAAAGAAGACTTCGAGCTGCAGGTTTGACAAGTCCAGTGCAGTAAGAAAGCCATTGCTAAGATGGCAAATAAGAAAAGAGGCTTGCCTGGGCTATGACGCACACGCCAGTGGACAACTGAAAACTGGAAGAAGGTCTTATGGACCGATGACTCAACTTTGAAAGCTTTCGGTTCAATCACGAGGTTTTTGTACGCCGTCGAGTTGCGAAAGGATGGTTCCTCAGTGTGTGACACGCAACTGTCAAACAATGGAGAGGAAGCGTGATGATCTGGGGCTATTTTGCTGTATCCAGAGTCGGCGAATTGCACAGAGTAACTGCTACCCTGAACCAAAAGGGCTACACAGCATTTTGTGCCGCCATACATAACACTCTGGTCTTCGCCTGCGTTGGTCAGGGGTTCAATCCTTCAGCAAGATAACGACCAAAACAATACCTCCAGGCTATGTCAGAACTACTAAGAAAAAAGAACAAGAACGGTAGGCTTCCAAATCATGGAATGGCCAGCACAGTCTCCATAAGACTTAAACCTCATCGAGCTGGTTTGGGATGAACTGACGAAGGGTGAAAGCTAAGCAACCTAACAAGTGCAACACATTTGTGGAACTTCTGCAACAGTGTTGGGAAGAACTTTCTGAACAATATTTGATTTCCCATTGGCAGAAAGAATGCACGAGAATGTTCGGCTGTTATATCTGCAAAAGGTGGCTGCTTTGATGAGTCAAAAATTTGATTAAATTTGTTCAAACAAAACAATTCATATTTCTTTTTTTCAATCTGGCAATTGTTTATTAGCTTAATGAAATCTAAATATTTCGTAAGTATATTGATAAATTCCGTCCTTCTGTTTGTGTGTGTGTTGTTACTGATTTCGTAAGTATATTGATGACTTCCGTTTCCTGTTGTTTTGTGTGTTTTTGTTTGTTGTAGGCACGATAACTCGAGAACGGAGAAAGCTACATGTCAAATTACACCCACGTGCTTCAGGAGGGTGATGGCTAGTGCTGATTAAGATTTTTGGTCAAAATCGGATCAAAGGTCAAGGTCACAGTGAGGTTCAAATAATTCGATTTTGATGGTTTGGTAACAGATAACTCGAGAACGGAAGAAGCTACCAATGTCAAAATTACACCAAGGTGATTCAGGAGGGTGATGGCTAGTGCTGATTAGATTTGGTAAAATCGGTCAAAAGGTCAAGGTCAGATGAGGGTATCAAAATAATGATAACTCGAGAACGGAAGAAGCCTACCAATGTTCAAATTACAACACCACGTGTTCAGGAGGGTTGGTGGCTTCGCGCTAGAGATTATTTTTGGTCATAATCGGTCAAGGTCAAGGTCACATGAGGTCAAACATCCAAAACATTCAATTTTTGATGGTTTGGTAACAGAATCATCGTATAAATTCTGGTTTGCGTCGCGACCTTCTGGGTTTATTGATGGTCAGTTTGACGATTTGTAAGTAACCAGTCTATGACTGCTTGTTTTGTTTGTTTGTGTGTGGTGTTTGTTTGTGTGTGTGTTGTTTGGAGGCACCGATAACTCGAGAACGGAAGAAGCTACCAATGTCAAATTACACCAAGTGATTCAGGAGGGTGAATGGCTAGTGCTGATTAGATTTTGGTCAAAATCGGTCAAGGATCAAGGTCTACAGTGAGGGAGGTCAAACATACAAAATATGATAACTGAGAACGGAGAAGCCTACCGAATGTCCAAATTACACCACGTGACTCAGGAGGGTATGGCTAGCGCTGATAGATTTTGTCAAAATCGGTCCAAAGGTCAAAGAGTCACAGTGAGGATCTAGTATTCATGTGGAGAAATGGAGTATTTTTGCATATATATGGTGACGTTACGATTCATTTTAACTTCGATTTTAATTTTCTCTTCGGTTTTTTGCGATCGCTTAGGACGCTTAAAACTCGTTTGTCAAAATTCCTGTATCGGAATATTTGGGACGTTTTAAGATTGTTAATATTTCACTCGCCGCGTCACGGGTGTCACAGTGGTGCAGCGCGCTCGAGCAGAGCCGTCGTTGTACACGTAGAGTTTGATGGTGGCGCATAGACGGTGTTTTTCGATAAAGATGGTGTTAAAAGTCATTTTTTTATTAAGGTTATCGTCGCATCCTGGACTCGCTAAGCCGTCGGATTTATGTAAAGATTGTTGGTGGATGGCCGATATTAGGTTTTGTGGATATATAGTATAATTATATATTTAATACTGAAGGACAAATTTTGTGCCCTCCTCGGGGTCCCGCGTCAACATTTTCTCGGTATAGTGACCTGGACCGAAAAACTTCGTACCTGTAAGAGTGCATCGCGCATAGTGGCAAGAGTACTTTCACTCTGAAGCTTTTTTT
>CM068952.1:84294873-84308309 GCA_035128595.1 Eptatretus atami
ACACACACACACACACACACACACACACACACACACACACACATTTATTGGTATAGATTTGGGCTTCAGTGTGTGTCTGTCCAGACTCGAGACCATAACTTTTTTCCAATCCGAGATTTTGTCATCAAATGTTTAACAAACCTTTATTGTAAAACTATGGAAAACACGAGTTAATAAAATTTACATTTTTATTTTATTTTAGCTGTTTTCATCAAGTTTAGTTGGAATACAAAGCGGACGTGGACGAGCTTTGCATTTTGAGATGCTTTCTAGTTTACAACTGCATTCCAACTTTAAATCTGAGAACATTCACACATATACATACAACCATCACTGTACTATAATCTAGGGAGAGCATCAGTGTTGCTGAGGATATTTCTGGGGTTATGCTGGGTGGTTTGCCGTTGCATTCGCAATGGTCATTCAGGACATGAATTTGTAGTTAGTTCAGGGTGCCTGATAGCTCACTTACACTTCACGAAATATACACCATAGGATCTATAATGACCAGTGCTGGCAGGCGGGTCCTCCGGCTTGACTTCCATCCGAGGGACGGTACATACATTGATGCCTCACCCTGCAAGCGAAATGCCAGGGTGACAGAGTTTCCATCTGGGCGGAGATTCAAACCCAGGCTAGACAGCTCAGAGGTGTGTGTGTGTCTT
Organism: Eptatretus atami; assembly: GCA_035128595.1. Classification (NCBI taxonomy): domain Eukaryota; kingdom Metazoa; phylum Chordata; class Myxini; order Myxiniformes; family Myxinidae; genus Eptatretus; species Eptatretus atami. Next base: position 84,295,539 of record CM068952.1, read on the forward strand.
CCTGTAAGCAAGCCTACCAGCCCATGACTAGATACAAAATAGCTAAAATAATTAATGCCTTCACACATTTATGAAGTGATCATGGTACTTCTTATGATCACTCGGTAACATATCTTACCGGTAAGATAACCTTGTCTTTCCCGACCAGGTGACCACTGTTGACAGGTTCCAAGGCCAGCAGAATGACTACATCCTCCTCTCGCTGGTGCGCACTAAAGTCGTAGGCCATCTTCGGTAAGATTTCTAAGGTTCACTCCTCTTCACGATTGTTTTCTTTGCATTGTTTATATCAGTACTTTTATTAAATGTATCTTTACATGCTTCGATTGTAATCCTCAAAGTTCTGCCGATTTTCTGTCGAACCCTAATTTATGTTTTTCGGGTGATTCTACATTAATTTCCTTCTCTTGCTGAGCTTCTCAGACACAGGCACCATAGAGCAATTGAGAACACGTATGGACAGACAATTACAGCGACCAGCTCATGGGCGGTGCCATCTTGATGTCACGTGACCCACTGCCACATTTGTATGTTTTCCTGATGTAGATTTATTTCCTGAGCAGACTTTGCACAAACCCTTTGGTTTTGTTTTGCATTTCAAATATTGAAATTATTTTGAAAGTCTCAAGGATTGAATACACAATGGTTCAAATCTCATTTGACGAGAATATGCGCTCCTTTTGAGATGTAGTCCACCAATTTATGGCTTTTGCATCACCGCATGTACGCCAATGCACAGGCCATCGGTCACAATGCTTCATCCAAAATCAAAGGCCCTATTTTATTCGGATATGGATCTTAGATACGAGTCTATAATTGGCAGACTGCATGTTTATTCCGCACTATTTTCAAAGAAAAGTTATGGATTATGTGATCTCCCCCATATAAGTGTGCCTGTTTTGAGTGAACTCCCGCAACGTTAGAATTTTTTTTCTTAATACTTGGATTACGTGTACAACGGACTTTAAAATTTAATCTCAAACCTAATGTTTAAGATTTTTAAAAGATTGGGGTGTACAGGTAGTTGACCCGCCTTGTGGCAGTGCACGGCCTGCACACCTCAACTCCTTTGTTCCTTGCTTCTCCTGTCTATGGAACCACATTCCAGTGGCTGTTCTGAGTCACTCTTGTATCCAGGATTTCAAGCAGGCAGTGCACCACCACCTCATGTCATCCCCCATCCTGACCCATAATCTTTATTTACCTCCATTAACCCTTCCTAACCCAACCCTCTTACTTGCTGATTTAAGTGTTTCCTCACTCTCTCTCTCTCTCTTCCTTTCTTGTTCATTTATCCATTTGCCAAATGTGCTCATTTGCTGCCCAGCTACCCCCACTAACCTTGCTTTTTCATTGGCCTCGCTCTCGGTGAAAAAAAGAGAGAGACAGAGAGAGAAAAAGGCAATGGGTGATCGCCTTTACGTGAAGATACATGTCGTGTGACGACTATGAAGATGATGCCGAGATGCCTCTACAATGCGTCTGTGTATGTTCAAGCCACGACTTGACTGTTCATGGCGAGGGAACAATGGACAATCTGTCACTCACCACAGAATATGACATGACCTTGAAGTCATTCCAATTGATTGCAGCCAATCAGCCAGGTTCAGGTTTATTACTATAATATACACACCATCGCTGTGTGTGGTCTGGATTTTGGGAAGACATGAAAGTCTAATGGTTGAAGGTGTCTGCATCAAACTACTAACCCTAACTGCACAAAATTGGTCGGTAGCTGTAATTTGCTGGTGAAACGTCATCCTATGTATATATTTTGTGTGTGTTCTAGGCTCCTGGAAGAGCTAGGACACAGAACAGAACATGACACAACATAACACACAGGGAACAGCAGGAGAAAGGGGGAATGCCAATAGCAGGGCGGAGGGAGAAGGTAGACGTAGAGTAGTAGACGGACAAACAAGTGATGCAGGTAACGATGAGAGTTAGGGGAGAATGAAAGGGGTGGACAAGATCTCTTCAAGATAGTTTGTGTGTGTTTGTTTGTCAGAGACAGAGACAGACGTAGAGACATATTTCTGGAATGGTCCCAACATTTTGGACCTAAAGTTATGCAAGAAAACTCGCATGCTCATTTTTCAGAATTTTCTTATTCGTAGAAAAATAGATCAAGTGTTTTATCAACTTACCAAACTCGGAGGTGTAATGGTTGGAGCGTCCGCTCCGAATCTGAGAAGTCGGCGGTTCAAACCCCAGCCGAGTCTTACGAAAGACTTTAAAAATGGCACGTGCTGCTTCCTTGCTTGACGTTCAGCATTTCAAAGGATAGAGCACGGACAATCCCCATTGGTTGGCTCACTCTGTCTCCACAGACCCGTCTATGATAGAGGAACTACTTCATTTCAATTTAATTTTACATTTTGAACACTGTAAACACGTATTAGAACATGAATCTGAACACAAACCTGCAGTTTAGCAGTACTTTGCCTTTGAATTTGGCAAATTGTACGGAGTCTCTTCCCGAGCGTGTGGTGCATCAACAGAAGTAAACTTCTGATCCAATGTTTTTTGTTTTTTTTTCCTCCAACCTTTAAACCTTTTATTTTATTTCAATTTAATTATATATTTGAACACTGTATAACACAAATCGCTAGTTTTCGCATCTAAAAACTTTGTTTAGCAGTACGTGGGCAAGATTTAACACCGCTTTGACCAATCAAACTTACCGCTCGTACAGTGTGACCACTCCTTGGCTTTTTTCACAAGATCTTGGCTATTCGTTGTTCACCTTGGCGTCTTGGTTTTCTTGGCGTATAGGTTTTCTATTATCATCGCTTTTCCGAAACCTTGTGAATTCTTGGCTTTTTTCATTGGCTCACCTTGGCATTTATGAAAATGAGGAGTGGACACACTGTGCTCGTGGGGAATATAGAGATTCAGGCAAAATGGTGGTGCGGTGACTTCGTCCAATAGATGCGTTTGTTAAGTTTTTCTTTTTCTCAAAGATCGTTCCAAATTTGTCAGTTTCTCCAAGAAGAGTTGGCAGAAGGTTCAGTTCTGGACTATTCCGTTTGACCCAACAGCCTCGTATGGGTGCCATCGTGCCTGTTATTCAAAGTTCACGACCAAAGCTAATATAGACTGTGCTTGGGCATGCAAAGTAAGAGTTTAAAATACCCTTCCCATGTCCTTTTTCCAAGACTGTATAGGGCGTGCTGTTCTCTGAACTCTCTTGTTACCCTCGCCGAAGGGAGAGGGTATTGCATTTGGGTCGGTTTGTTTGTCCGCACAGAACCTTCGTGTATTTCCCCACAACCGCTTGTCGGATTCAGACGAAATTTTCACCATTGGTGCGACTACTCATGCAGAATGCTTTAATGCTAATTATGATGTCATAGGTCACGTAGGGATAAGATTGCCCACAAAAATGTTTTTGATGATGTCATCGGTCACTTGATTCAGCAGCCATATTGTTTAAAAAAAATAAAAAAAAACCTTCAAAAATCTTCTCTGAAATGGCTGAACCGGTCATCACTGCCAGCAGTTCTAATTGTCTCTTATTAATTACATAACACACCAGTACACAAACGCCACACAAAACAAGTAGTTCTGTTGAGGGTCTGCAATCAAATCTCTGATTGCTCTTTTTCTTGTTATATTTGTGGTGATGCATATGAAGTATACCTATACATTTTTTGTAATCCTTCTTAACACTTCCCCAAAATGAAAAGCAAGCTTGGGGACGACGTTTTATATCCGCTGAAGAGGTTAACACGGCCACGTCTACTCCGTTAACAACACTTTAGAAGATAGGCTTCTGTGTTGGGATCAAAGTTTGTTGACCATTGTATGAAGTCCATGAAAGATGGTGATTGTTGATTATGAGGTGAATGGTATAATGTCTAGTATGGAGGTGTGGTGGCAGAACTTTTGGGATACTCCTCATATTACTTGGAAAAGATATAAAATGATATACATATAAGGATCCCAGTATTGTGATTGAGAGTATGGAGGGAACAAATCAGTCAGTGGTGGCTTACAGAGAACTCCCCCACTTTACATTTATGCAAAATAAACTTTACTTGTGCTGAATTTGCCAGGATAAGTCAGTATTCTGGCCAAGTGTTCCGCGAGTGCAGGTCTTACCGTCTTCATCATCTATTTCTTCAAGTCTTTATTCTTTGCCTTCTGCTTCATTTTCTTTTCAGGGATGTGAGGCGTCTTGTGGTGGCCATGTCCCGTGCACGCTTGGGCCTCTACGTGCTGGCTCGTGTTCCACTTTTCCAAAATTGCTTTGAGCTGACTCCAGCCTTCCGCATTCTCACTGCCCGGCCTCTACGGCTCCATCTTGTGCCGTCCCAGACTTACCCCACTTTACAAAAGGTCAGCGGTGGTTGTAAGATTGCCATATTTACTCATCTGCCATTCCTTTGTCTGTCTGTTCACTTGTCTCGCATTTTGGCTTTCTTTCTGACACATTGACGTTTTATCCACAGAATGGAGTGAGGCCCTTGGCAACAGATGTCAGAGTTGTGGCAGACATGCCTGATATGGCAAACTTTGTCTACAATATGTATATGCAAATGGTGCAGTACTATCAGGTAACGTTTATACTTACACTTAGTGAAGCAATCAACAAAATGTTATTCAATTAAGAAATTTAGTTAATTAAATTTTGCTGTACATACGGCCCTTCGTATTTGTGAGGGTTATGTTAATGGGAAAACCTGGCAAATGCAGAATTCGTGAATATGGATGCCTTGGTTTAATTGGAAAAATGGAGTTAGATTCACAGGTCAGACTGAACATTGGGGGGAGAAATGGTAAATGTTTAAGCACAATTATTAAAATAAATAAATTACCGTACTGTATACAGAACTGTGCATTTTAATTTATTTATTTACGTTTGATGACATTGCATTGGAAGTGAAGCCAGAAGGATGATTTATGCCCATTGCGGACACATTCACACCCAGAGCCAGCCCGTCTAACACATTAACTTTTTCACTTGAACTCGTCACCTTATTCTGCCTCTTTCCAGCAGACTCACCTTCCCCACTCATCTTATGTTCAGAGGCCATGATTAACAGTAATTAAAAGTTAATGATAACGAGTTGAAATGCACAGCGAGGTGTTTGTGGTTCAGGAAGCAGATACAGTACTGTGCAGTATCAACATTTGCGCACCTCCTCTCCTGTCCCCGGTGTTGGTGGTTGGGTGGGTGTGAGGTGATGTGGGGGTAGGGTGATAGTAGCTCGCAAACTCATGAATCAAGACATTGGGCAACAAAAACAAAATCTTTTCGTCTGCTACTAAGGGAAACGCAGGTGTTCTTGGCTAAATCTGGGTCACTGATTTTTAATCTGTGGTCAGAATTTAGCCAGCACGTCAGGTTTTTAAAATATGTACATGTATTAGTGATACCCAGCATGCTATTATTTGATACTTTATTATTACAGATCACCACATTGTACATCTAATATCAGTGCTTAGTCATTACTTTCACGTCATAATTAGGTAACGATAATTGATCTCCGTGTATAATGTTTAGTATACAAACCAAGAACATAAACAAGTTGCAGAAAAATAAGTTAAGAAAACATGAGAACATGGTAATCTTAAGAAGGGTGTAAACTTGATTGGGCAATCTGCCCCCATTGTGAGCGATTCAGAAACAACACTTCAAGTTTACACTCTTCCTTTCAATATAGTCAGCGTAGGCACCGTTCAGATGTGTTCAGAAGTGTGAGACGCTTGCTCTTGTGCTTGTGTTTGGAAATGGTCTCTCGTTGTCGGAACCAGCAGTAAACACCCATCATGTTTGGGTTGAACCGGCCTTGATACCTAGTTTCCATGACCGAAATGTCTTGGTGGAACCTTTCGCCATGCTCATCGCTTACTTCACCCAGATTAGGTGGGATGAAATTAGGCGTTTTAAGAGACATCCGACAGCCCATTCGCTGATCGGCTTTTTAGCATGTTGTCCACTAATTCCGCATTCCGTTCAGCTCTATGGTTCCCAAGAAAGTTCTGCACAGCCAACACAAATGCTTCTCATGCTGCAAACTCAAGTGGGTTCAGTTTATTTTTGAACTCGGGATCACACACCAGTTCCTCGGATTGGGGCCCAACGAAAATGCCTGCTTTGAGTTTAGCATCAGTTTTCTCTGTGCCAAACTTCTCTCTGAGATCTTGGAAGTCATTACCGTCGTGATCCAATGCCTTGACAAAGTTTTTTTTTATAAGGTTAGGGTTAGTTAAAAATTATAATGCCACGTGGAAAATTTTACTTAAATTCATAACTTGGTTAGTTTCATCCATTTTTAATAATTTATAGTGCATTCTAAAGTTCTTTTTATGAGAAATAATATTCTACAACAGTTGTATTGCTATAATGAAACAAAAAATACAAAAAAATTATGATCACTTAAAATCACCCACCAGGGCAAGCTACTGAATTGGACCATATGTATAACTCAAAATCCTGACGTGCTGAGAAAATTCTGACTTCAGATTCAGAATCGGCATACTCGATTTAGTCTAGAGCATATGTTTCCACCTCAGTCGCCGAAATCTTTGTTGTCCAGTGGAATCGGTATATATTTACCAATTCACGAATACGTGGAACTCGCCAAAACAGGTTTACTGTAATTGGTAATTATTCATTTATTTAGCATTGTAAGGTTATTTTTACATTCTGACCTTGTTTTTTTTTCTTTTTCATCAAAGCGGTTAACAAGCTGTTCTTTTTAACCTTTGTCATAATAGCCATTGATGCCACCTCCAAGATCGGATCCTCGCATTGTTCAAGCACCACAGGCCTCAAATAAGGACAACGGATTTCCAGCACCGCAGCTCACAAAGACAAGAGAAGTGAATCAGCACATGGCTCACCGGGAAGAGCTGGCCATCATTGAGGACAAATCGGAAACAGAACCGATGGTAATCCATGCTCAAACCGAAACGAAGGTGAAAAGGTGTAAGAATGGAAGGGGCAGTGAAGGAGATGCAGAAATTGAATTCATTCGTCACATGCCAAAGGGGTTGAGAGACTGTTGTAATACCCCCTGGCTGTCTGTGCCTTCGTCGATATATTTTCGTAAAAAAAAATTTTTCTCTGCAACTGCTTGTCCAATCGATGCGAAACTTTAAAGTTTACACATAGGAGGGACTCTCCCTGGAGAATATTTTATTGTTGACTCTGACATCATAGGTCACATGATGGATTAAAGGAAAACATTTGGACATCTCTGAAACCGCTCAATGAAAAAAATTGAAACTTGGCAGATGTCATAAACTCCCCACAGGGTATGTAGGGTGATAACAATGATATCATCGGTGAAGGGGTAATTCATGCATTAATTACTTGAATCAAAATCCTTCTCCAAAAAATCTGAAGCTTCATCTATCTGATCTACGACCTTATGTGAGTGAAGAATTAAATTTATGTCATTGGTCACGTTTTCTGGTGGCCGTAATGGATTGAAAATGAAAACGTAAAAAATCTTCTTCTCCAGCATCGCTTAACAGATCGATGCGAAACTTCATACACATTATCTACGAGCCATTCGGAATATCGTTTGAATAGTTGAACATAATCGGTCACATGGTTTGGCAGCCATGTTGGATTTAAGCTGAAACCTTCAAAAACATCTCTCAAACCACTGAGCCAGTAGATCCAAAACGTTAAGTATATCAACTACCCATGGGGATACAAGGAAGATGACTACAACGTCATCGGTGACGTAGTTTGGCAGCCATGTTGGATTTAATGCAAACATTAAAAAAAAATCCTTCTCTTGAACCGCTTAATGCGAAATTTCATAAATATGATCAACTAGCTATAGGGAATATAGTTTGAAAATTTAAACATCATAGGTCATATGGTCTGGCAGCCTTATTGGATTAAAGGGAAAAATTTGGTTCTCTCCAAAACCGCTCAACGAAAAAAATTGAAACTTGGCAGATGTCATCAACTCCCCTATGGGGTATTTAGGGTGATAACGATGACGTCATCGGTGAAGTAGTATTCCAGCCATAATTGATTGGATCGAAATCCTTGTCCAAAATATCTGAAACTTCATATATCTGATCTACGACCTGATGAGTGAAGAATTCAATTTGACGTCATTGGTCAGGCAGCCATATTGGATTGAAAAAAAAGTTTAAAAAAAATCTCCAGAACCACTTAACAGATCAATTTCATACATTTAATCAACTAGCCATGGGGAATATAGTATGAATTTTTTTTTTCATATTCATCTTCATTGACACAATTTAGCCTTAATGTGCACAAAAGTAGTCGTTAAATATCCTAATAATCAATTAATAAAGCTACAGATAATGGTAATGGATGTGCCATAATGGGATGCATGGATGATATGGGTATACAGGCCAAAATAGCAGTGGACCACAATCGTGTTCAGTTAACGATGGTATTTTTGTTCAGAATGAGCGTCTCATTGGCCAGACTGGACTCTCTACCGAGTGGGCATTCTAGTTTAAATGGCAATGTAAAATACAAACAAAATTGACCTTGCTTTTTCCAACAAATTGGTGAATAATTTGTTCCTTTTAACCTTTGTCATTATAGCCATTGATGCCACCTCCAAGATCGGATCCTCTCTCAGCTCAAACACCACAGGCCTCAAATGAAGACAACGGATCTCCAGCACAGCAGCTCACAAAGGCAAGAGAAGTGAACCAGGACGTGGCTTGTAAGGAAGAGCTGGCCGTCATTGAGCACAAATCGGAAGCAGAACCAATGGAAATCCATGCTCAAACTGAAATGGAGGTGAAAGATGTAAGAATTGGAAGGCAGTGAAGGAGATGCAGAAATTTTATTCAAAATAAGAAATTCTGATAATTAGATTTTGCTGTAGTTTGTAATCATTCATTTAATTGGCATTGTAAATTATCATTTTTTAACCTTGCTTTTTCCAGCAAATTGGTGGGTAATTTGTTCTTTTTAACCTTTGTTCTTACAGCCATTGATGCCACCTCCAACATCGGATCCTCCCATCGTTCAAGCACTACAGGCCTCAAATGAGGACAACGGATCTCCAGCACAGCAGCTCACAAATGCAAGAGAAGTGAACCAGGACGTGGCTTGTCAGGGAGAGCTGGCCGTCATTGAGGACAAATCGGAAGCAGAACCAATGGAAATCCATGCTCAAACTGAAACGGAGATGAAAGATGTAAGAATGGAAGGCAATGAAGGACATGCAGAGCATTTGGTTGCTGCAGCAATGGGAGAGGAAAGAGAAGGTGAAAAGAGGGAAGGGATAACTGAAGCACCTGGACAAGAGGAAGAAGAGCGGGTAGAAGGGGGGATGGAAGAAACAGGAGCACAACACAATATGAAGGAAGGTGAAAGCCATTGTGAAGAGAAAGAAAACCAATGTAGTGAAGACGGAGAAGAGCACAGAAAGATGCCAGAGCATCCTGGTCGTGATAGTGACAGTGAAGATGATGTGGAGAACCAATGAGGATAAAAAAAACAACTTCTGGAATCTGACTGAATCCAAGTAAAGGTTATTTGACCGATGTACAGGTACATGATCGAAACGACGCTCTGTATGCTTTCGCCGATTCCAATCAGGAAATGCTCACAGAAAAGAGTTTCCATATAAATGTGCAAGAAATGTTTCCTGTTGGCATATGATCATGCCTGATACCGATTCAAACTAGACTGCCATATCATTGCCCACTGTTCAGCTTGCATCATCTGTTGCGCATGAAGGCTTTTGTACAAATTGCACAGATTATGGCCACTGTTGCAGAAAGAAAGATGCTTGCCATTGCTAGTTGTTTTGTAGCTCGCAAACAAATCTCGTAATTGTTTGGGGTTGTTGATAGCAATGTGTACGAAACTGAAATTGCTAAGTATCGTTTTGTCATTTACCTGTGCATTTTGATTGTTTTGTTTGCAGCATTTGGTCATCTGTGGTATATTCTTCCAGATTTGTAGTAAAACACTTTTTGTAAATAATGCATTGTTTGTGCTCTCAGGTTCCCAGTTTCACTGGTAGGAGCTATCGTTTTAATACAAATGCATTTGAGACATGAACGAGAATGGCACCCGGTAGAGCAATGCCTCCGCCAGGCTGAACGGTTTCTGTTTTGTATCCCACTGATAAGCTGGATCTGCATCCGTACCTTAACCAAGATCTAATTGGCTTGTTCTCGTCACCTACCCAACTCATCCACCTATTTTTGTCATCCGATTGAGATATCATGCTGTACATCATTTTTGGCCCCGTGTCTCAATTCTGAAAAACAACTTTTAAAAGATTTATCAAATCTGGATGTTCACCAAAATCGAATCAATTCGTCCTTGTCACATACAATGGAAGGAGTAATGGCGTGAGATTAATACTATCGGAGGAGATTGACAAGGAAATTGTCAGAGTGGAAAGATGGGAGGGATGGATCGTAATGCCATGGTGGGTAATAGAGGAAAATGGTGTGTGTTATGTCGATTAAATGGGCCACAAACGGGAAGGACTGAGGCAGAGAAGCAGGAGTTCAAGGATGCTCTGGAGAGGATCATGGGAATGGTTGAGCTGGAGGTGATTATGTGCATTGCAGGGGACTCCAATGCACATGTGGGAGTGGCAGGACTGGGTGAAGAGGAATGTGTTGGTAAATTTGGTTGAAGGACAAGAAATAGAGAGCCAAGAGCTGATGGCAAGATTGGGATGGCCATAGCTGGTTTGTTCTTTCGAAAGTGAAAGTCACAAAAATATTTGCGTCAAGGCCCTGTCACACCTTGACGATTTGCCAGCGTATGCCGACGTATGAAAAATTTATCTAAAACGCTGGCACACGTCGAATACGTTATGGGTAAGTTTTGTATACGTTAAGAGCATGCTGAAGCACGCTGGCATACGTCGTAGTACACCGAGCTCGTCGACAAATTTTAAGCATGCTCAAAATTTTTCGACTATGCCAGCGTATGACTCACACGTTCCGCATACGCTGGCCATAAGTTGTAGGCACGTTATGCGATCATTGACACACGTCGACACACGTTACTTGTAAGTTACTCATAAGTCGAAACACGTCGAGGTAATGTTTAGCGTACCCGAAACTTATTTCTAACCTATGAGTAACGTGCTTTGAACCTATGTGTAACGTATCTCCAACGCATATCGACGTATGTAGACGTATTTGACGTCTTCCGGACGACCACAGAACTTACTGAACGTGTTTCTAACTTACAGTTCCGTATAATGGCGTATTGGCAGCGTTTAGGGGAATTGGTATATAAAAATGGGCTTCACAGGAGAAACCCGTCAGTGTTCCAGACTCCATGGTTTTTTTTTGTTTGTTTTTTTTCTTCGGCATGACGGTGATGTTGACACTTCGATTTCTAGTGCGGTTATGATTTAATCGTTGTGCGCAGCCTATTAATAGGCTACGCCACGTGATCGTCGGCGATACGCTGCCGCGCTATGCATAAGTTAGACTATGTTGCATAGGTTGAACGCCGACAACACGCTAAAGCATTCATTGGTATAAAGTTATCGAAACGTTCTGTGTACGTTACTAATACGTTATGCATACGTCCAACTCGTTATGAATACGCCCAAAACTGAAAAAACATCAATAGTTCAGCGTACGCCAGCGTTTTACATACATTTTGATACGTTGCCATACGCCTGGCTAAAACGTCAAGGTGTGACAGGGCCCTCAGCATGGAACAGAGTTGCATTTGTTGGCCGTGAGGAAGCAACAATTGTAGAGGATCAAGGACCAAGGCAGTGGCAGGAGAACGTCACCATAAGGCTGTCATGTTGTACGTATGAAGAAAATGAGGGAAGGTAAGAGCAGGGGTCGAAAGATGATAAGGTGGGGGAAGTGCAGGGACAACATTTCCGTAGAGTACAAGGAGAGGACGAGGGCCAGTTAGGAGGAACTTGGTGAAGAAGTCAAAGGTTTAGAGGAGTAGAAGTAGTGGAGAGAGACATTTTGGGGAATTGCAGGAGTTTTGTGGGGAAGGACATCAGGAAAGAGTGCACCATCTCAGGATAGAAACCAGGTATGGTAGACAGAGGGAAGTAAGGAAGGTTTTGAAGAGGATATAAGGAAACAGGATGCAGGGTGGCTGCACTTATGGGCAAAATAAGAAAGCAGCAAGGAGAGCTGTGGATAACGTGAGGAATGATTTGGAAGATGATGGTGGAAAGATGATCTATAAATTGGCTCATGACAGGGATGAGAATAGTAAAGACGTGGATGGGGAAGAGGGGAGTGGGTTGGGTGGTGGCAGTACGGTGATAAAGGATGGTGCTCGGAGGCTAGTGAGAGAGAGGGGAGGGGGCAGTATTGAAGGTGTGAGGAAGTATATTTCAAGGAGCTGTTGAACCGGTGAGAAAGCAACGGCGAGCTGGAGCTTTCGTGTTATGTGGAAGGGAAAGTGGAGTTATTGTAGATAAGCACCTTTATATTATATACAGAAGGAATGAAATCGTTCGATTACAGTGTGGCAGGGGGCGCAAAAAGAATGATAGCATAAGAAGGAACTTAGCTTTCAGCATTCGGCGCGAAATGCGATAGTGGGCGGAAATGACGTCTTTCGTTCGTTCGTACATGAGAGGGGCGCGTTTCTTGGTGTTTTTCCCGTCAAGCAATAAATTAAATGGTTTTCACATATATAACACATTAGTTTTCACAAATTTCCATTGAAATACTTCGGTATTTCCGTCAATTCTCGCTATTTCGTCTCGGTTACGCACTGCATCTACCGGACGGCCGTCATTGGCTGTCTCGAGGCACGTGGGGGGGGGGGGGACAGGGGACACCGGAGAC
>CM068952.1:84309014-84328560 GCA_035128595.1 Eptatretus atami
GTGGTAGACACCGGGGACATTTCAAACTCGGGGCAATTGTATACAGCACACGCGCTGTAAAAAGGATGAAGGGAAGGGTCAGGCATTGATGAGGTGTGAATAGAGATGCTAAATGCAGTGGGATAAGTGTGAGTCGTTAGACAAAGAGGATGATGAATGTAGGCATGAGAGGGGATTTGATTTCAGAGGATTGGAGGACGGCCAATTGTGCCGATATGGAAAGGGAAGGGTGATGTTCAAGATCCAAGGAGATACAGAGGCATTACACTCCTAAGTCATGTCATGAAGGCACTGGAGAGGATTCTGGACAGGAGGATAAGGAATCAAGAGTGTGGAGATGGAGATCAGAGAAGAGCAGCAGGGGTTTAGAAAGGATAGGGGGATGGCAGATGGGATGTTCACACTGAGACAGCTGGTGGAGAAGAGGTTGGAGGTGCAAGGTGAAATGGCATTGGGATTTGTCGACCTGGAGAAGGCCTACGACACTGTCCCGGGAGAGATGGTGATGGCGACACTGAGATGGATAGGAGTTCTGGAAGCAGAAGCTAGGTTTGTGGAAGGGATGAATAAAGGAACGAAGGGAAGAGTTTTGGTTGGTCCTAGGATGTCGGAGTTCAGCGTGAACATTGATTTGAGGCAGGAAAGCGCTCAGCCCACTCTTGCTTATCATGGTGATGGAGCTGATATGAAAGGTATTCTGGGGAGGATGTTGTATGCAGATGATCTGGCTGTTGTGGCGGGAGATGCAGGAGGTACTGGAGGAGTGGAAGGAGTTATTCGGGAAGCATGGATTTAAGATGAGTCTGGAAAAAGACTGAGGTGATGTGGGTCAGGCAGCAGAGAAAATAAATGAATGTCAGGTTAGAGGGGAAGGAGATCAGAGAAGGAAATAGGTTTGAGTATATGGGAGGAACAGTGACCGGAGATAGCAGGTCGGAGGCAGAGGTGTGAATATGGGGTCGAGGTAGATCAGACAAGGAAATAGGTTTGAGTATCTGGGAGGAACAGTGACCGGAGATAGCAGGTCGGAGGCAGAGGTGTGAATATGGGGTCGAGGGTGGACAGAAAAATCTCAAGGAAACTGAAAGAGAAAGTTCTGGTGTTATGTGTAATGCCAGCCTACCTTTAAGGTTTGGACGCAGTGGCACTGACAGACAACAACAGAGGTTGCAAATCTGAGAATAACTGGGTCAGGAGGCTTGTGGATAGGAGGAGGATGGATGAGCTTGAGGTGGAGATTGGTGAGAATCCGGCTGACGTGGGACACTTGATGCGGATGAGGGGAGATTGAATGGCAAATGGAGCTGACAGGTTGAGGGAGCAAGGTCGGAGGAAAAGAGGTAGACTGTGGTTGAGGAGGGATATCAATAAGGTGGGGGTGGTTGGAGAGTGGAGAGAGTTGGCTGAGGACCGAGAGAAGTGGAGAAGTATCATGGTCAAGGCATGGCAGAAGCTTGGTACTGTTGGACCTCATCCCTTATAAAGGGGAGAGAAGGAGAAGAAGTCAAAGTGGTATTCGTTCCACTTAATAATGCAGGAGAGCATTATTGTTATGGTATCACCATAGAGTTGTACAGATGAGTTTGCCCTTTACTATAACTTTGTGGTGGTCACCATCTGAGACGTTACTGCAACTGGTAAGCCAGTACGGTAGAAGATCAGGCAAATACTTTAATCCCGCCCTTCCTAAATTAGTTTTCTTCAAACTTGCATAGTCCATGACATCAATAAATGCACAAAGTTTATTAGTTTCAATCTCAAAACAAAACACTTTAAAAAAAAGACAAAAACCACAGCCAAAAATCGTCTAGAAAGAAAAATAAAAACATGAAGGGGCATCTCCATAATTACTTCTGCTTGAAGGAAGGGGAATAAAAACAAAAAAAATTTAATCCTTGCGTCAATTACAATACTTCATCCTGATGGCTTGATCAAGAGTGAACGTGACACCCCAACATTACCATTACTGTTTTTCAATCCATCTGGTATAAACCCATGATTTGAATCTTCCACACCAAATGCATGATCTCGAGTATAACCAAACCCGTCTGCGGCCTATCTGGCGCAATTTGTATAAACATCTTCAATCAACACATGATTCTCAGATACATGATTATTTTGTGGAACTGCTTAGAGGATAAACAATTTCACAGGTGTAACAAATAAGAGAAATGACAAGTGCACAAAATTTTTAAAAAAGAAAAAAAAGAAGTCTGTTCGTTGTGAGAATGAACATTTCAGACTCTTCAGTTAATCCATCACGGTTTGTGTGACGACATGATATAGCCGGTGGTGTGTGTTTGCTCTTTCGGTGAAGACCGACTGGGCCGTTGGAAAATAGCTGCTGTGTATCAATGATTAAAAATAAAACTCGCCTGGACTTTGAGGGATATATTAAAGACCCTCTGACCGTGGATCAAACAGGGCTGTGAGACCGATGTCTTCCTGTCCCACATCTTCAATACTGACGGCTGGTTTGGGAGGTTTGATGAAGCGTGGGAGGTCTGGAATGTGGACGTTCTTATGGAATAACTGCGCTATATTCGTCTGCAATGGCAAGAAAAAGAAACAAGAAAGCGTGTGTATGAATAAAGGTAATAAAAAGAAAAAACTTAAAAAAGAAAAGAAAGAAAGCAAGTTGAACAAAACCATTGAATTCATCGCAGTGCATTCCTCACCCCGATGACTCCATTCAGCATTTTCTTAAAACATTCCCGGCGACGTTTGTCAGGAAAATTGGACAAGTCCTCGGGGTTTAGAATCTTCTCGTCGTAATATTGCAGCGATTGAAGAGAGATCTGAGGGACCTGCTTCATCACCTCGTTCACCTCCTTGTACATCGGTCGCTGAAGGAAAGGGAATGAATCGTTAGAGAGTGGAATATGTATGAATCATGATCGATGGGCACATCTTTCTTTCCCTTATTTCTTTTTTTCATTGCTCCTTTTGGCGGTGCCAGACTTTGCACTGTTATAGAAAAAGGATAAACTAAGCCCGAAACGGCAAACACCATTCATGGCAATCCATGAAAAATCAGAGGGAAGAAGCAGATGAGTTATTTTTTGTTTTAGTATGGATACCTTGCACCCTTTGTTCGTAAGCTATTAAGTTTTCCTCAAGTCACAATCTCTCATATATATATATATGTATATATATCGAAGGCCTCACCAGATGTTCGTATGCTTTGAAAGCAAGGTTGTTCAATACAGTGCGGCACCCATCATGCTGCCCATGGGTCTCCAGGCTTCGCAAGATGCAGGTGAACATCCAGGTGATGGCTTCGGGTGGTAGCGATCCCGGAGTTATCTGTACATTCACAAATTATAAGTGAAAGACTTCAGGTATTAAATATTATTCAAGTTACCGTTGAGTTGTCTGGCCAACCACCTCTACCCCAGAAAATCATGTCGTATCTAACATTAATAAAGAGGAAGAAGAAAGGAAAGTACGAATGTTCAGTGAAGATATAATGATATTTTCGAGAAAATTCTGCAATTATCAAAAACGTCCCACAGAAATACATACTGGCCTTATTCACATGATGATCACGACAATTATAATATGGAAATGGTTGTGTTTGACTTCTTTTAAACAGCAGTGGTTGCAAGATTTAAAAAAACGTTTGCTTTGTGCAGTGTGTGTCTTGAAACAACAAGACTGGCAATCTTATTTTAATTATGAACAATGGATTATACAAAATGAAGCAATATCTATGTACGAGTGTAAAAGCCTGTCAAAAATGGTGGGTTGTTATTTTTCTATTCCAAATATTCAAAGATATGATGTTTCGCAGCAAGAAGCGTTATTTTAAAACACCACATGTACAAATGTGATCCTATTGTCTTTATCTTCTGGGACGCTTGGTTTCGACGGGTACAGCTCTGTGAGCGTGCCAAAGTCTGAAGCCTCGGCCTCGCGTCAGGTGTGCTTGTATCTTTATTTACTAGATATCCTACGGACGTAAATGTTGCACATCATGCAGTGGAATTTCACCTTCCTGCCGCTTGTATTTATTATTTTTTAAAAAAAAGTTTCTGTACACCGCCTTTGAGGCTCGGTTTGCAAGTTACCATCTACATTTCCAAACAAGAGACTAATTACTCTATGAAAATGTTTTTCAGATTTTTTTTACCTGGAAAAATAGAGACTACAAGTCATGTTAAAACATTGGCCTTTCAAACCCTACTCAAAATCGTCCTTATGAAGGGGGACAGACAAATACACACTGTTTTATAAAGGGTAGTTATTTGACAAAGAATCGGACTCGGTGGGATTGAGCATCAGCTGGGAGCCTGGGAGGCTGGTTGAACCTCGGCCGAGTCAACCAAAGACTTGAAAGGTACGTGCTGCGTTGCTTCCCTGGGGGGGGGGGGATGGATCTCCCGTTAAATACTTACCGCTGACTGCTAAGAGAAAAGCACCACCACTGGATGTTAATATCAAATCAGACCATTTTGTCAAACATTCCGAAGGCCATCTGGGGGCGCTATATTAAAGTTGATCTGTGTGCAGACTCAGACTTGGATGGTGATGCTTGTAAGCACACACGCACACCAGCCTCTCCTGTCCCTTGGGGAATGAGCGAGGTTGCAAAACTTACATTTACAAATATGACTAGTTACATCTGAACCCACGACTCATGATGCAAGGAACCCAATATGAAATCCCATCACCGTGTGTGTGTGTGTGTGTGTGTGTGTGTGTGTGTGTTCAGTCCACTGTCCTTGGAATTCATAATCAAACTACATTTATGTTTTCCTATGTCTGTCCTGTGGCTGAGTTACATACAAGCTCCTCCATGAGCCTTAGACACCAGGACCCCCACAGGAGATTGGAACTGTGATAGCTGTTATTTTGGTACATCAGACAGAGAAACCTTATGCAAAAGAATGAAGATAGACCTGTGCACTAAACCATCACATGGACTTCACAGAAAGACAACTAAAGTTCAACAAGTGTTGAGATAACTTGGCTTGCCTGCTTGATGATGGCCCAGCAAATGTAGCTGCCAGATTTGTGTGCGGTGAAACCATCTTTCCACGCTAGCGCACAGAATGCAGTCAGCGTCAAAGTCTCAGCCATTTGCTGAGGTTAGGGGAAGAAGAGGAGTTTTGGTATGAAGGGGCATTCAAAAAAAAAACCGAGGAATGGGGTAATCGTTGGCAAACTCAAGCCACAGCATTTTTTGCATGTATTCGCTGGCTAAATGCCATTTGTTTCATTCATCGGATGTTGTTGTTTCAGAATATCATCTAGAAGCTTGTTGTGACATGAATAACTTGAGAGTACAATTATTGATTGTTGCTCCAAGACTAAGCGTCAAGGTGTCATTAAAGATTTTATGCAAAGACGGTGCCAGCTCCAAAGAAATCCACGAATTAATGGTGACTGTGTCCAGTGAAGGTGCAACCTCGTATTCTACAGTAGGCAAATGGGTAGATGATTTTAGGCATGGATGCAACTCCTAAAAGATGACCCCAGGTCAGGATGATCAGCCGATATGACTGACCCTAAACTATTGCCCAGAATGAAGCACCAATCATGGCCGATTACCACGGTAAGGTGGCCGAGATAGCCAAGGAAATTGCGATTTATCAATACAGCGTTTTCACCATCTTCCACTAACAATTGGACAAGTCCAAGGTCTCACCAATAGAGTTCCCCAAAAACCTCAGCACTCACGATCGGCAGAAATGGTTGGCATCATGTGAGCGTCTCAAAATGAACAGTCAATCATAACACACTGTTGACAGGTGATGATTTGTGGCTTTACCACAGGGATCCTTCCTTAAACCAAATTGGAACCCATGTAACGGATCGCCGCCACAAAATACTTCGCACCCAAACCTCAGTCGAGAAAAGCATGCTGTCGATGTCTTTTTTCAGGATGTCAAGAGAATCTGGCCGATTGACCACGTAGCTCTCAAAACTGAAATCACAGGGGATTATTATGTCAACCTCGTGCAAAAATTGCTGTCGACCATCAAAGGAAAAACGGCGTGGAATATTGAACAAAGATGTTTTCCGCCTTCACGACAATGAGCCTTTGCAAAGGCTCCTTTTGCGTCGAATGCCATTTGTGACTGTGGTTTTGATGGGCCGAATCACCTGTACGGCTCAGGCATTTGTTGCGATTCGACATTTGAAGTCCCACCTGCGTGGCTGTCGATTCACCTGTAACGAGGAACTAACTGAAGCAACCGAGACGTGGCTCAGTGAGCA
The DNA here is from genome assembly GCA_035128595.1 of Eptatretus atami. Lineage (NCBI taxonomy): Eukaryota > Metazoa > Chordata > Myxini > Myxiniformes > Myxinidae > Eptatretus > Eptatretus atami. Next base: position 84,315,237 of record CM068952.1, read on the forward strand.
GTCTGAACATTTCCATGTTACTGACACAAACAGGTTGGAAGACAAAACAAGTGCAATGAAGTTGAGGGAGATTGGCTTTAAAAAAAAAAGTTTAAAGCATACACGAGGGCATGTTGAAAAGTAATGCCTCCTGTTCTTTTTCTCCAATGCAGGTAAAGTTATTCGATTGAAACAAAGTGCAGTCCGCACATCAGTTCTTCCCATCACGGTGCAAAGTTTCATGATTCTGACACCAAACGCCTCACCGCCACGTGAGTCAAGATGACAACACAACATCAGTGCTGTGAAGTGTGAAACGCTGGAGAGAGTTGGGTGCACCATAACGATCCTGAGAGTAAGACACAGTCAATGGAGTACCGCCGCAAAGGATCACCAGCCCCGACGTTGCTCCGTCAGATTTTCATCTCTAACCCCAAACTTAAGGAACCCGTTCGTGGAGAACATTTTTCTTCCAATGATGATGTCAAAACCACTGGTCAAGTCAGCAGGATGCACAGTTCTATGATGATGGCATCACAACACGACTTCAACGCCGGCAGACATGTATGGACCGTAATGGGGATTATGTTTTGTAAATATACACCTTGATGGAATAAAGATTGATGTTTGTATCCATCTTTATTTTGATCAAATATCTTGACCTATTTTGCAGAAAACGAACAGGAGACATGACTTTTCAGCACAGCCTCGTAGCAACATAAAGTGAATGCATGGTGAGAATGTCTTGCATGTTCATTTTTTAACGAGGTGTACCTCATTAGTGAGGAGGAATTTCCCCAGCTCGGTTATTTCACTGAAATCCGGGAGCCATGACTGTTCTGTAGCCACCATGGGTTCATCTTCTGCAGGTACATAAAAAGCAAGGTCAGATTCTAGCTGAAAGATCACAAATAAATATTAGCAGAAGCAACGCCACCACAGAAGGGTTTCTCCCATGTTGCTCACTTAAACAATCTCAGCTGCAGCAAGATAAGCTTGGCTACGTAACAGCACAAATGGCAAAATATAACAAAGAAAATAACTACAGGAGCAAATATTACATTTGTTGTAAATACAGAACTTTAACTACAGTCATAAAACTAGAACGGCACTCGGTAGAGCGTATACTTCTGCCCGGCTGAACAGTTTACGTACGTTTTGTATCCCACTGATGGGACCCGATCTGCATCCAGATCTGAACCAAAATCTAATTGGCTTGTTCTTGTCACCTACCCAACTTATCCACCTAGTTTTGTCATAATCTGGCCACAACGTTTTGAGATATCGTTTTCAGCACCATCTCTCAATGGTGAAGAATCACTTGAAAATTTAAAAAAATTCTTGGATCCTGATCCGGATGTTCACCAAAACCTGATCAGGATGTTCACCAAAATCAATTCGTCCTTGTCACACACCCAACCTGTCCACCCAATTTCGTCTGAATCTGTCCATAATTTTTTGAGATATCCTGCTCACAGACAGACAATTAGGGGTGAATACATAACCTCCATCCACCAATAATGAGAAATTAACCATCAGACATTTGAAGATTTCTTTAGGGCAGGTGATGTTCAGGCATTTCTACACATCTGTATATTACTAAAACTCTCATCTTGTATGTATGTATGTATGTATGTATGCATGTTCCCGAAATACAGCCAAAACGGTACACGATAGTGCAAAAACTTTTGGCCCACGTTACTCACCATTCTCCTGCTGTGTACAGTATCAAGTTTCATTCAAATTGGGCAACGAAAAAAATTATTAAAAAATCAATTCCCGATTCAGTCAAGTACTCTTCGGGAGAATTTGATCAATGCACACAACCTCAGCAGTATAGTTTGCTGGAGCTATTTTTTTTTTTAATGATTTTTTTATCAACCGCTGTCACAACGGGAACCCAACGGGTTCACGGGTCATCTCATACACTCCAAAGCTCACTTGCCCCAACCAGTCGCAGTCGATGTGCCATGAAACGGGGATGGCGAAGGAATGGCAGTGCAACTTTGGAGATACGTCCTTGCAATTTTGTCATGCGTAAGTGCTTAACTAGGGGAACCATTTGGGGTTAATATAAATGGTCTAAGAGCTCGTCAGTGTACAGCTATGACCAAAATGGACAAAACAAGGAAACAAGAATTTCATTCTGATCGGACAAATGTACACGTGCACACATTCCATAATCATCCCTTTGAAATACCATGCATCAATTGGTAATTGAAGTCGTTCTCAACCTGTTACGTTGTCTCAGTTTTAAATATAGTTTCTCTAACCGTGGTGAAATTGGGGTATGCCGGGTCACCGGTGATAAAAGGCCTTCCATTTTTATCACAATTGCCTCCCACGGTTTGAGGGTAGAAAGTGCCCGAGTCTATCAAAAAGTTCAGTTTTCTCAGAAGCTCAGAGTTTGTATAACGTGTATAATGACCCAGTGTTATACATCGTCTTTGAATTATATGGGGCCAAGACAACCTGCCTCACCCTACGAGGTACAACATTGTTTTTAACACTTAATCACAGAGACAGTTTTGGTAAGTTGCAAATGGAGCACTGGAGAGTTGTGTGCACTCTGCTGAAAGTTTATGGTTCGGATTATGGAAAGGAGGAGGGGGGGAGAGGAGGTGGAGAAAAAAATACCTTGCAACCCCCCCCCCCCCCCCCCCCCCCCCCCCCCCCCCCCCCCACAAATTAAGGCATAAAAAAAGATTCAACAAAAACACTCAGTAATAAGCAGCTATAAAAAAGTCATGTCGAAAACATTTAAATTTTGCCAGATTTCAAAAGCAGGTTGTTATTTTCAAAAAGCAAAAGGCAAAAGCAAAGCAGAACCAGTGGAAGATAAGCTATTACGAGATGTCTGTAATCACAAACTGATCGCCAAAGGTAAGCCTCCCCCAGTTTACCGTTGGCCCACGATCCAATGATGGTATATATTTTTTTCAGACCACCATTTTTTTGATCGCTAATTGACCATGACCTTTAACTTGGAGGGGTATGATGTAAATCAAGCATAAATGTGTCTTGCTCTTGGCAAAGTAGGGAGAGCAACTTCATTCTGATCAGACAAATCTTAGTCGGGTTATGGTGAAAAATGGTGATAATTGGGTCATGACCTTGGAAATTAGGTTAAGGTCAAGGCATACTTTCTATTCCCATTATTGATGCAAAATTTAATTTTGAAAGTCCCAGCCGGCTCCTACTGTAGATACAGATAAAGAAATTGGGAGTGCAGGAAGAAGGGGGGGAAAAATTGGAAAAAATAATAATTATAATAATTTAGTACTCCTCGTGGCAAAGATGTCAACAAGTCACCTGGAGCCAAGTCTCAAGTCTATGAGGGAAAGTCGCAAGTAAGTCGAAAGTCAAGTCACACGTCATAATGTCGTTATCATAGACCTTGGTTACATGTAAGCCTTTAATACTCAAAAGGTTTACACGAGTCATGAGTTAGTTGTTTATTTGAGCTTGATGATTTTTTGGGCATGTGTACTTTGTAAACTAAATGACATGGGGGGAAAAATAAAAATGACAGTTTAATTGCTTTAATTCAAACTCTACCAGACTCGGTGGTGTAATGGTGACCAAAATGGTTACAATCAGTAACGAAACTCAGTGACCAGACTCAATCTTTAGCGTGTCATTAATCTTGGCGATTCCGCTCTGAATATGGAAGGTTGGTGATTCGAACCCCGGCCAAGTCATACCAACGACTTTAAAAATTGCACTTTGCTGCTCCGTAGCTTGACGTTCCGCATTTCAATGCTGAACACACTGAAAGGACTCGTCCTACATCCCACACGCAACCAGCATGAGTGTAGGCTCAGTGTTACTGTGTTAGTGCAGTGGAAACATTCGAAACAAAATGTGTTAGACTGTCTAGTGGAAAAGAAAACTTACTTCTGCGGGTGAGTTTTAGATGACGAATGAAATTTGATGTTGTGGATGGGCCATCTCAAATTTTATACCACACGTTTGACATACAGCACTCCATTTATTCAATGAAACTTCAAAATATTGATGAGCAAATAGGATCCAACCTCGGAATCTCCACCATGCTACCGATAACGAAGTGAAGCACACGTGCGCAGAGAGGAGCAGCAAGCTACGCAGCGACGCTCAGTATTGACAGTGTAATGGTAATTAAGAATGTCCACTCAAAGCTCAAACCATTGTCTGTGTGTGTGTGTTTTTTGTTTGGTTATTTTAGTTCCATGAGCCATAAAACACATAGACTAAAAAAACAACAACAAAACACAGAAGAAGTTAAATGGGTATGAACTGAGCAGCTGCAGGAAAACAATTCCATACGTACGCCTTACGGCATACATGACTACTGAATTGACAGGCGTAGAATCCATGTCATTAAAAAAAAAAGCTCTACTTGCTTTTCTCCATAATTTACCTCTTTTTACTCCACTAGACACATGTATGTGCAATGGGAGGCTCAGAGCTCAGTGGCACTTTGGGTGGTGTATAACTAATACCGTTCTAAGCTCGGCGCGATCTATTTACCGAGTTCATGCTCCCTTTGGCACGCACCTCCAGTGGTCTTTGTTTATAGATATATTCACATCCTACCAGACATCGAATTAAAATTAGTCACAAAAACATCACTGAGATATATTTATTTTGATATGGTGTTCATTCATTCATCGTCATTGTCAACAAGTCTACAAGCTCAAGTCTCAAGTCTTTAAGGCCAAGCCTCAAGTCAAGTTGCAAGTCACAAAATTTGTGACTTGGGGTAAAAGAAACTCTGAATGACCATGAAAAATTGGGGGCACTAATTGTAGAAACAAACCCTTCAACAGCTATAACCCTCCCCCTATCCTATAAAAGGGGAGGCTTAAGGCCCTGTCACACCTTGACGTTTTAGCCAGCGTATGGCAACGTATCAAAATGTATGTAAAACGCGGCGTACGCTGAACTATTGATGTTTTTTTTCAGTTTTGGGCGTATTCATAACGAGTTGGACGTATGCAACGTATTAGTAACGTACACAGAATGTTTCGATAACTTATAGATAACTTATACAACGAATGCTTAGCGTGTTGTCGGCGTTCACAACCTATGCCAACGATAGTCTAACTTATGCATAGCGCGGCAGCGTGTCGCCGACGATCACGTGGCGTAGCCTATTAATAGGCTGCCGCTCAACGATTTAAAGCCCCGTCACACCTTGACGATTTAGCCAGCATATGCCGACGTATGAAAAATATGTCTAAAACGCTGGCACACGTCGAATACGTTATGGGTAAGTTTTGTATACGTTAAGAGCACGTTGAAGCACATGGCATACGTCGTAGTACGCCGAGCTCGTTGACAAATTTTAAGCATGCTCAAAATTTTTCGACGTATGCCAGCGTATGACTCACACGTTCTGCATACGCTGGCCATAAGTTGTAGGCACGTTATGCGATCGTTGACAAACGTCGACACACGTTACTTGTAAGTTACTCATCAGTCGAAACACGTCGAGGTAATGTTTAGCGTACCCGAAACTATTTCTAACTTAACTTGAACCTATGAGTAACGTGCTTTGAACCTATGAAACTGCTTGAACCTATGAGTAATGTATCTCCAACGCATATTGACGTATGTAGAGTGTAACGATTTGATTGACATCTTCCGGACGACCACAGAACTTACTGAACGTGTTTCTAACTTACAGCTCCGATAATGGCGTATTGCAGCGTTTAGGGAATTGGTATATAAAAATGGGCTTCACAGGAGGAACCGTCAGTGTTTCATACTCCATGGTTTTTTTGTTTTTTTTCTTCGGCATGACGGTGATGTTGACACTTCGATTTCTAGTGCGGTTATGATTTAAATCGTTGAGCGGCAGCCATAATTATATTATATTATAACCGCACTAGAAATCGAAGTGTCAACATCACTGTCACACCGAAGAAATAATAAATAAATAAATATAAATAAAATAAAACCATGGAGTCTGGAACACTGACGCTAAACATTACCTCGACGTGTTTCGACTTATGAGTAACTTACAAGTAACGTGTGTCGACGTGTGTCAACGATCGCATAACGTGCCTACAACTTATGGCCAGCGTAGCGGAACGTGTGGTCATACGCTGGCATACGTCGAAAAATTTTGAGCATGCTTAAAAATTGTCGACGAGTCGCGCGTACGACGACGTATGCCAGCGTGCTCTTAACATACAAAACTTACCCATAACGTATTCGACGTGTGCCAGCGTTTTAGACAAATTTTTCATACGTCGGCATAGCATGTGGCTTAAATCGTCAAGGTGTGACAGGGCCTTTAACATTGGCCTTTACTCTTTACAATGCTCTGGGCTGTTAACAAGCCAAGAAACATTTCAAGGTCAGAACAAATCCTGGGCAGCACTCAGTCACAGGATACTCAACTTAAAGTCGAAGGAATTTGTAATTTGTTCACATTGCCGGTGATAATTAGCCTCATCTTCACAAAATACACCGTGGGGGTCTTTAACATCCACCAATAACTTGTGCTGGAAGACGGGTCCTCCAGCTTAAGGATCTATGGAGGATGAGATTTCAAAATTTGCTATCGCTATTCTTGGTAACCAAGATCCATGGAACGTGCAAAATGTGCATGGCTAAGGAGAGATATTGAAAAAAAACCCCACAAAAGTTGTTCTCAACAATCAACGCAAAAGGTACTTGTGAACTTGTAAGATAAATTTCTCACCGTCATGCATTTCCACTTTGGCAGCTTCTGCGGCCTTTTTCACGGCTGTAAAAATAAAAAAATAAATAAAGGATTTTTAAAAATGTACACATAAAAGGTAGCATTTTGGTCAACTCTACAAAGAGACAACGTATAAAACAGTCAGAAGAGACAACATTCCCCTCAGGGTGTTGCAAATAAAACAATTGCTCAACATACAAGTATGTAATCACGGTTAAAATACGCACCTCGGGGCAGCAACTTGCAATGCCTTGAGGGAAGAGCACTTATAATTACGAACTCGGACAACCAAATGGGTCGAGCAGATACTTGTTCACCTAACCTTCCAAATTGTTTGATTCAAAGTTGTATCACGGAAATTAATGAATAACACCCCACCTTTATTAAAACGGAATAACTTCTTATACACATACAAAAAATGGAAATTCATTTGCTGATGAGCACGGAGGATGTGTGTGTGTGTGTGTGTGTGTTGTGTGTGTGTGTGTGTGTGTGTGTGTGTGTGCAACAGATAAACCAATAACAATAACTATAATGATATAAGCCAGCAGCGGAAGCTAAAGAAAAGTGGAAAGGATCAAAACTGAAAAGGGAGGAAGGTTTAATATCTAAAGAAATAGCAAAAGGAATCTGGTGTCATTGCAAGATGCTGGGATCAGAGCAATCGGGTAGCGAGAGCAGGAACAAGCAAGTCGAAAGAAAGGCAACTATTAGCAATAAAGGCTGTTTGAAGAACTGATGTGGTGACGATGACCGTTAAATAAAGGCGGGGAAAACTTCTGAAGTTGTTGACGGCCCGTGGCCATAGGTTCTGCCAGCAAGCATTGAGGGTGGAGGCTTTCACCTCGTCCAGCGAGTCTTTGATGGCGCTGATGCAGTGCACCATGTTGAAATCCTTCAAACCTTGCACGACGGTAAGTGCAGAGTCGAACTCAATAGAATCCAAGATGTGACGGAAGGTACGGCGGGTCTAATACATTTTAAATGTTGAAATCACACCAGGGTCGAGTGGTTGGATGAGGGAGGTGATGCTGGTTGGCAGAAAGACGACCTCGACTTTGGCAAGGGCCAACTTCAGCTGCTCGGGGTGGTCAGGAGCATTGTCTACCAGCAGGAGGACTTTGAAGGAGAGGTTCATGTCTGCCAGGTACCTCTTTCACTTGAGGGACGAAACAATTGTGGAACCAATCAATAAAGATCAGAGCTGTTTCCCACGCCTTTTTGTTGGCACGCCAAAATATGGGCAGAGTGTGTTTGTTTTTGCCCTTGACAGCACGTGGGTTTAGGGAACGATACAACATCATGTGTTTGATTATGCAGTCCCTTTTGGCGTTGGCCAGAGAAGAAGAGATATTCTGTCCTTCACAGCCTTGAAGCCCGATGCTGCTCTCTATCGTTTCGAGATGAAAGTCCTCGTGGGCATCTTTTTTGAGATGAAAGGCAGTAATATAAAAAAATTACATTACTGCCTTTCATCCCGGTCTTGTCTGCATTGAAAACCTGCTCCGATACATACCCCTTTTCCTCGATGAGCTTCGCAAGTTGAGCAGGGAAAGCTTCAGCTGACTCGTGGTCCGCTGAGGCACGCTCGCCTGTGAGCTCTACGTTATGGAGACTGTACCGCCTCTTGAAGCGGTGAAACCATCCCCTGCTGGCTTGGAAGGAACTCGTACCCGCATCACTCACGTGTGCAGCACCACCCATGCCAACAAGATGATCATAAATGCAATTTGCCTTTTCCCTAATCAGTGGTCAGCTTTAAGGCACATTTCTCTCGGCATTGTACTCTACCCACACATTCAACGCCTTCTCCATTGATTTGATGTGCATGTTCCTGACCTGGGTAACCACTTTGCTGCTGGGTACTGCACTCACCACGACACTTCCGTCAATCGCCTTCTCCTCCTCCTCCTTCTCCTCTCCAAGTAGACTTGCTCATGCCATAGTATCTGCCCACAGATGCCCCTTTGTAGTCAGTCAAACGGCTTCACTTTATGGCTCAAGCTCATCACTTTTTTCTGTCTCTTGGGAGCAGACTCATCTCCTGCACCACTCATACGCTTAGGATCCATGATCGAACGATGAGTGCAAAAGTTGACAAACGCGAGGAATCACAGAAGGTCAAGGCAGCGGGACGAACAGTGAACGCAAAAATAATGAAACCCAGGACACACTGCATACAAGTAGCCGTGCAGGGGTTGTGGGAAGATGGAGGTGGGGGGTGGATTCTGCGTGGCTCGTGGAAGATGATTGTAGAACTGTTTATTTGTGCGGGTGATGGTAGATGGTCGGTTGAAGCTGCATTGTGTTTCTGCATGGCTCGTGGAAGATAGTTTTAGAACTATGTCATGCATGTGGCTGGTGGGGTCAGGTCAGGTATGGGAGAATGCGCCAGAGCAGCGCGTCGCTGCGTCCACTTTCCGCAGGTACTCCAGGGGCCTCCGTCTGGCCATCCCCCAGGCAGATGCCAGGCCCATCCCCATCTCGTTGAGATGTTGATCAACCTGCTGCAACCATGAGGCATGTGGTCGGTCCATTCGCCTCCTCCACTCATTAGGCTCCCTCGCTGAGAGAATCTGGTGAGCAGGATCAGGGTCAGGAAAACAAGCCACATGTCCATACAGCCGCAGCTGACGCTCATGGACTATGCAGGTTACAAATCTCATTTGAGTCTATCTCAGCAACCGCTGATTGGACACAAAGTCTGACCAGCGATAGCCAAGGATTCTCCAAAGAGACCTGGTACCAAAGGAATTAAGTCTCCATCTCAGATCCCTAGTCAGAATCCAAGTCTCACATCCATAAAGCAAGATTGGAAGCACCAAGGACCTGAAGACTCGGACTTTCGTCCTGCTGCACAGGTACCGGCAGCGGCACACCCAATGATCCAGTGAATCCAGACTCCCCAGGCCTGACCCAGACGCCTGTTGTCCTTTGGCTCACAGCCAGCAGAGACATGAATATCATGACCAAGGTAAGTGAATCTCTCAGTGACCTCAACATTCTTGCCACAAACAGGTACAGACAGGATAACACCATCCAAGATGTCATTGAAAGCCTGGATCTTAGTTTTTACCCAGGAAACCCACAATCCCAGCAGCTCAGACTCCTCATTCAGCATCCCCACGGCCCCCAAAACGGATAGCTAGAGCCTCCGCAAAGATAACTGCATCATCTGCGAAATCAAGGTCAGAGATCTTGACATTCCCAAACGATGTACCGCAGCTTGATCTCTCCGACATCCTCCCCAGATTCCAGTCCATACAAGTGCTGAAAAGTGTGGGGGCGAGGACACACCCCTCACAAACTCCAGCCACAACTGTAAATAAGTCAGAGATGGTATCACCACATCTCACAGCACTCTCAGTACCAGAGTAGAGTTCAGACATCAGATTGATCTGTTTTGGTGGCACTCCACGAAGACAAAGAATCCTCCAGAGGGCATCCCGATTCACTGAATCAAATGCTTTACAGAGATCAACATAGGCTGCAAGCAGAACCTGCCAAAACTCTCGTCTTTGTTCAGTGAGGACCCAAAGAACGAGGATACGGTCAATCGTTGACCTCTTTGGTGCAAAGCCTAACTGCACTGGATGCTGGTGCGCAAGCAGATGGTGGCGAACCCTGTCAATAATAATTATCCGAGCAAAGACCTTGCCCGGCACAGAGAGCAGCGTCACCCCTCAGTAGTTGTTGCAGTCTTGGTAGTCACCCTTCCCTTTCCAGAGAGGGACAACAAGGCCCCTCTTCCAGTCAGTTGGGAATGATGTCTGTGTTCCAGGCAGAGCACAGAACTGCATGTGACTTGAGTCCAGCATTTCCACCAGCCTTGAGAAGGTCAGCATGGATGCCACAGATCCCAGGAGCTTCACCCCATTTCAACTGGTTCACCGCAGCCTGTGTTTCCACAAACAAAGGTAGACCACAGTTGATTGGAGGGTCAGCAATAGGGATTGTAACACCCCTGTCATGCAACTCAACAGCTGGTGGATCAGCCTGGTACAGCCGCTCAAAGTAACTGGCCCAGCGAGGCTTCACTTCGGACTCCTCTGTCAAGAGCCCACCACCCTCTACTCTTACTGCAGCACACCGAGGGACGGACTTGGAGGAATGCAATGCAAAAAATTCCCCTGTAAGCAGGAGGAGAATCACTTGACCACAGGTGATGCTCTACCCCCTCTCAGATTCCTCGCACATAGGCCTCCTTGTCCACCCAGTGTGCATGTACAGTTTTCCGCCTCAGCTCCCTGAACAGCTCAACTCTGCCATTCAGCCTGGCCCTGCGACTCTGGTCAATGGTATCCAGTGTCCCTTGAGAGAAAAAATTCTTCTTTGCCCTATGGTGAGTTCCAAGACATCCACCGGCAACATCAAGGACGGTGGTCTTCAAGGCACTCCACAACTCTTCATGACCTCCCAAAGCACACAGACCCCCCAAATCTCCACTCAGCTTGTTCGCAAACTCCTCAGCTACACTCTCATCCTTGAGCTTGCTAACATCCAGCCCAGGCTGGGATGGTACCATTCTCCTGGATTTAAGGTGCAACTTAAGAGTTGCTACAAGAAGCCGGTGGTCAGCGTTGAAGAAATGAGCACTCCGGTAGACTCTGCAGTTCTGGATCATCCTCCAGCGACCATCAACGAGGACATGGTCAATCTCCTTTGCCACACGCCAGCGTTGGAATACCAAGTCCAGCGATGAGCTTGTGGGCGCTGAAACCATGAACCGGCCACCCTAAGTCCATGACTTCTTGCAAAGTCAAGGAACTTGGTGCTATCAGGTTCACAGTTCCTGACCCATGGGGACCAACACACGTCTCATAACCATCCATATCAGTTCCAGTCGATGCTTTGAAATCCCCCAAGACTAGAAGTGTATCTCGTCTGGGGCACTGATCAACCACAGACTCGAGCGTGGCATAGAATGCGTCCTTCACGGTGAGGTCACTTGCCTCAGTCGGAGCATAAACAGAGACCAGGGAAATGACACCAAGAGGAGTGACGAATCCTTAGTCTCATGATACGCTCGTTGACGGTGTTACCTCAATTATCATTGGAGTCAGCTTATTGGACACAGCTACAGCAACTCCTTGGGCATGGTAACCATCAGAGCGACCAGACCAATGTAGGTGTAACCACCCGCCATGATCTCGCCGCAATCCGGTCTCCGAACCTCAAAGAGTGCTGCAATACCGATGTCCAAACGCTTGAGCTCAGATGATAACAGAGACAGGTGATCATCCTCTCTTAGGGATAGGACAATTCCAGGCACCTACCCGAAGGGACCGCCTCAGGTTAACCCAAGGAGACCGCCGTCTGGTGGACGGTGGGGGAGGCAGGGTGGGGGAGGAAACAAGGATTCAGTTCACAGTTCATAAAAAAATGTTTCAAATAAATTATAAAATCTCTCCTTTTTTTTACCTCTGCAAAAATAGCTGGCTGTTCTCTGTTCTGTCTACATAAATAAACGACTTGTGATACAAGAAACAATGCAACTGCCCGAATTGCAATCCTTTGGATCGCATGAAACCTGAAAGAAATATTTAAATTGTCCTCTGATTATATAGATCTCCCAGCATTTCAAAACTTTCTTCATTAATTCATATATAGGTGGGTAAATAATCATAAATCAGTGATGCACAGATTATGTCTTCACTCATTGGTGTTCATCCTCAAAATAGGAATTTCATACAAGTGATCAGAAATTCCAAATGGCTGTATCATAATCACCATGGATGAATTGCTTGAAAAATTGCATTTTACTCTCCCTTCAAATCGCATCGCTATGCTTCAAATGCCTTTCCCAAGCATGTCATTTTCAACTTCCAAATCAATGCACAAAATGAAAAAACAAATATGAAAAAGGCCGACCTTCTGATTCCGGACCTGTGATTTCCATATTCTTCTTTGTACTGACACAAAAGCCTGATGAGAACAGAAAAGACGTGTAATGGGAAAAGACAAATTATTTTCAAAACATCCTCGAAGGCCAACTACAAATTTTTAAAACCAAAGTTGAATACAATATATTTTTCTCAAAAACAAACAAACAAACAAACACATCTTGACTTGTGTAATTTGTGATAAAATGAGCAACGAACTGAACTGAAACAGTCAATATAAGCGGTTACAGTGAAAGATTTGCCTTCATAGGTTAAGAACAATTGAGAACTCAAGATAAACTTATGGAGACAGCAACAACTGATTCAGGAATTTGAGAGACAAGAAGGCAACAAAGGTCATCATTGTACTACACCCTTTGCAAAAAAGATGCTTATATTATGTATGTTATTGAGCGGGGAGTGGCGAGGGAAGGAAACATACACAGCAAGTCAAAGTAATCTCGGGTGAGGAGTCGGGTCAATTCGGTATCCAAGATCTCCTGCACATTGTCCACTTGCTCTGGGTCTGGGTTGCTGTGGCGAATACAAAAAGAATGAATGCAATGATAATGACGACAGCAATAAGATGAAGGAAAGTTTCCTTGGGACCAATTCTGGTTTGCAATGACTTCATACATGGACTGTTTGTGAAAACCAGGTGCCTTTAGGGGACAACTATCAACTGGAAGAGAGCAGGGTTAAATATAACCAGAGAGTTGGTGTCAAAGCCACCCAATGCTCGCCTGTTTATACATTTATCGTTTTTAAA
>CM068952.1:84362715-84378045 GCA_035128595.1 Eptatretus atami
CCAAGAGAGAGATAAATGAAGAACTCATATTATCACACATATTGTGTTTATCCAATAATTGTTATATTTATCTTTTTCAATTTTAAAATCCTCGACAAAAATCTTCATACGGTTCGAACTTGAATCCGACGGTGGTCATGTTCTGCAGCATGGGCCACATGTAGCATGATGCGAGTGGCCACATGTAACTTACTACTACTACACCAATATTACCAATTACAACACCACTTCCACCACTACCACCACCACAACAAAATAGTGCTGATATCGAAAAAGAACCTCCTCTAACCACCCCATGAAAATCAAAATCAAATCTTGTACAATTGCAGTTCTAAGTTATGTCCGAAACCAAATTCAAGATGGCTGCCCTAGCCGCCATATTGATATTCGCCATCGCACCATATCGACAAGGAACTTCCTCTACCCAGCCCCAATATAACACTGCAAATAATGGAATTACTCGACAAGGGTTCTCCTCCGAAATCGACGCGAAACTCAATTTTCAAGAGAATGGCGTGCCCATGCGGAGCCACATTTGAAATTGCAGCGCCGCCCATTTCGAAAAAACCTATTCCATTACTCAACCCAACACACTCCTGCAAAAATGGATTTAATCGCCAAGGCGTTACTCCTCCAAAATCGACGGAAACCAATTTCAAGATGGCTGCCCATGGAGGCCGATTAAAAATCGGTCCTGCCGCACCCACTTTCGAAAGAACCTCCTTACTCAACCCAACCAAATACCCTGCAAAAAATGAATTTAAATCGGCACAAGCGCGTTACTCCCCCGAAATTGACGGGAAAACCAAGAAGTGACAGATGGACGCCCGAAGCGGGGACGCCCGGACAACGCTTTTGAGACAATACCCCTTGGCCAATCGGCTGGGGCGTTAAAAAACCTGTCCATCATAAAAAAACTCAGCATATTGTTGGGGCCGGCCGCGAGTAGTGAGAGCGACCCCCACGGGTGCAGCTAATCTTGGGATCCCAACCAGACTCCCACGGAATTGCAGGCCGTCGCACTATGAGATACTTCCGTGACACGGGCGGGGTCGCTAAGAGCCTAAGTCACATTTGCCAAACGGCAGGCGTGGGTCTACAAAAATCTTACGCACTAGCAATAAGGGCGCCGCATATTTCCACGGTTACACAATGTAGCAGTCACATATTGTTTTTATTTTTTTCGGGTACCGGCACGGGGTGATTTAAAAGGAATGGTTAAGACCGAAAACGTGGGGGTGCCGTACGGTCCTTTGATTTGATGTCGCACGGTGACCTTAGGGGCCCATCTGAGGCGGCCCATAATTTCAAGGCAACGAGCAGGTGCCGCCAAGGCGACCCGAGGAGGGACCGCAGGGAGGCCCTAAGGCGAACATGGGCCAGACGGACAGGGTACAGAGTGCCGATTTTTTTTTTTTTACCAGTTCTTTTGTTTCGACTTGTCGAAATTGCTGCGGCGAACGTTAAGAATTATGAAAAAAGATTATAAACTCCGACAGTAGAGAATTCCACAAAGCGCGACCCCAACGGCCTGTAAAATATCAGCCAAACGGCGTAGGGCCACCCTTGAGGCACACCGCGAGGAAACTCTGCGCGCCGCGCGCAGTTTCTGTTAATCAGAGGGCGTACAGCCCGCCGTATCCTCGCCGAGAAAATGTGACTTTGGCCTAACCGACCATGAACGGCAATAACTCAACCTCGGTGATTTTGGGTCCTCCGTCCTAGTTAATTCCGGTACCTAAAAATAACCACGTTGGATCTAATTAAAAGGGGACCACGCCTCCCGTACGTGACCTTGTCCGAAACAATCACTTTTACCGGAATCGGAATGCAGCCAGCGAGACTGCCAAGGACGTACCGGCTAAAAAGGAACACATCATTGGGTAATTAAAGGTCCCGGCTAAGTCTAGAATGCGGACCATGCTGGATCATAATAAGAAAAGCAAAAAACGAGCTGGAACATTGTCTACAAAAGGATTTATTAACAGGCAGCGAGGAAAGGTGTTGGCACAGTTAATCGTGTTATGTATTGTCTGTACAGTAATAGCAAGAAACATGAAAGGTGGCAATACACAAAGCAACTTACAAAAAGCAGATACAGAGAAAGTTATCCTGATAAAATTTGTACACTCTGAACTTAAACGAGGACAGCACCAGGAACACACACACAAACACACAACCACACCACACACACCACACACACACACACACACAGCACACACACAAGAGAGAGTTGATGAAAGAGAAAAGAGGAGAGGAGATGAAGGAGCTAACGGTTCGTCAAATACCTGGCAAGAAACCGATCGTGCGCACCAATACGTTTGTGGGGGAATGCTCCGCTGGGCATACCTCACTGACAGCTGCGTATCGTCTCTTGCTTCCTGGAAACTTCGTGCAGCTACTCGTCGGTCCGACGAGAATGAAGACAGCGACCGTCCAGGTGTGCAGGGAGGGACTTTGGGTGAGTCAAAAGCCAATGAGTGAAAAAGAGGCAGAATCCAAAGCAAGTGGGAGAAGAAGGGAGAAGTGGAGAAGACAGGCGAGTCAGCAACGAGTTGCGCAGAAAGGCGGAGGTCCGAAGGCGAATTGGTTGAAGATAGAATTCCAGGCCAGGACGAGCATGACGGAATCGACAGGACTGAGCGAGACAGAACGATGACAACACTCGGAACGACTGACTACTCCCCTTCGAACGGACGAGACTACTCTTCTTGAACGCGACTACTCCCCTTCTGGAACGACGTAGTGGACTACTCCCCTTCTGGGAACGACGATGACTAACTCTTCTGAACTGAACGACGACGACTGCTCAACGACAAGGACTGCCTCACGTCGCGATTCAACAGGCCCGCGGACCGGATTCTTTGATCAGATCCAGTGGTGCAGGGCGCGGTGACGACCCAAAGCGGCTCGTCACCCGAATGCAGGGCGCTGCTGGTGGGCCCCGGCCAGCATAACGCGGCGCCGGCGCCATCGACTCCGGAGGAGTGGGCTCCACCACTTCCGCCAGATGGTATCCAAGCTGCGAAATCGCTCGCTCCGACCACCGCGAACATGAACGCTTGCACTGAACCCCGAATATGAATCGCTTTGCACCGAACCCTGTAGCCGTGTCCCGCGACCCCGGCCCGGCTGGTCAATGTGCCTGCTGCATGGTGCGCCCACGCGGCCCGAGGATCCGCCGCAACAGCAATGCCCTGCCTGGAGCAGCTGCAATTTGAGCGGAGGTGTGGAGGATTTCTGCCATCTAGTGGTGAGTGAAGACCGATGGTAAGATTTGTGTAACTCATGCGCAGACCCGAACCCAAAGGATATGTGTTTTCGTGCCTCATTTGCACTGATAAAGTATCACGCGGCCGGCGCCGAATCCCCATCTAAGCCACAGTAGGCCAGTCGCGCAGGTCGCCGGCCATCTGAGGACATCGTGTTCGCTGGTTCTCAAACGGCGGTGGATGCACGGTGCGCCCTGACTGTCTGTCAGCGAATTTAGTGGAAAAGTTGGAAATACATATATGTATGATGGTTGAGTTGAAGAAGAAATATAGATATATTATTTAAATGGAGAAAGTGGGAAAAAGTATGGTCGAGTGTGTACTGAAAGTGCCAAGCATTAGGTGCCGCACACCACCATAGCCATCTTTGGTTATAGTTATGCTCCAATTTGCAAGACTAGGAACAAAATGAGCGTTGTTGACGTGCATTTGGCACTTACCAGTGAGTGCAGGATCTACTAGGTTACTTAAGTACTGTAGATGTAAAATACACCCGACCTAGCGCACATGTAAGGCAGATCAGGTGAAAAAAAAAAAAAAGAAAAAGGAACTCACCAACTTGGTCAAATGAGCACTCCAGTATTAGGTTTTTCAGTGGCATGTCAACATGACACTTATTTGACTAAATCAGTTTAAAAATGGAGGAATTTGATCGAGACATACAAGTATAAACAAGAGTAGATTGATAAATGTTGCTTCTGGGACGCCGATGTCAAATGAATGGGAAAAAGGGAAAAAACTATCTGACGCCAAACCCAAAATGGAGACCCTTCCTCCCCACCGTCCCTTCCCTCCCATTAGCAAAGCAAATGAAAAATTGAGACTTCACTGTAAAGCACTTCTTCCCCAACCATATCACACGGCCTTTCATAAATTTCTGATACTCAACAAGAGCGAGACCAACGAATATTTGCCCCATGTTTCTGACTTTTGGGATAAACTTAATTTTCTTATAACATTCATTTCCAATTCGAGTATATTCCAAAAAGACTCTGGAAATTGGTTCTTGGTTTAAGTCTTTTGTTTGAGCAGAGATAAAATATAAACTTCTCCTTAATGCTCTTGTGTGACCACCTCCCTGCAGCCACATATCATTTTCGAAATTGTCGTAAATTGTTTTTCATGTTCTAACTTGATAACCCATCAACTTTTCAGTCCATCAACGGAATTAATTTTTCTTTACATCCTCCACCTATTTGTCGTAAATTTAACCCCTTATTCTGTTTATATCTACTTTTATCCCCTGGGTATTCTTCAATCAGACTTTGTTTCGATATTTCTCACCATTCAGTTATTTTCCCATTTAAATTACCAGGCTGATTACACTCCAACCTTGGTTTGGTTATTGCTTGGTTCTATCATTTATAAATCAGGTAAAAAGACGGCGGTAGCCAGTTAAAATCCCCAACCCAATATTAACACTTAAAATATCGTAACACATAATCTTATAACCATAAGGGAAGGCATGATCCATTCTCTAAAATATAATATTTCAATCAAAAGTCCGAATGCCTTGCTATTTACCTCTTCTGTAATATAATTAATGTTATAAACTTACTTATTTGTATCATTTTTCTCTACTCTTCCTTTTGAGGTTAAACAGTTGTAATAATGTTTAAATTATATTGTTCCTTTTATTATTTTCTCTTTATTCCCTTAGCTGCTTATCACCACTTTTCAATATTATTATTTCAATATACTATAAGCATAAGACTATTTGATCTTCAATCTCTAATAAAGTCCACTCATCATGACCATTCCCACCCAATCATCTTAAACTACCAAATAACTTTTTATTCTTTGATGAATGAAACAACACTCCATCACCTGACTTATAATTACTTGTATCAATATATATATATAATATCAATTAATTAAATAATAATCTAATATAATCACTCTCATATACAGCACTTGTCTTAATTTATAATATAAACTTCTGTTATCCTTATATAAACAATGATGACATTATCCTTAAACTTTGTTTTAATTATTAGTATTAGTATAGCATACATTAACGACTTTGACAAGATCAAAGAATTGATGTTCCGATATTAAATAGAGTTTATCCATTTCAATTTCACTCTTATTTACAGCGCGGGCGACCATCGTGCTGTCATATAATTGGCTATCTCTGTCCTGTGTCTTCTGTCAACGGTCTTGTACACTTATGCCAGCAGTACGTTCCCTTTGATCTGAGGGCTATAAATAGAATTTGTCAATGTCAAAACTCTTCCCATCATGGTCATGCTAATTCCACACCGTGTCTACATTAAAATGTATAACTGCAAAATTGTTTCATCATTCTTAACCTAGACTTTCAACTGCCCCAGCACACGCACATATCGAAGCTATATCGCTTCTTGTTCAAGGAATAGCACAAAAAGTTTTTTCGAAAAACCCCCGCCGCTAAGAAACTTGGTCTATTGATTAACTTGAAGCCTGCTTTCCAAGACTAGGAGCACGTCTATATGTTTTGCCTATCCTAACAATTTTACACTTCCAAAATACAGCATGTATTCATTTAATTTATAAAAGTCCTCTCAAAATACTGTTTTTGCTTCTGTCTCCTTTTGATTAAAATCAATATACTTCCTTAACCAATGACTTTGTTTAAATTTTCAAAATCCTATGAATTTTCCTAACCTCAACCCAGCAGATAAATATTGCCTCAGTTCCTTTGATCAAAACATAACTTTACTTTATAATTTAATGTAGTCAGTAGTTTTCTGAAGATTTACTTTATATTACATGACCTGTTTGGTGAGCACTTCACCATTCTTTCTTGAGACTTCTTAATCAGGGAGCCCATAGGACAGCGTCTTTATGTTTATTATTGATGAAGTTCTTCTTTGATATTTAATCACTCTAAAGTAATATCAACTTTAGCTTCATCCACTTCTTTGAGAGGAGATACAAGGTCTTGTAGAAACTTTTCATAAATGTTTTCTTTAACGACCATTTAAGTTGTCCAATTAGGGAAAGATTGAGACATAGGCCACCCATTACAAAATTGTAAACATACAAACATTACCAGGTAACAAGTTGTCCCTCTTTCTCTATCAATCCAGGAAGGATATTGTTATTTGCTTAGCGTGAATTTCTTGGAAACAGTAGCTGAGATATTCCAGTCAGGTCAGTGTAATGGGAGCAGCGCCAGAGCACGCGTCGCTAGCGGTCACTTCCCGAGTACTCCTGGAGGCCTCCGTTCTGGCCATCCCCAGCAGATGCCTGGCCCATCCCACTCTCTCCTTATCGTAGTATGCCCCGGATTCGAGACTCTAGGCTGCAACCACGAGGCACGTGGTCGGTCCCATTGGCCTGCCAGCCTCCACCGCCACGAGATGGTCATCCCTCGGCTGAGAGAATCTGCGTGACAGGATCAGCGTACAGGAAAAAACGAGCACATGTCCTACAGCCGCAGCGACGCTCACAGGACTATGCAAGTAAGAAATTCATTTTCGTCTCTCCAGCAACCGCTCGTGGACAACAAAGTCTGACCGCGATAGCCAAAAGTTCTCCGAAGAGCACCTGGCTACCAAAAGGAAATTAACTCCGTCTTGGCAGATCTGGTCAGAGTCCAAGTTCTCCGCGATCCATAGACAACTGGAAGCCAACAAAGGAGCCTTGAAACTCAGACTTTCCGTCTCCTGCACAGTGTACCGCAGCGCCACACCGCCATGACCAAGGTAAATCCATGCACTCCCCGGCGCCGACCTGACGTCTATTGACCTCTGAACCACAGCCGACAAGGACATGAAAATCAACTAACAAGGAAGTGAACTCTCACGAACCTCAACATCCTCACCACAAAACCAGGCACAGCCAGACAGGCAGCATCCAAGATGTCATTGATAAGCCGGATTGTAGTTTGACCCAGGAAACCCATAAGTCCCGTGGCTCCGACTCCTCATTCAGCACTTCGAGGCGCCACAAAAAGGATAATCTGAATCCCGCAAAGATGACTGCATCATCTGCCGAAAATCAAGGTCGCGAGATCTTGACATTCCCAAACGATGCACCGCCAACTTGATTCCTCCTACATCCTCCCCGAATCCAGTCCAATCAAGTGCCTGAAAAGGTTGGGGGCCAGGGACAGCGACCCTCACAAACTCCAGCCACACTGGAAATAAGTCAGAGATGGTAGTCAACATCATACAGGCACTTCTCAGTACCAGAGTAGAAGTGCAGACATCAACGATCAAATTTTGTGGGGCACCCATAAAGACCAAACGAATCCTCCAGAAGGGCATCCGATTCACTGAATCGAACACTTTACCAGAGATCAACAATACCGCTGCAAGACAGCCCCACCGAAACTCTCGTCTGCGTTCGGTGAGGACCCGAAGAGCAGGATACAGTCACATCAGTTGGTTGTAAGCCTTGACTGCTCTGGACGCTGTGCTCAAGCAGAGGGGCGAACCCTATTCAAGAATTAATCGGCAACGCCTTGCCGGCACTGAGAGCAGCTCACCATCGCTTTGTAGTTGTTGCAGTCTTGGCGATCACCCTCCCTTTCCAGAAGAAGGAAACAAGGCCCCTCTTCCAGTCATTGGGGATGATGACAGCCTTGTCCAGCAGAGCACAGAACTGCAGCAACGACACGCATGCAGCATTTACCACCAGCTTGGAGAAGTTCAGGGCCCTGGAGTAAGCCCAAACAGGATCCCGGACTTACCCCAGTGTCGACCCGTTCACCGCAGCCATGTGTTCCCAAAGCAAAGGTGTGGACCACAGCTGATGGAGACGTGTCAGCAACAGGGATTTGTAACACCCCGACGTCCAACTCGACAGCTGGTGGAATCCGCCCTGGTCACAACCGCTCAAAGTACCGCGCCCAGCACGGGCTTCACTTCGGAACTCCTCTGTCAAAGAGACTACCACCCTCTGCTCTAAACTGCAGATACACCGAGGGATGGGCTTGGATATGAATGCGTGAATTCCCGAAAGCAGGACGACGAAATCACTTGACCACAGGCGATGCGTCTACCACCTCCACAGAATTCCTCGCACATAGGCCATCCTTGGCCACCCTAGCGCACGTTACAGTTTTATTGGCTCACTCCCCTGTAACAGCTTCAGCTCTGCCATTCAGCCTGACCCTTGTGACTCTGGTCAAATGGTATCCAGTGTCCCTTGAGAGAAAATTAATTCTTTGCCCTACGGTGAGTTCCAACCAAGACATCCACCAGCAACAATCAAGGACGTGGTCTTGAAGGCACTCCACAACTCCTCAGGACCTCCCAAAAGCACCAACCCCCTAAATCTCCACTCAGCTTGTCGCAAACTCCTTCAGCTACCCTCTCGATCCTTGAGCTGTGCCAACATCCCCTAGGCGGGGATGGACATTCTCCTCGCATCTTCAGGTGCAACTTCAGAGTGGTGCTACAACAAGCCGAGTGGTCAGTATTTGAAAACTGAGCACTCCGTGAGGACCATGCAGTTCTGGTATCATCCTCCGAGCGACCATCAACGAGGACATGATCGAATCTCCTTTGCCACACCGCCAGCGTTGGAATACCAAGTCCAGCGATCGCAGTAGGCGCTGAACCGATGAAATCCGGCCACCCTAAGTCCATGACTCTTGCAAAATCAGAACTTGGTTTGCTATTCTGTTACATAGTCCTGACCAGGGACCAGACACACGTCTCATAACATCCCTTCAGTTCCAGTCGATGCATCGAAATCCCAAGACTTAGAAGTGTATCGCATCTGGGCACTGATTCAACCACAGAGTCGGCGTGGTGATAGAATGCCATCCTTCACGTGAGATCATCGACATCTCTCAGTCGGAGACAGAAACAGGATCCAGGGAACATGACACCTAAGGAGTGACGAATCCTTCGTCTCAATAATACCTCGTGACGGATGTTTACCTTCAATTTATCATGGAGCCAGCTGTATTGACACAACCAGCAACTCTTGGGAATGGTAACCATCAGAAGCGACCAGACCCAATTCGTAGGTGTAACCACCCAACCATGATCTCGCCACAATTCTTGGGTCTCCGAAACTCAGAGAGTGCGCAATACCGATGTCCAAACGTTTGAGCTCAGATGAATAACAGAGTAAGAGGTGACATCCTCTCTCGGTAAGGACATCCAGCAACCATCCGAAGACCGCCTCAGGTACACCAAGGAGACCGCCTTGGTGGACACAACTCAGCACCCATTCCGACAACACTCTCCCACTAATCTGACCCGCGGAAATTTACGGGCCGTTGTTTCCTCCTCATCATAAAGATGGGGTCCGAATGTCTGCCCCAATCCCGTCATTCGTGAGCCCTGCGAAAGGAAGCTGCACAGGAGGTAGCCTCACGGAGTGGGTTTCAAATTTATTGGTGCATTTTGTGTTTGCGGAATGAAGGGTATTACGGTGCTGGATGTGCAAATCCTTGCAACCAAACTTCCTAAATAAGAAGTACGCAACTGCAGAGACGTCCGAGGACACAGTTGGCCACTATATATCGATGGCCGTTGGCTCACAAGGCTCCTCACCCTTATCAGGTATTTGTTTTTTATTTCTTGCTGGTGTCCTATATGCCAAACACCTCCCTCCACCAAAAAAACCTGGTGGCGGAACGGTTTAGCGCCGACAACCCGGCATGGAACAGGTTAGTGCAGGTTTACATGATACCTTCGCAAGTCCACAGATCTATCTGGCTGACTACTGAGCATGCAAGGATGATATTCCTCCTTTTCTTAGCCTTCTCTATCATTGAAAAGCATATCTATATCACTGATTAATTCCAAATCCTGTTTTGTCATTTTGACATGACACTCCAAGCCAAACCGGGGCTGTGTAATAGTGAGCGGGTCTAATGCATAAGAATTTTATTATGACAGACTGTTCTAAAAAGTCTCAAACACATCAGTCAATAATAATACATCAGTTTTAGATATAAATCGTGATATTCTCCAAGATTTGTATATTAAACTTCTCCCAACCTTTAGCTGTGTATAATCTCTATCCGAAATATGAGTTTTATTCAACTTTGCATAAACTTTCCTTGAAGGAAGTTGTGTTTCTTAAACTTCTCAAATGAATCCATATAGTCATCTACGGATATATTCCCTTCTTCTGATAAGAGATCAATCTCTTCTTGATTGAGAAATGTGATTTAAGATTCGGTAAGTTTTTAAATTTGATGATGAGTTACGATAATGGATTTGCCATAAACTTAAATGTGTAAAGAAATCTGATATGGGTTATGGGGATGTATGAATTGGTTTGTGAATGAGATGTATTTTTTATCTGTGTTAGGAATGGCAGAAATATCTCAATGTCGTTGAAAGATCATTTATAAATAGATGTGTGTCACGTGCATGTGTTGTGAAGAAAGACAGGAATAAAGTTGGGGACTTGTAATTAAGATTACAACGGGAATGAGCTGGACCTCTATATTTACCAGTAAGATGACAATGATCCCAAACTTTGACCTCTCCCTCAATTTTCTCCTCACAAATATGAAGATACTGTTCTTCCTAAATTCCTTTTTTCTCTCCCTTTGTTAATGACATTGGTTTCTAGGTTTTCACATTATTTCTCTTCGTCTTATACAGTCTTTTTCCAATCATCTTACAAACTCCCCTGAGGCATCTTCTCCTCTATAAAGTTCTAACTTGTTGTATTCATTCACCAACCACAGATGATTTGATAATATAACAAACGAAACCAACAAGGAAGTATGTTTTTGATCACTTTATTGTGTGTATAGATTTATTTGCATTTCGAGAAGAAACCAGTATCTATCTTTTCAATGATACTTTCAAAAATGAGCTATATCACAAATGGATGTTTGTTAGATCTGTTGTAAATTCTTGAATGAATTCTTCTTTCCCACTTTTGATATTTAATTACGGTTGATTATGATTTACTGCAGTATTTTTGAATGTTGATTTAATCGTTTCTTTCGTATGAACGAAAGTTCTGAGACATTCTACAGGGATACTGTTTATAATTGTTCTATGAATTACTTGTGAGTTGATTATGTTCTTGCCATAATTTTGCATATAAGCTAATGTGAATTTTCTACCCAAAACTATAACTTAAAACGTCAATGTGTTGTTTCATCATTTTTATAGTTATTTTGAAATTTTTATATTTGAACTTTATCCATTAATCCATATACATTTAGCAGATAGCATATCAATTTTCTCAAATTTGAACCATATCCCTCAATTGAACATTGACTTTAAAATCTTTAACATTTAGCAATTCTAGTATTCTTATAATGTTCAAACGCCTTTCAGGTTTTCCAATTTGTGGGAGGGATGTATTAAAGGAGCAAGAACAGACCAATCAGAAAAACATTATTATTTGTTTTTGAACTATAAACAACGCTTTCTTAAGTTTTATCTCTTTTGGTAAATGCAATACATAGAAGAAGCTTGAAGAGGGATCTGATTTTTAAGATGTGTATATCTAAAACGATGTTATTTTGTGATAGCAAATCCACGACGACTAGTGTTATCAACATCTTGGTTCTCTGCGCTGGAGTTCATTCGTAAACATCACATCTTAGCAAAATTGAAATGATGTGATTACCCCATGATGGTTGTCCACATCAAGATCGTTTCATCACCTCTCTTACCATATTCAATATTTAACTCCAATGATAAAATTAAAAGTTTTCATTTCGACTTTATTGTTTTTAATTGGACAGTTTCAATACTTTAACCATATCAAACAAGCTTCAATGATTGGATGGACCCTAGCCGGTACTTCAAGTGAAACATCATATTTTTTATATTTCCTTTAAATGCGCCCGATCAGTGTTTCAATAGAGAATTTAGTAGCCCTTCCTTTTCTTCATTACCGTCCCCATCGAAATGAGGAGGTTTATGGTTTTCACCCCTGTCTGTATTTTTGTGAGACAGTATAAATGGAAACACTTCCGGGACGCGATTTCGACGAAATTTGGTGAGGGGGATTAAGGTATGTCCAAGATCAGCCATTAGATTTTGGACTTGGTCCCCCCCAAAAATTTTTTTCAAAAAAATTGATTTTCATTTGAGAACATATCCTGAATTTTTTTTTTTAGCAATTCTACATGTTTTAATGATTTCCAACCCCCCCCCCCAAAAAAATTTTTAGAGAAAAAAACCCAACAATTTGCAACTTTTTTTTCAAAAAAAAATTTCGATATTTCTTTTTTTGGCATTCTACATGCCGTCGATCTAGTTTAGTTTATTCAATCGTGTTCATTACGATCTGATCGTGTTGACCTACAATGAATAGGATATCAGGTTCACTTAAGTGACCCAGCAGTATTGCGCGCGGAGGGTTATTGCACTCTACGAGTGCTCCCCCCTTTAGTTCTTCTGTAGTTTGCATTGAATGAAGGTGTACCACGATAATATTTGTTTAAAGAATATCAATATTTACAGGCTATCACATGGTTTTGTTTCTTGTTCACAATGGAGAATTTTTGCTATGAAAGCAAATTGAATTGTGTTTGTTGTTTTGAAGGTGTTTTATAAAATATATTCATGATTACAAACATCGCAACGTAGTTGTATAGTCATCCATATTTTGTCACAAACGTTGCTGAAAACTAAAATTTCTTTATGAAAGAATGCCGTTAAATTTATAGGTAATCTGTGCTTAATACCATTATTCACCAACTTCTTTATAAAATAAATGGACAAATGCATCAAGACAAAAAGACAAGTTTCAATCAATCTCTCATTTGTAAAAGATACTGGAGAAATGCCAGGAGTGTAAAATTGAATAAAGATAAATATAACAACTATTGGATAAAAACAATTATGGCGATAATATGAGTTCTTCATTCCTTCAGTGGAAGGGCTTTTAGTATATCTGGAAGAACATCAATTAATAGTAGCTTCCAACATAAAAGTTCTTCTCCATCTCCTATCTGCAAATAGTCCTAGCAGCGTATCTTGATATTGTCAGAAAATCAATTGTTCAAATTTCGATAAAACACCAAATTGCGTACACATGAGATAATGTATCCGAACAATTGTAGATATGGAGCCACCCGAGATTTTCCTTCGTCACTTCGGCGACATTTTCACCAAAATGGCCGCCATTCTACTTTAGCGAAATTGGCATATGCTCTATTTCTTATTGTATTGTGGTAGATATAAGGAAAGTGTAAAATTCAGTAAAATTGAACCAGAAAGGCATATTCAAATATATGAAGCCAGTATTTTCCGTAAAAAAAGCCATCTAATTGATTGTAATTGCTTGCTCTGCCTAAACTTTCTCGCTGAAAAGTACCCATTTTGCCTGGAGAACCAAGAGTACAATGATATTCACCATTAATGAGTTTGAATCAACAAAAATTGCAATTATAGATTCATATACTTTAACTCCTATTTTTGAAAAGGGAACTGATAATCGTGATACATGACAAACTCAGAAATTAGTCAAATTATCGCACACTTCACTTGAAGCGGCTAGCGTGTTACTGTCTACTACCAATTCTACCAGGACACTGTCACGCATACATCATCCTAGTTACTCTTAACAAATGATTTCGAGCCTCAAGTGTACTGGCTCTGAATAGAATCAACACTATTAGCAAGCAATCGCACTTTGGCATTTGGCACATTTCTAAGCTAGGCCGATATCTCAGTCTGTGTCTCTGCGTCTGTCTACGGCATTCTCCTTCACAAGCACACCAGTCACTTACATTTGTGCATTGCAAGGATTTAGCCTTGCTGCATTTGCACGCGAGTTCTCCGCCTTTTTTGCAGCCCGCACGACACCCAGCTCGAAAGCATCTTTTTGAAGCCTCAGGGAGGTGGCCAGAGCGGTTCGTAGGCCCATCCTCTGTTTGCGCCCAGCCCAGCACTGTTGGTGTGGAAGCCACGGGTTTGAGGGACAAGACCTGCCCCCAGACCATAGCCACCCTGGAAGACTGATCTATTCACATGCTTTCAAAGCATCGTAGGTAGGATGGGATCGCTGACGAGTTCTCTGCCGAAGTTTCTTTCTGGCCTCCGTTGACGTCCGTATATGGAACTGTGCGTCATAGAGGAGCAACACAAAACCTTTCAATGCAGTGCCATTTGTGTCATCCTGAATGTTACGTGGCGTGGTGGCCAGGTCACAAAGAGAATCTGTAAGTTCTGGAAAACGAGTTCCAATGTGGCCCACAGATTTTTCCCATGCCCCACGAATGCGATACGTGTCACATCCGGTCATGCCTGGAAGACAGGGAGGGCAACGTGGCTCTGTGGACCCAGGGAGGCGAGCTATTTCATGGCAGGATGTAGCAGGTAGTTTCTTTCCCGTTCCCAAAAGGACAATCCAGAGTTTCATCCACGCATGGTAGTGCCTGGGCTTACCATCACCGCCAAGCGACGAACGTCGGTGTCTACGGTTCAACCTTGAATCCGACGCGTTGGTCATGTTCGCAGCAGGGCCACAATGTAAGCATATTTGCGGTTGGCCACATGTAACTTACTACTACTACACCAATATTACCATTACACACACCCACTTCCACCACTACCACCACCACAACAAAAATACTCTGCAACCTGTCACTGATGCTGGTTGCGAAAATGGATTTTCCCATAAAAAAGGACCAATTCTCCCCAATACCTGGTGGAAATATATATAAATTCAACACAAATGACATTTATGTTTTCCTTTTGTAAAATGCACAATCACATGGAGTATTATCACCTTGAGAAAACCTACAAGAGCAAAGTAACAAGTGACAAGATATCCCATGTTGTTTAAAGTAGAATGGCAAGCGCATTGTCCAGAAATGCGCTCCGCAAACTGAGCAAGGCAAAATCTCGAGTGGGCTCACATATCCAAAATTTTTTTTTTTATTTTTTTTTTTTTTTTTTTTTTGGGGGTGTTTTTTTTTTTTTT
The DNA here is from genome assembly GCA_035128595.1 of Eptatretus atami. Lineage (NCBI taxonomy): Eukaryota > Metazoa > Chordata > Myxini > Myxiniformes > Myxinidae > Eptatretus > Eptatretus atami. The sequence continues at coordinate 84,377,844 of CM068952.1, forward strand.
TTGTCTGTGTTCAGAATACATTAGTCCAACATATGTACCAATTTGCGTGCTTTATGAAAAGTCGAACAATTGGTTTGCTATGCCTGCAATACGTATAATTCAAAATGGAGAAAAAGCAATTGAAACAAGAAAAAGTATCAAAAAAGAAAAACCTTTATGATAAGCTTAAGAAAAGAAAAGATAAGACCATCTGTAATACTGC